>CM035100.1:40576005-41176005 GCA_020205505.1 Panax japonicus
TGTGCTAATAGTGAATAATGTAATGGGTATTCAAGTGAAACTCTTGAAGGATTCAAAGGTGTGCTAATGGTGAATAATGTAATGGGTATTCAAGTAAAAAATGGAGATTGTTGCGATATTTCACATAAATCCCACATTGGATAAATTCAAAAGTGTAGATGATTTAATAAATATTAAAGCCTCGACCTAATACGTTAACCTTTTAGGTAAGGAGGTGGTCCAACATGCTTATTGGTCAAGTCTACACAGTCTATTAGAGTCGAGCAAAGCTCTTGAAGAAAGTACAACAAATTCAAAGAAGGTGTGCGCTGATGTGGGATGGATCGTACAATTCCGCTACACATACAAAGTACAACAAAAGATCCAAGTTTAATTTTTTTTTTGTCTAATCTCATAAATATAGGTTAGAAGAATAACTATCACAAATAAGTTTTAATATGTTTTGGAAAAAAAATTAATTTTTTGTCATTTGAATCATATTAGGTCTCTTTCGTTCAAAATTATTCTTAATTTTTAAAAATTAAAATTATTTTGAGACATTTTTAAATTTAATATTAATTTTTAAAAAAGAGAAAGTATGGGTTTATACTCTAAAAATATGAGTCACTATTATAAAAAAATTATACAATTGACAAGGATTTAATATAAATTATCACCCGATAACATACAACTGTATAAATTATATGGAGCAAAATTAGAATTTTATAAAATTTGGAAAACTAAAAGCATCTTTAGGTTAAATTTAAAATGAATAATGCGCATTTTAAAAAACCAAATGACTATAATTGATGGGCTTTTAAAGATATTATAAATCCCGACTTTCACAAGTTGGATTTCGATTCGTCTTATTGTGTCAAAGATAGTTATCTTACTGTAACACATAAGGATAGATGTCAAGTTATAGCTTACTGTAACACATAAGGATAGATGTCAAGTTATAGATACTATAAATTAACTAAAAATTGCAGTTGTTAATCTGTCAACAACTGATCCGTCAAAAGAAGAATCAAACAGTAAAAAAACTCAAAAAATAAAAGTATGACGAGATCATTGCAAATAATATAAATGATTTCTGAATCTATAAAATTTCAGTAAATCTTAAATCATTGTTTTATATCCTATGAAAAGGATGATACTGGTCATAGTACAATTTTCGGACCTAGATTGAAAAAATTGGAAAATATGTGAGGTGTTGTCTCAAAACATCTTGCCTCGAAAAGAACTCTATTATTTAGGTTTGACAATAACTCAGAAGATGTAATTTCTCATACTGTAGTTATCATGTAGAAAGTTTAATTTATTACATACTTGAATTTCTTAATTTAATATATTATTTGTACCGTTGTTCCAAAATAAATAAAATGATGTCACACTTGTTTCTGGATTGGATTGATTGGTTAGTTGCTCGGTTTGCTACTCCTGATTTCCTATCTTGCTTGCCTCTGTTATCTCCTAATTCTCCTCTCTTGGCTGGCTCGTTATGTGAAGAATGATAAAATAATCTTCAAATCTGAGTTAAAACAAAAAAATCAAAAAGAAAAAGAAAAAGTATTCAGATGATTTCGTCAAAATAATCGTAGAAGAAATCGTGGAAGTTACCGTCAGAATCGTTGATCTAGAATTATTTGCAACTCCTTTGTTATTTAGATTAGTTCTCTACCTTGATACTTATTTATAAACGAGTTTTGATAATGAATTTGGTTGGTAAAAATTTGAATTTTGGGAGATCAACAAAAAAAAATTGATATTTGAGAAATTGACGACTATGGGTCTGTTCATGGAGGATTAAAAAGAAAAGACATAATGAGCATGGGTCAAGGGGATAATGAATTAGAAGCTCCTCCTCTCTAGACTTTTGACCTTGGAGAATACTCCTCCCCCTGAGCCGCCTCCTTCATTCCTAGAGGAGCTGATGTGATTTGGTTCCCCACCCATGAGCTGATTCTTTTCCTATATTGGCTTCTTTTCCCTTTCTTTCTCGTCGTGTCCTTTCCTATTTCCTGTGTTGGAACTTTCTTGGGCATCGGCCATGTGCCTAGAGCTGTGAGAAGCTTGTGTTAATGGAGTCCTCCATGGTGTGTGTCGGTTCTGTGGGAGGTTCTTTTGAGATCTACTTGTAGTGTGCCTTTCAGGAATCGGATCATCATTCTGATTTTCATCTTCAAACGGGGGTATCCTTTCCTCTATAATCGTTGAGCTCTTGCATCCTTGGTCTACTTATTTTATTTTACTCTCTTCCTCAAAACTTTCCTGGGCTTTCGGAGATGCCTAGAGATTGTGGGTTGTTCCGAAGGGGCTTGAGTGACCTGTTTTTACGGTTTCCTAAGGTTCTTAGTATTGTTTGATTTGTTTTCCTTGGCTTGTTTTCTTCTTTAATGTCTGGTTTTGGGCTGCTCAGTTTTGAATGTGCAAATTTCCTTTGTTTAGGTTTGTTTCTTTCGTTGTGACATCGGGATCTGGTTTGTGGGTGGTTGTTCCTCTTAAACCTCGCCTCCATCTTCTCCTTTTCATTTTGGCTGGATATCTTTTACTAGGATTGGGATCCTAGTGGGCTTCACCAGGGCCTTTGTGGCAGATTGGGAGGGTTGTTCTAAGTTATATTCCTTTTTGAATGTCGGATCCCTGGGGTGGTTTCCTCTGTTGCCTTGGCTTAGCCAAACGTGATGTAGTGATATGCCCCTATGCTATGCTATTGTATTACTATGTTTTATTTAATTTTACAAACAAACTTGGAAACAAAAGAAACGAAAGATATAACGAGGAAAGCTAAGGGGTTGTTTGGGTGAGGAGTAATTCCATTTATGTCTGAAGTAAGGGTTCTTTGGGTTTTAATTACGTGGACATATCAAAGAGGATAGCTTTACTGTGTGGGAACTCGGAAGTGCGTAATTAAATGTTTTTTACATAATATTCATTTCATTGTCCATTTGATTTACTTATGGCTCAAGCGATCTCTTTTTTCCACTATTGGTGGTAGCTGGTGGTAACTAGTAACAATAAAATTAATTGGTACAAGTTTGACAAATTTAGGATGTAGAGTTATGTTTGTTTACAAGGATTCATGAAATTAGACTATTATTTTAAAGTTTTTATTTATTTTTAAAAATAAACTTGTCTATTAATCTTGAGATACTAAAATTACTTGTGTCTATTTAATATTATGTACAATTAGGTTTTAATCATCGTCATTTGGGACTACAAATTTATAGACAAAATTAACCTAAACTTTTTAAATAAAAAGACTTATATATTGTATCCTATCCATTTATATTTAAATTAATGAGAATCAAATATTTTTGTTGTTAGTAGTAAATGTATGATAGTTTAAACGGTAAATTTTTATCCAATTTTTTTTAATAATTTTGAAAAAATAAACATGATTATTTTAAATTATCTTATTAATAATCTCATAAAAAACAAACATGTGACTAAAATTATTTATTCTTAAGATTAATAATTTTGAAATTATAATCCAAGAAAATATAGTTCCCGAATTATAATTATTACAAATAAACATGACTTATGTGTTGTATTTGGTACAAGAGAAAAGGTAAAGTAAATAATTTTTTTGTCCTTTTATTGTGGGCCACCAATTACCTTTACTGTATGTTTGTTTGTAGACAATTGAAAAAGTTGAGTAAAGCTAAATTATTGTAATTTGGTGATTTTATGACAAAGGGAATCTTTGCATCTCTTAGTGCAAGTCTTGGGTCTCCTTTTTGGAAAACTAAACTGTAAAAAACACTAGTAAGAAACTTGTCTATATGATCTAACATGCTTTAAATCTATATGAATTGAATCAATATGTTATTGGTCAAAACCTTGATTTAAGAATGCAGCTCAACATGGGTGTCCTTTCCTCTATAATTGTTGAGCTCTCGCATCCTTGGTTTACTTATTTTAATTTACTCTCTTCCTCGAAACTTTCCTAAGCTTTAGGAGATGCCTAGAGGTTGTGGGCTTGAGTGACCTGTTTTTACGGTTTCCTGAGGTTCTTGGTACTATTTGACTTGTTTTCCTTGGCTTGCTTTCTTCTTTAATGTTTGGTTTTGGACTAATCTGGTTTGTGGGTGGTTGTTCCTCTTAAACCTCGCCTCCATCTTCTCTTTTCATTTTGGCTGGATATCTTTTTCTAGGATTGGGATCCTAGTGGGCTTCACCGGGGCCTTTGTGGCTGGATTGAATTGATTTGTTGGTTGCTTGGTTTGCTACTCCATATTTCTGACGCCCCCAAAATCAGGATTGTGCGTTAATACTACCTTGTTATAGCTTAAAAACATTATTTAAGGTTAAAATAACTAAAAATGCAGAATAATAAATTATTATTTTTTTTGTGTCGTTCCCTGAATTGTAACTTTTACTACCCTTCTTTATACTAAAATCATATTCATTTTATGATTTACTTAATCTGAGTAAATGTATTAAGAGCTTCAGTCTCAATACTTAATATCTATTCTATCAATAATTCACTTATTACAAAATCATATTTATTCTCATTTCAAAATAAACATTCTTTATTCATTCAACATTTCAAACTATACATAATTGTTAATTATTTAACAAAACTTTCATAGATTTCTACCATTTCTAATTCAAGGAAATGTATTCATTGTGTACATCGTTCAATCTTCATCATCCGTATAGCAAATAATATTGCTTAACATCATTAACATGCAAAATGTTTGTGTTTGCAAGATTGAGCTCGACAGCCCAACAAATGTAACAGTTTATCATGTTTCACATAGCACACAATTCCATATGCACTATATTTCCTTTACTATGCATATCTGCATGCAACATATATTTCTTTACTATGCATATCCTATATGCATCAATAATTCCTTGCAAAACATACATTCATGCATTATACATTTCTAATTCATCGAGACATGTGTCAGTACATATCACATATAAATTGAGTTACATAACACAATTAACTTAGTCATATTTTGACTTTAACAAATCATAAAGCATGGTATGTAACTCACCACATAATCACATTTAATCTACAAACATAATAGAACTAAAAAACCTACCTCGTTCAATGACCATTGATACAAACTTTAGCTTAACTTCACTTCACGAATCATACACAGTTATGTTCACATGTATGCATACATTAGTCACACATTCATATCCCATAACCTGTATGGTTAGTAAATTTTCACAAAATATATAAATATCTGATATTCTTATTTCCAAGAAACCTCCATATTCCTCTTGAATATTTTAGGTTTCGACTTAATATAGTCATACATCCTCAAAAAGTTCCAACACGACTTTTAAAATGTCAATTCATTACATTTATAGTTTATAACTCTTTTATAATGCATTTACAGACTTTACACGCATCTATATGTAGACTTTTAGTCATATAGTGCATTTGTGCCTTTACGTAATTATAGCTTATTTTCGCTTTCTCGAGTAGTTTAAATGTTATTCCGCAAGAATATTAGCTTTCTAGGTTTAATGCATTCATATTATATTACTTTTCCCCATTTCATGTACACATGAGCTATATATATGTTTTTGCATATACGCCTCTTATAATGTCAAACATGGCCTCATTTGCTTGATTTGTAGGTAGACATGTTATTTGTATGTCTTATACCTACACATAGTTTATTTATGTCAAACGTTGAGTTTTCAACTCCGTTTGCATAATTCTTGCTTTGCATTTCAAAAACCATTCGGTTCCGAAATATAGTCTGAATCAACTTAAGGTCTCATATCGCATTCTTAGTTTCTTTTTCGTATTAGAACGAATTTACACCTTGTATTCTATACTCAAGTTTGAGGTTTCACATTGTATTTATAGTCCTTTTGGTATTAAATAAATTTACAAGGCTTCAACACGGCTTTAGCATATCCTTACTTTACGTCACATAACCTCGATTAGTTATGACGTCCTTGAACACGATATTTCCTTCGTTCACAAGGTTTCCTATAATATCCATAGGAATATATTTAATCACATTAATTTCGTTAACTTAACTTATTTAAAAAAAATAGTCAAACACTTTATTATTTTCTTATATTATCTTTATAGGCAACCAACTATGTTATTTGAATAACTCAGTTCCATATCCAACTTCATCACCACATATGCTACCTTATTGCATTTGTAGTTCAATGTGTCTATCACACCATATGGCTTACCAATTTATAATACTTTTTTTTCATTCCATCTTTTCATTTATATAGTAACCTTTCTTATGATATTTGTTTTCAAGATCCTCACCAGAAGAAAGTGTTGGCACTTGGTGAAGCTTCAGGAGGGTTGTATCAGTTAAGGAGCTTTCAATCTGCAGCATAATCTTCTTGCAATAACAGTGAAATTTCTAGTTCTGTGTCATCATAAGTCTTAGTTATAGACTTTTCTCAGTAATAAAGGCTATTGTGCCTATTTAAATCCATTCTACAAATGATTACAATACCACTTGTTTAGTTTATCCTTTGCAAAACAATGTAAATTGCCTTTTAGTATTAGTTCATCTCGAGCGGATCTTTTGCTTTAATTCATTTGGATATTTGAGGGCCTTATAGAATTGCTACTTCTAATGAATGCAAGTATTTTTTTTAAAACCTTATTTGTTGAATTCTTAAGATCTTACATGGACTTCTCTGCTATCTACAAACCATTTTAGTACATCCATTAAAACAATTAGAATTGATAATGGTATTGAGGTTTTTTTTTATAACTCTGAACTTGGTTCATTTTTACTTCTTAATGGTGTCTTTGATTAACATTATTTTACTTTGACAAATCATTATAAGCATGGACATGGCACATCCTATAAAGGTTATGTAAGTTGCAATTGCAAATACTGAAAATAGCTTTCAGCTCAAAGTAATTAATTCTCATATCTTTATATGTTACAGATTCTATAAAAGACTAGAAGAAGATTATTAGTTATCCCCATTTTAATATCTTTGGGCTGCTCAAACAATGGCCAAGAATGGCTAGACACAAATTTTAAAATTTTAATTTTAGGTATAAAATTGTTCTTCGTTTTAATTAGTACCCCCAATCTCTTTAATTATGACATATAAGATAAACGTATCTCACCATAGCCCCGGATTTGCTTATCACATGGGTTTTTAATAAAACAGTCCATATAGGACTTTTGACAAACATGTTCTATGCACAAGTTCAAAACGCAAATTTCATATATTAATACATATTCTCCATACCAATTTCATTCTTATAACTCTGGAATATCAATTAATATAGATTAGAAATAAACCAATTTCTTTAAATCTAAAGATTAAGAATATTTTTACTTTTAGATTGAAGACTGAATGGAGAAAACCTTGCTTAATAATCTGTTATGGCTGAAATTCTTCTTTTTCTTGATAGTAATTGTTTAACATCACCAATTCCAACGTTGGAATCCCATTTTTGAGTCATATAACTCTAATTTTCAGCTAGAAACACAAATTCGGTAGAGTTTGGTTTGAATAATGACAAACCCTTATTTTGATAACTTGGGAGGAGAATAAATTTAGCACAACATATCTTTTCTTTTTGGAAGAGACGAAATGGAAATAGGAGAGAGCAGGGGAGGAATTGAGCTTATAAGCTCTTCTCAATTCTCAAATAAAATGCTTAGCTCCCTTTAGGAATTATATGCTTAGTGTACAGATAATAATCTAATACCTTGACACCTCCAGCTTGCAATCCAATGACTCAGCCACCCACTATATACCAAACATACATCATCCTTTTATTTACTCTCCTGAGCATACATTGTACATATATATGTATCATACGTATATACATATTTACTACATTTGTATACTTGATGACATATTACTTATTCTCCCGTATATATATACTAGCTGGGTCCCGTGCCTCCGGCACTGTATGGACAGTGAGATTTATCTCAAACTTATAACGGTCCAGATGATTTATTAAGTGAGCGGGAAATTCAAAATCATTATTAGATAGATTAGATAGATAGATGTATTTTATTAGATAGATATATGGACGGTGAGATTTATCTCAAACTTTGGACGGCCCAGATGATTTATTGAGTGAGCGAGAAATTCAAAATCATTTGTATTTTATTAGATAGATTATATATATATTCATATATAAAATATATTAACCATATTATGCTTATTTGATTTTACAACTAATTTTGTACCATTAAATTAAATTACCTCCTTCATTCCATAAATTATTACCAAACAATTCAATTTATATGTTAAATATATTTATTCAATATATTTAATCATTATTCATTTATAATTCCAGTTTACTAATTTGGTTCCAATATATATATTACACCAAATAATACACTAATATCACTTGCACCGTCCCAAAAAAAATGAAAGTTACCTATTACATAAAGTAATATATCTAATGTAATAAAACCACTAGTTATATTAAAACAATTTAATATTATAAATTATTTCAATATACTTTATTTAATGTATACAATAAATTGTTTTTCCACACTTTATTTAAGACCAAAACAAATATATAATAATTTCACATACATTTTATGTTTATTTTATAAAACATAATATCCAAAATAAATACACTTAAATGTAATTATATATGTAATATTATTTATACATCACATATATACACAAAATTTATAACCCAACATTTTCTTGAGAAATATTTAATAAAATAATTCCATCACAGAAATTATTGTAATATTCCTTATTAAAGTTTAATTTCTAATAATTTCATTATTAAAAATTATTTCTTAAACTAATTATTCCTTTCAAAAATTAGTTTTTAATAAATCATGCAATAAATATATATTTATATATTTATCACATATTCACATAAGCATCCATCGCCACATATATAATAAAATAAAATTTTATTTTAATAAATTCTTATTTCATTAGTATTCGAAACCATGGGTTATTATTCTTCTCTGACCGGTTATGTTTATCTTAAGTCTCATCTTCTATCAGTTCCTAGTTTTTGAGGTTTTTTTGGGCAGATTGGGAGGACTGTTCTAAGTTATATTCCTTTTGAGTGTCGGATCCCTGTTGCGGGATGGTTGATGTTTTGGATTTTGGGGTTTTTGAGTGATTTTCAACATCTTTTGACCTTTATCATAAAAATGCCCCCCACAAACCACAATTGTATGCTGAAAAAATAATTTTTTTTATAAAAAAAACAGCAAACAAAGCACAGCAGGAGAATGTTAGATAATATATTCGGAACCAAATAATAAAATTATAAGAAAATCAGTAAAAAAAGAGACCTGTCCCAGTTGATCGATGTTAGTATCAGCAAGAGCCAACTCGAGAAAAGTTGCAGCCTCCGTTTCAACCGCCATTTTTATCCACTTTCACCCACCACCAGCTATGCCGCTCGACGCCTTGACTGGACCAACAGAGAAGGAAAAGAAACATCGAATGACTACAATATTCTTCAGATAGTAAAAAAAAAGAATTTTTATAGAAGAATTGAGAGAAGTCGAGCAAAGGGGGGACAAGGAGTCCGCATACTAACTGGGAACAGAAAATTAAAGATGGGAACAACTTCTTATATTGCCATGACCCAAAAAAAGAGCAAATAAGAAGAGAAAATATGAGACTCTACATTACAGGCGACATCATCCAAACACGATATTCACATGGCTTGTAATTTATGTAACTGTATATTTACTAACACATACAGAAGGCCAAAATCTCTTACCAGTAATTGTTGCTGAACAACGATTGACTGGACGAATTCGGAAAACTGATTGCGGTTGATAAACTATTGTGAGAACCTTCTCCACAGATACTACAGAATGATCATTTAAAACCTTGTTATTCCATAATAAGTTGCCACACACAAAAAATGCAGTATACAATTGAAAATAACAAAGCTGGATAGTGACAGCTAACTTTCCTCGTAGTTCTAGAACTTCGACTAACCCTTGTTTTTCTGTAAATATGAGCCAAGTTGGACAACAAGCTCTTGATCTGATATATAGAATGCATAAGGTAACTTTTCCTCCTGCACAAACCAAAACCCCATAGTTTTATTACAACCCTTTTCATAATTAACAAATAAAATCAACTTGAGTTTGTTAAAACTGTTTGTAAAGAACCTAGATAGCTATAATATTCAATAAACATACATAGTTGCCAAAACACCTTATTATACAATGATCAAATCATACTTCTTTTTCTATTTATCTGCCTTCTAAACAAACAAATACCACTATTCCCACCATAATGGAACTTTAAACTAAAACATCAACTTGTGATAAAGGAACAAATTTAAGAAAAAGGAAAATGATTTGAATGCTAAAAATTGTAACTTTTAAGCAGAGTACTCTTTATGAAATTAAAACCCCTGAAGCTGATTAAATTATGTGGACTGCCATTAAATTTCTAACAATGTACTCATTAGTTGCATGCTCTACCTTTATGAACTTGGTATGCCCATTTTATCTATTAGGGAAAGAGGGTATATTATGAATTTATGAGTGAAATAACAATACATACTAATAATGTCTATTTTAGTTGGAATAATGGTTGCAGAGATATAGATATAGATACCTTGATAGACCATCTACAGTGGCATTAGACCATCTATAGTCTCACTTATATTGTCATCCCATACCTGTTTGTTTTGCCATCATCAAAACAATATTATTTTTTGCCAAGAACACGGAGTAAACATCTAGTTAAAGATCTGGAATGAAAACTATACCAATATTTTCAAAAATGTATCTTTCCCCCAGCCAAACAATTAACAACAAACCCCTTAGAATTTTCTAAAAGGTCATGACTATATATACTCAACCAGATAAACAATCTATAATATAAATCAAGCTTGTACATGTATAGAAGTAGAGAAAGAGGAAAGAGAAGTAACCTCACGGCCGGAGGGATGAGAAGAAGAAGCGGAAGAAGAAGGCTTGGAAGAGGAGAGCCAAGAGGAGAAAGTCTTAGATCTTCGACTTGTTCTGCTTAGTGTTTTCTGCGTTTTTCAAGCTCCGTGAACCCAATTAAGGGCTGGGTATGAGACATAAGAGAGAGAACCCAATTAGGGCTCTGTGAGTGTAAAGAAGAAATAGAGATAGAAGGTTTGAAATTTGAATAACAAGGAATGAGATAAGAGCTGGTAGAGGATAGATGTGACATTTATGTTTTCTCTCTGTTCTGTTTTATATAGATTATATAATATATAAATATTATTGTTATTAGATTATATTATATAGATATAGATATAGATTTTATAGTGTGTTATCAATTTTTTGGCGTTGCTTTCAGCAGGTCCGGGATGAAAGAGAAAATGATTGTACATAAATAAGAAAATTGAGAGGGCAGGCAATAATTTGCCGACCCGAACAATGCTATTTTAATCAGACGAGCGCCCATTCTCATTTTTTTTTCCCGTATAAAAGCCTCCTTGCAAACCATATGACGCCGTCGTTTTAATCTTTTTTTTTGGGTCGACCCTCGAGGAGGCGTGGACTTGCTCACGACTCGATAACACTTATCTATATCTATCTAATAAATTTATCTAATAAAATACAAATGATTTTGAATTTTCCGCTCACTTAATAAATCTATCTAATAAAATACAAATGATTTTGAATTTCCCGCTCACTCAATAAATCATCTGGGCCGTCCAAAATTTAGGATAAATCCCACCGTTCATACATCTATCTAATAAAATACATCTATCTATTTAATAATCTAATAAAATACAAATGATTTTAAATTTTCCGCTCACTTAGTAAATCATCTGGGTCGTCCAAAGTTTGGGATAAATCACACCGTTCATAGATCTATCTAATAAAATACATCTATCTATCTAATAATCTAATAATAATTTAATTTAATATAAATAATTTTAAATTTCCAGCTCACTCAATAAATTATTTTGGTCGTTCAAAATTTGAAATAAATCATATTGTCCATACAATGTCGGAGGCACGGGACCCATCTAGTTATATATATATATATATATATATATATATATATATATATATATATATATATATATATATATATATATATATATACGTAATTGTTCTTGTCTAATTGTTCGTGGACGAAGACAAGACGTAACAAAAATTTAGATTAAAATTTGAAAAATATTACATTATTTAAAGGTTTTTTATAACTTAAAATAATTTATAATCACATATAATAATTATCATAATTTACAATCACATATATATGGCAAAAAGCATTTTTACGCTACTGTGGTTGTAGTGTTTTAAGCAATTAGTCACTGTACTTTTAAAATATTCAATTAGCCCACTGTACTTTTTTAAAATGTTCAATCAGGTCATTCCGTCCATTTTTCGTAACTGCCATTAACAAATCAGCAAGAGTTTCGTACGTGTCTTTTTTGAAAAAAAAATAATTACGTGGCATATGCTTAATTACATAGTATATCCTTATGTGGCAACAAAATAATTTTTTAATGGATTTTCTTTATAATTTTTTCTTCTCAAACAAAAAAAATAAAATAATAAAATCATTATGTAGTAAAAAAATTTAAAATAATAATAAAATTAAAATAAATATTTTAATTCATTTTTTTATAATTTTTTTTCTTTTATCTTTTTCTTTCTTTTAATAATTATTTTTATTTTAAAATTTAATTCCAAATAATATATCAAAATTTTTGTATAGTGTTCATCTTCTCCACAAATCCCAAAAAAAAGCTCGTTTATTCTACTGTAAACCACCGGCAATGACCACCGGACAAATCCCAACAAATATGCAGAAAACACATAATCCAAATCACCGGACAAATCACAACAAATATGCAGAAAACACATAATATCTAGATCAAAAAGTTATGAGACCACGGGACAAAATCCAAACCAGAGCCACCGCCCAATTCAACATCACCACCACCGCCGCCGACTCCTCCCGGCTCACCACAAAGCTCAATCTCACTATCTCCTCCACAAATCCAAACAAAAAGCATCGCCCCTAGCCTTCAATGTGGTCTCCTGTTATTTGAAGATCTGTATGGATTTTCCAAAAAAAATTTACAAGCTCGATTCGATTTTATCGAACTGAGATCGTAGCCTCTTTTAATTTGCTTCTTCGTCTTCAAAATATATGCTGCATTAATCGATTAGCTATGGAGGCAGTTTTCCTCGGTTCATGTCACAACCTACAAAGAATTTTGTGCCATCTTCTTCAAGCTTTCATGGCGGTGGTGGTTTACTGTACGTATATATACGCCTCCATTTTCATTCCCAAATTCTTCCTCTTCCGATCCCAAATTCTTACTCAAATTGATTATTTGTTTTATTTCTATTTTATGTTAATTATGTACTTACTTTTTTTATATTATTAAAATATATATTAGTATTAATTTTTAAAATAAAAATAATTATTAAAAGAAAGGAAAAAAGATAAGGAAAAGAATACAAATAAAGAAAATTTTAAAAGTATTTTAAAACATAAAAGTATTTTTATTTTTATTTTTAAAATAAAACATACATATTATAAATATTATAATATTAATTTTTATTAATATTATACATATATTATAAATATTTAGGTAAAGAAAAAGAAAGAAAATAAAACATAAAAATATTTTTATTTTTAAAATTTTTATAAGTATTTTAAAACATAAAAGTATTTTTATTTTTATTTTTAAAATAAAACATACATATTATAAATATTATAATATTAATTTTTATTAATATTATACATATTATAAATATTTAGGTAAAGAAAAAGAAAGAAAATAAAACATAAAAATATTTTTAAAGCCACAATGGGTCAATTGCATTTTTTTAAAGTGTAGTGGCTCAATTGTATTAGGAATTTGGCTGACTGACTTGCCACGTAAGAAATAACTTGTTTTTCTTTTTTTTTTAAAAGCCACGTAGGAAAATCAACCCAATTTTTTAACGTCCGTCTACAAAATTGGACGGAATGGCTTGACTGAACATTTTTAAAAAGTACATTGGACTAATTAAATATTTTAAAAGTAAAGTGGCTAATTGCTTAAAACACTACAACCACAGTTGTGAAAAAGAACTTTTTGCCTCTATTCTATATATATACGTAATTGTTCTTGTCTAATTGTTCGTGCACGAAGACAAGACGTAACAAAAATTTAGATTAAAATTTGAAAATTACTACATTACTTAAAGATTTTTTATAACTTAAAATAATTTACAATCACATATAACAATTATCATAATTCACCACACCACCGCAATAATTAATTTTTCTTTAAAAATAGATATCTAGAAAAATTTAAGCATGTCTGCAAAACTTACAAATCATCAATAACAACTTTTATAATTCACCATAACACCACAATAACAATTATTATTATTATTATTATTATTATTATTATTATTACTATTATTATAATTATAATTATAATTATTACTATTATTTTTATTATTAATATTACTATTATAGTTATAATAATTATTATTACTACTACTATAATTATAATTAATGTTATTATTGTTGTTATTACTATTACTATTAATATTATTACTATCATCATAATTATTATTATAATTATTATTACTATTATTATTATTATTATAATTAATATTACTATTATAATTATAATAATATTATAATAATAATTATTATTAATTATATTTATAATAATTATTATAATAATTCTTATAGGATTGAAGGATTTCAGTTTTTTGGTTATCAGAGAGTACATTATCCCACCATCCTTTAAGAATGCCAGTAAAACCATTTACTAAAAAACGACAAATCTGATGGTCTGTGTTATCATTCTGTTTGCAGACTGTAGCATACATCAAGATATGATGGATGGTTTCAAAAATTTGATATTCTGTTTTACTATCGATATTCCATTCATAGATGGTCTTACCATGATAAGACTTCTAGGAATGAAGAAAGCCTTCTTCATACAGAATATTCTGAGGAGTAGGTCTGGGGTAGTAGTACCTACTGGGTCCAGATAAAGTCATTCTATTAATAGGCTTTCTGCTATAAGTAGTTTTATTAATATTTTGCATCTCCTGAAAATTATTCTGGATTTCAAAAATATTAATAGGGGAAATATTGGAATCTTCCTCTTCATTATCAGTATTACTATTACTGGTATGAGAGGAAGGTTGTCCAGACATCATATTGATCTGGGACGAGGATGCGGGTGTGAGTTTTAAATCTTCCATTTTATTTAAAAAAATTCAATAAAGTTATCACTGGTTTTAGAAGATTTCATTTTAAAATTACTAACTTCTAAATGTGGTTTTATAGTTGCAGGTTGAAGGTCAATTTTTTGAGGAACAATTTTGTAATTATCATTAATATGATTTATTTGCTCTTCAATCCTGATTAACTGTTTTCCTACAGTTTGAAGGAATAAATTAGTATAATTATTCTGTTTTGACAAGGGCAAAATGTCTTTTATCTTAACCTCTTCTTGCTGATGAGAGACTTCAGAAATATCAACATACGGGTTAATAACTAAGGGCTTTAAATTATCATTTTCAGAGCTAAGTTCAAGAGACTTAGGAGGAGGATGAATAGATTGAATAATATTACCATTAGTGGTAATCCAATCTTTTTGAATTCCAGTTAATACATTCAGTTGACTTTCAGTGTAAAAATCTGAATTTAAGACAAAATCATAATACCATTTAGCAAATGATAAAATACACTGGTTACTATTCAGATAAGCATAATAATTAGCTTTAATTTCTGCTAACTTATCATTATTATGATTTTTAAAATACCAATTTCTAAAATTCTGGTATTTATCCTGCATGAACTCCTGATTTAAACATTGGCGAATTTTACTATTTGGAGAAAAATCCATTTAACACTCAAAATTCATGTCACTAGCAGTTGGACTGTAAGGTCTTCTGTTTTGAGGAGTAGCCTCATAAATACCATGAGGTATTTGATTTTCAGAAATATGAATTCCTCTAACTATATCTTCATTTTTAACAGACTCATTGCTGGGATTTTTAGACTCCTGATAAACAGATTCTAAAGGGCCAGACACAGATTGTCTAGATGATTCAGGAAAATCAATATTATAAGAAATGTTATTAATAGATCGACTTCTGGTAAAAGGTCTTTGAAATTTTAGATAAACATTTCCATTACTGGTTTGAATAACATCTTCAATGTTTTGTCTAATTATAGGTCTGGTAGGAACGGCATTATTAATTTGCCATTGTTTTGGGAAAGTAATTTCTTCCCAAGGGATCATTCTGGGAATAGCCACTTGGCTACTAAAGAGGTTAGTATCAATAAGGACAATATGTCCTTGTTGGCTTTGCTTTCTGATATAGGGATTTAAAGTCATTAAAACTTTAAGGTGTATACGGAATAATATGGCAAAAGGAGGGGATCCGGGTAGGTATTCATAACCATGAGATATAATTCTCATTTCTAAGACTTTTGACAAATTATTATCAGTTAGGGCAACACTTAAATTCGGGTAGATATTAAAATATACTGGTCCATGGGCAAGGCTAGTTTCAATAGCTCCCATAAGAGAGGCTTTCCAGTTAAGACACCTACCATCTCTAAGGGTGCACTGAATACTGGTATTTTGGCCAAGTAAAGTCAAAGGTTTGAAAGCTACTTGGACAAGTCCTATGTGAACATATTTATATTTTTGCAAAAAGGGGTATAAATCTTCAATATGCAATAAATATAAAATTTCATCATTATTCTGTAAAGGAACATCATGTTCAAAGGTTTTAATTATTCTTTTACTGGTAAAATCAAAGGTTCCAATTTTATAAATTGTTTCTGATTTGATTTTAGGAATAATCCATTTGTTCAGGGTTTCCTTTACATCCTGATAAGCTATAAGTTCGATTGACTCCAGATTTGGCTTTCCAATGTTCACTGTTAGCATCTGCTCTTTGCATGACTTTCATTAAAAAAACATCTTTATACCATTTAAAATGGGTTAAGGATGGGCAACGAAGGTTCTGTAAGAGTTCTCTACTTCTATCGGTATTTATCTGTCCTGGTCCTACAAAATGATGAACGATAGCTTAAACTAAGGTGTAACAAGCATCTTCTCTTCTGGTTTCAAGTTTAGTAATAGGGTCAGTATCATTCTTATAGGATTGAAGGATTTCAGTTCTTTGGTAATCAGAGAGTACATTATCCCACCATCCTTTAAGAATGCCAGTAAAACCATTTACTAAGAAACGACAGATCTGATGGTCTGTGTTATCATTCTGTTTGCAGACTGTAGCATACATCAAGATATGATGGATGGTTTAAAAAATTTGATATTATATTTTACCATCGATATTCCATTCATAGATGGTCTTACCATGATAAGACTTCTGGGAATGAAGAAAGTCTTCTTCATACAGAATATCCTGAGGAGTAGGTTTGGGGTAGTAGTACCTACTGGGTCCAGATAAAGCCATTCTATTAATAGGCTTTCTGCTATAAGTAGTTTTATTAATATTTTACATCTCCTGAAAATTATTCTGTATTTCAAAAATATTAATAGGGGAAATATCGAAATCTTCTTCTTTATTATCAGTATTACTATTACTGGTATGAGAGGAAGGTTGTTCAGACATCATATTGATCTTGGACGAGGATGCGGGTGTGAGTTTTAAATCTTTCATTTTATTTAAAAGATTTTCAATAAAGTTATCACTGGTTTTAGAAGATTTCATTTTAAAATTACTAACTTCTAAAGGTGGTTTTATAGTTGCAGGTTGAAGGTCAATTTTGAAGGAACAATTTGGCAATTATCAATAATATGATTTATTTGCTTTTCAATCCTGGTTAACTGTTTTCCTACAGTTTGAAGGAATAGATTAGTATAATTATTTTGTTTAGACAAGGGCAAAATGTCTTTTATCTTAGCCTCTTCTTGCTGATGAGAGACTTCAGAAATATCAACATACGGGTTAATAACTAAGGGCATTAAATTATCATTTCCAGAGCTAAGTTCAAGAGACTTAGGAGGAGGATGAATAGATTGAATAATATTACCATTAGTGGTAATCCAATCTTTTTGAATTCCAGTTAATACATTCAGTTGACTTTCAGTGTAAAAATCTGAATTTAAGACAAAATCATAATACCATTTAGCAAATGATAAAATACATTGGTTACTATTCAGATAAGCATAATAATTAGCTTTAATTTCTTTTAACTTATCATTATTATGATTTTTAAAATACCAATTTCTAAAATTCTGGTATTTATCCTGCATGAACTCCTTATTTAAACATTGGCGAATTTTACGGAGAAAAATCCATTTAACACTCAAAATTTATGTCACTAGCAGTTGGACTATCACGTCTTCTGTTTTGAGGAGTAGCCTCATAAATACCATGAGGTATTTGATTTTCAGAAATATGAATTCCTCTAACTATGTCTTCATTTTTAACAGACTCATTGCTGGGAATTTTAGACTCCTGATAAACAGATTCTAAAGGGTCAGACACAGATTGTCTAGATGATTCAAGTTTTAAACCTTCTAGATCTTACCGAAAACGTTCTTCTAAGAAATCTTCGAAAACCAAAACCCCTGAAAAACTTCCAGGAAAAGAAAGAGTAGCAGAAAAAAAGATAAATCTAAAATTCAATGCTATAAATGTGGAAAAACAGGAAACTTTGCTAATAAATGCAATTCAAAATTAAAACAAAAGCTTAATGAATTATCCCTTGATAAGGAAATCCAACAGCAAATTCCTAATTTTACTCCAAATAGAAGAACATTCCATTCATAGTGACCAAAAGGTATTGTAAAAGCAGTTTTATAAGTATCCTGTTCTCTAATTTGAATTTGCCAAAATCCTGATTTAATATCAAATTTAGAGAAAATAGTGGCATCATGAAGTCGGTTAAGAAGATCCTTCTTATTCGGAATTGGATATCTAATCCATTGAAAGGCTTCATTAAGAGGTTTATAGTTGATAATGAGTCGTGGAGTTCCTCGTTCAATTTTTGAATTTTTATTGACATAAAAGGCAGTACAACTCCAAGGAGAGGTACTGGTACAACTCCAAGGAGAGGTACTGGGTTTTATTAGCTTTTTCTGTTGAAGGGACTCAATTTCAGTTTTACAAAGGAGTAAATAATCTTTCTTCATCTGGCTGGGTCGAGATTTAGTAGAAATATTTTTCTCATTAAAATTAGGGATATAAGGAAGAGAAATAACATGTTTCTTCCTGTTCCTGAAAGCATTTGGGACATCACTACAGATTTCTGTTTGAAGAGTTTTTTGGATTAATCTTATTTTTTCCTATAAAGAAGGTTGTAATTAAGGGAGGATCGGAGAAAAGGGTTTATGAAGTACGTCTGTCAACGATTTATAAGAAATAATAGCCACACTCCACAAAAGGATAAAGGCAATGATTCAAAACGCGACTTTGGTGACGTCCCACTTAATCAAGCATTAACCCTGATCTATCTTAACTAATACATGGCATGAAATTTTAAAAACATATTAAATATATCTTTACAGATAAATTAGCACATATATGATCTCATGAAATTACTGTTGATTAGGGGGTAGGGGTTCTACCCAAAACTATGAGTCGACAGGTTTCTTCCTGTATGGCGGTTTTTGTTAAAATAATATAATGTTCTGATGTGTAAAACCATTCTAAGAAATAAGAACGATTATGATTATCTGTTGCAGATTGATATGCTATTTTGTATCGATTACTATTCTCATTATGATAATCTAAAAGATCAAGTAAGGAAACATAATAATTAATGAAAGCAATAATTAAAACTTACAGAAGAGTCTTGGATATCTTCAAACTTCAGATTTATATATTTATCAAGTATTTTACAAAGAGAGGTAAAGAGAATACAAAGGAAAAATCTAAAGAAAGTTTTGCCTCAACAAGGGTGAAGTCTCACTTATTTATACAAAAGAGAAGGAGAGAAAGGATCAGACGTGTCTTGGATAGTGGAGTCGAGCAGTAATCATTATCTTCTCTTCATTATCCCTTAGCCCTAAGAAGTGGAGGATAAGAGACAAGCTGTCGACAAGTGGGAATACTGTAGTGGACAGGTGGCTGTCAGCTTCTGATAATTGAGAGGTAGTTGGATATGCATCGTTGCTGGTGGGAACACTGTACTTGTTTTCTTCTGATTATTGATGTTGTAGTGGAGACTAACTTTATTTTCCTTTTCCTTTCTTGTCCTGCACCATCTTCTCAGAAATCATTGAAGTGAGAGAGTCCCAAAAGTCTCCCATGGTGGGCTCCGGTTCTTGACATTCTCCTGCTAAAACATTGAATTGGTTGTCATCCTGTTCAAAGTCTTCATCACTGTTAATAGTCTTCATGGAGGCATCATCCGGGACTAAGGATTGTAAGAATTGTGTCTTCATATAATCCATAGTTTTAACTAAGAGTTCTATTTCAGTTAAGTTTGGAAACTTTTGTTTTAAGTCTGTTTGAATTTTAACAAAAGGATTTACTGATGTTGATGCTGGAAGGCTCTGAGGTATAACATATAAACAGGCCTGGGTATGACCTTTTATGGTCTTGAGGAGTTCTGGTAAAGTGGGGTTAAGCCCTTTATCCCACCACTTGGTAAAAAATACTCTTTTTAGGCGAGGGATTTTATTCTAATAATCGCACTGAAAATCCCACTTCCAAATCCAAGGAATTCCAAAATGAATTATGAAATGGGCAAACAGTTTTTGCATAGATAATTCTTTATTTACTGGTATATGGGCATAGGCAACTTGCCATTCCTTGAATGTTGTTTGAACTGTTTCTGGTAGAGTGTCAATAGTGATACCTATTTTATCCCACCAAACAAAAAACCAGTTGGGAATTTCGTTTCTTAAAACTTCGGGATAGATACGGATGAACCAAGAGTGGTTATGGATGGGATTCTGGTAATAAAATACTTGTGTAAAGGAATCAATATAATCCCAATAATTGTATCTGGTTTCTGTTAAATGTGTGGATTCAATGGTACGGGTGGTATGAGGGTTAATACCCCGATTAACAAGAGGCATGATGCTCTTGATAGTGGTTTTGCTTTATTGAATTGGACTGGTCGGTTTAGATGGATCATGAAGCATGTGATTTATATCCATAGATGTTGTTTCTAGAATGATTTGCTCATATACATAATGATACTAGTTAAAACGAAGTGGAGACTGTTGAGTCGTTAAATAACGTCGTTTGATCTCCCATGGATCTTTCATCCATTTCTCTTCATTCTGTTCAATAAACAATATTGTTTCTTCCACATAAGTATTTGGAATATACTGTTCGGGTAAAAGAAGAATATCTTTTACTGTAGGTTGGCTAGAAGAAGCCGAAGAATTACTGGATTGAGGGTTCAAGCTAGGAAATTCAGTATAATATAGATTAGTCATGCCTCAACCTCGTTGACTGCGGCCACGACCTCTACTGGTCATTCCTGCAAATATTCTCTGGTTAGAAAATCCGGTAAAAAATTCAGTTTTCCTTTAATATATTCAATATCAAAGTCAAATACTGATAAAATACTTTGCCAGGTAGCAAATATCTGTTTGGATGCTAAATTTTGAACATCTTTTTTAAAGATCTGTTTTGCAGCTTAACAGTCAACTCTAATTAAAAAGTGCTGATTTAAAATATCATCCTGAAATTTTAAAACACATTTGACAATTGAAAAACATTCTTTTTTAATAATAGGATAATTTAAAAAGGGCTCTTTCCAAGTTCCTGAAGTAAAGCGAATAAGATCTTCTTTATTACTGTTAAGATTACATTATTTTAAAATACCACCATATCCTATATTGGAAGCATCAATCTGAACGATATTTTTCCACTCGGGATTAGGTAAGGATAAACAAGATAACTGTTTAACTCTAGATTTAATCTTTCTTACTGCATCAGTATGTTCTTCAGTCCAAGGTAAAGGATTTTTCCGAAGGCGAGTATACAGAATAGAAGCATCTTGGGAAAGATTTGGATAGTAATCACGAATATAATTTAAACTTCCCAAAAACCTTTGCAGTTGATTAATGTCTTTGATATAATCCAAAAATTTAGATGCAAATTCAATACATCTATCGATTGGAATAATAGTTTCATTGGAAATATTATGTCCGAGAAATCTGATTCTTGTTTGGAAAAGTTTCATCTTAGGGGCAGAAACTATCAAACCATTTTTTATGATAACATTTTTAAAAATATTTAAATGTTTTATATGCTGTTCAATGGATGAAGAGAAAATTAAAACATCATCAATGTAACAGATAATAAATTCAGTAAAGGGATTAAAAATATCATTTATGATGTGCTGAAATTCTGAAGGTCCATTTTTTACTCCAAATGGAAGAACATTCCATTCATAGTGATCAAAAGGTACTGTAAAAGCAGTTTTATAAGTATCCTGTTCTCTAATTTGAATTTGCCAAAATCCTGATTTCATATCAAATTTAGAGAAAATAGTGGCATCATGAAGTCGGTCAAAAAGATCCTTCTTATTCGGAATTGGATATCTAATCCATTGAAGGGCTTCATTAAGAGGTTTATAGTTGATAACGAGTCATGGAGTTCCTCGTTCAATTTTTGAATTCTTATTGACATAAAAGGCAGTACAACTCCAGGGAGAGGTACTGGGTTTTATTAGCTTTTTCTGTTGAAGGGACTCAATTTCAGTTTTACAAAGGAGTAAATATTCTTTCTTCATCTGGCTGGGTCGAGATTTAGTAGGAATATTTTTCTCATTAAAATTAGGGATATAAGGAAGAGAAATAATATGTTTCTTCCTGTTCCAAAAAGCATTTGGGACATCACTACAGATTTCTGTTTGAAGAGTTTTGTGGATTAATCTTATTTTTTCCTGTAAAGAAGGTTGTAAAATTCTCTGTTCTGTAGTAAGAAATTTTATCTCTTTCTGAATAAAATTGATTTGTTTTTCTTTAGAATAAATCATGTTTTTGACTTGATTTAATTCTTTAGTGTAGGGTTCTGTAATAAATTCAAAAACAATATGTCTGTTATTTAGAGTTGTATGAATTCCTAAAGTATCAATTTTTGAAATAGGCATTAAAAGGCATAAAAAGGGAGTGCCTAAAATGATACTTTGATTCATATTACGAATAAGAACAAATGAAGTAGGTAAACAAAGACCTTTATTACAGATTAAGGCTTCTGAAATTTTATACTTAATATTCATAGTGTTTCCACTTGCACTAGTTAAAGATTGAGTGGTCTTTTGAAAGTATTTGGTAGGGATAATTCCTTCCTGGATACAATTCATATCAGCACCACTATCAACTAGGGCAATAGCGTCTTTGATAATAAAGTCTGGTTTAATAATAAAAGTGTTTCTAATATACCATTTCTGAAAGACTGCTTGATTCATAAGCATTAGATATTGTTCAGAAGATTCTGGTTTATCAAAAGATTCGGGTTGTTTGGAGGATTCCATATTATCCTGTTTGTGACTTAACTTATTTTTAATATTGGTTAAATCTTGAAAGATAATAATATTATTATTCTGTAATTGTTTTATTTCAGATTTTAAAATATTTATTTCATTTTTTAAATCCTGAATAGTAGTAGGCTTCTCAATGGTAGAAACGCCCTGAATACGTTTCATAACCTCTTTCATACTATACTGATTAATGGGAAGGGTGTCTTCAGCCTTTTGTGTTTTATAACAGATTTCTAAAAATTTTAATTTAATCTCTGGATCTTTAATCTGTTCGGCTAAGTCGAGAAGGGATTTCTGGTGGTTAGTTAAGACATTAATACTGGGACCTCCAAAATCTAAACCATTCATCTCGACGATAGCTTTCCAGTAATTAGCTTCAGTAGCTGTATTATAGTTATTAATAGTACAGGTTTGATATTGTTCGTTGTCAGAATTATTGTCAGATTCTGAATAGACTTCTGCTAAGTCATTTTCTGAGCTGGACTCAGAATCATTATTAGACAAGTAATTAAGAATTTCCTGTTGGATTTCCTTATCAAGGGATAATTCATTAAGCTTTTGTTTTAGTTTTGAATTGCATTTATTTGCAAAGTGTCCTGTTTTTCCACATTTATAGCATTGAATTTTAGATTTATCTTTTTTTCTGATACTCTTTCTTTTCCTGAAAGATTTTTCAGGGGTTTTGGTTTTCGAAGATTTCTTTGAAGAACGTTTTCGGTAAGATCTAGAAGGTTTAGAACTTTGCTATTTTTTAGTTTTCTGAGGATACTGTAATTTTGTGTCATAAGAGAATTGATCGCAAAATTCTCCTATTTCATGTCTTTTAGTAAGATTCTGCTTTTTCATTAATTGTTGAAGTTTCATATCATTACATAATGATAATCCCTCTTCAATAATTACTGAAATAAGATGGTCATAAGAATACTGTTCATAGGGGATACTCATACGGTCATGTTTATCTCTTAGTTTTTTACGGACTTTTTCAGCAAAAAAAGTAGGGAGTCCTTCAAATAATTTGGCTTTCCAATGGTCACTGTTAGAATCTGCTCTTCGCATGACTTTCATTAAAAAACATCTTTATACCATCTAAAATGGGTTAAGGATGGGCAACGAAGGTTCTGTAAGAGTTCTCTACTTCTATCGGTATTTATCTGTCCTGGTTCTACAAAATGATGAACGATAGCTTGAACTAAGGTGTAACAAGCATCTTCTCTTCTGGTTTCAAGTTTAGTAATAGGATCAGTATCATTCTTATAGGATTGAAGGATTTCAGTTCTTTGGTTATCAGAGAGTACATTATCACACCATCCTTTAAGAATGCCAGTAAAACCATTTACTAAGAAACGACAGATCTGATGGTCTGTGTTATCATTCTGTTTGCAGTCTGTAGCATACATCAAGATATGATGGATGGTTTCAAAAATTAGATATTATGTTTTACCATCGATATTTCATTCATAGATGGTCTTACCATGATAAGACTTTTGGGAATGAAGAAAGTCTTCTTCATACAGAATATCCTGAGGAGTAGGTCTGGGGTAGTAGTACCTACTGGGTCCAGATAAAGCCATTCTATTAATAGGCTTTCTGCTATAAGTAGTTTTATTAATATTTTGCATCTCCTGAAAATTATTCTAGATTTCAAAAATATTAACAGGGGAAATATCGGAATCTTCTTCTTCATTATCAGTATTTCTATTACTGGTATGAGAGGAAGGTTGTCCAGACATCATATTGATCTGGGACCAGGATGCGGGTGTGAGTTTTAAATCTTTCATTTTTTTTAAAAGATTTTCAATAAAGTTATCACTGGTTTTAGAAGATTTCATTTTAAAATTACTAACTTCTAAAGGTGGTATTATAGTTGCAGGTTGAAGGTTAATTTTTTGAGGAACAATTTGGCAATTATCCTTAATATGATTTATTTTCTCTTCAATCCTGGTTAACTGTTTTCCTACAGTTTGAAGGAATAGATTAGTATAATTATTCTGTTTTAACAAGGGCAAAATGTCTTTTATCTTAACCTCTTCTTGCTGATGAGAGACTTCAGAAATATCAACATACGGGTTAATAACTAAGGGCTTTAAATTATCATTTCCAGAGCTAAGTTCAAGAGACTTAGGAGGATGATGAATAGATTGAATAATATTAGCATTAGTGGTAATCCAATCTTTTTGAATTCCAGTTAATACATTCAGTTGACTTTCAGTGTAAAAATATGAATTTAAGACAAAATCATAATACCATTTAGCAAATGATAAAATACACTGGTTACTATTCAGATAAGCATAATAATTAGTTTTAATTTCTGTTAACTTATCATTATTATTATTTTTAAAATTCCAATTTCTAAAATTCTGGTATTTATCCTGCATGAACTCCTGATTTAAACATTGACGAATTTTACTATTTGGAGAAAAATCCATTTAACTGTGACGACCCCAAAATAGGTATACATCACCCATTCTGAGTTGTCAAATACATGGTACAGAATTAACTACAACTTTATTATTACAACATATAAACTGTGAGTTTAAATACAGATATTGTCATCTAGACAATATCCACATAAAAATAAATCCTCATCATAATTATTGATACATTATTTTACAAAAATGGTGAGGACTACTAAACAACTCTCTCTAGAACCATCACTACATCCCCCGACTCGTACTCGCTACATTATCTCCTCCTGAGAAGAAAAATGGAACAAAAAGGAAAAGGGTGAGCTCAACTAGCCCAGTAAAGAATATTATAACTAGGATAATATACAACAAATTATCGTTAGTCTTCAACAGGGAAAAAAAATCTAATAGAATACAATAGACAATAAGTTTTAAATCAATATTCGCAGCGAAAAATATTAATTCATAGAAGAGTTACGTAGAGGATGAAATCTACTAATGTCTATGAATTTAATAGTCCATCAACAGTATTTTTATCCCTGTAACATCAATCAATGCACCTCTTGAATCATATATTCATCCTTGTACGACAGGCCAAGGATATTTATCAGTTGGTCATGTTCATCTAAACACTTGTTCATCTTTGCACTACGGGCCAAAGATATTCATCAGAAATCATTCATCTTTGCACTACAGGCTAAAGATATTCAATAATATCATCATTTAAGACTGAGGATGATAAAAAAAATATTTTTTAAAGAAACGAATCCAGTAAAACAAAATGACAAGGATTAAGGATTCGTACTTTATTTTATCCATGTCCAAAAATACCTCAAAAATAATCATAGTGGTGAAAAATTCAAGAATGATTAAAACATGGATACAATCAAAGCTAGTATCCACAACAGATATTTTAGACGAAAAGGGAAAATTTTCATTTTTCGATGAATAGTGTCGTATTCGTGAATAGTATCGTATACGTGAATAGTGCCGTATACGTGAATAGTAACTCCGACACCAAAAGTTCCAAATTTGATAAAAACTTCAGATCAATATTTCAGCATAATGATATTGAAGAAATAATATCATTACAAAAAAAAAATATCACTTACCTTGAAAGACAGTACTTCTAGTTGAAACACCGGATATAGGCTATGACTTGAACTTGCACCGTATAGCAATACTCAAAGTATACTCAAAATACTCACAAGAATACGCTCGATAATATAGAGAGAGAAAACTTCAGTTTCTGGTGTGATTTTCAATTCTAACCTAAGCACCCTATTTATAGGAAATTGCTTAGAACACCAAAGCAAAAAATTTAATAAAATAATAATATTTTTTTTTCTTAAACATCCTACGCACCCAAATTGAGTCCAAGCATCAGCCACCCCTCAACAAAAGAAACAAAAACGTTTTTCATGCAAAAATTATTTAAAACTCCAAAATAATAATCAATTAATCCGGAACTTCAATAATTCATAATAAATAGCCCTTTTTATCAGAAAATTCGAATCTCGAGAGTTTTTATAGGAAATTCAATTCTCTACAACTTAGTAGAAGAAAGTTTTTCCAAATTCCAAACAGAAATTGACCGAAATCCACAAACGAGCAATTTTACAGGCTATAATCAAATTTCAGTCAAGAAATTGGGTCCACAGACATGTTTTAAACATTTATTGCAATAAAAATATTATTTCTCCTCGTATACTCATATATCCCACATTCATTATAAAAATATCACCATTATTATATTATTAAAATATAATAATATATTTAAATGAATTATTTTATCAGAAAAAGATAAAATTTCAATTTTTAACAATTGCCACTTTAAAAATTTTCTCCATCTATATCCACATAAAATCAATATTTTCCTCATCATATGAATCAATAATTAATTATTCACAAATAATATTACAGAATCACAATATTGACAACCAGACAGTTCCCAGGAAAGAGGGGGCTTTCCAATAAGAATTTTTCCTTACTGGCGCGCAATTAGGTAACCAAACCTCTCCTTAGACAGAACTTTATAGACATTGCCAATAATGTTATCTAATAATATTATTCAAATAATATGAATTATTGCTTCGATAATGAAAAATACTATGTAATGATAATTATTGAAACAACAACAATATAAAATATCAACGCAGCAATTATTGAATCAATAAAATAAAATACTGAATAGTAATTACTGTAACCATTATTGAGTAGTGCATTCTTACGTAAGAATCAATAATTGGTGCAATACTGTGTGCTACTGTGTTTTAACCACCGAGTATTTTAACAGTAACAACTTCACCGTTATTTTTTAAACAACTTATATTTGTCGTTTTCTTCATCCAATCGCTTTCCGTTATGGGGCCCACACATGGCTGCGCCGTCGTAAGAATATTCTCCGACAGTACGAATATTCCACGACCAAACGAATATTCCCCGACAACAATGAATATTTTATAACCACTTGCTTATTTTGAAATATTTGCGTATTTTACCCATAAATATCCACATTAATCAAATCAACCCTTACTATTCAAAATAATAATTAGAGGAAATTAAATTTTATTTATTAATTATTTGGGGTATTATAACCTCCACTTCTTATGAAATTTCGTCCTCAAAATTGACATACGTACCTTGTGTTTTGAAAAGATGAGGATTCCTCGCTTTCATTTCTGTTTCTAATTCCCAGGTCATTTCCTCTATAGCATGATTCCTCCACAAAACTTTAACTAGTGGTATAACCTTTGTACGTAGGACATGCTCCTTCCTATCCAAGATCTTGACAGGTACCTCCTCATACGTTAAGTCTTCGGCTATCTCATTCGGTTCTAACTCAATAACGTGGTTCGGGTCTTTCACATATTTACGAAGTACAGATATGTGAAACACATTATGAACACGAGACATACTCGGAGGTAACGCGAGTCTATAGTCTACATTTCCTACTCGGTCAAGAATTTGAAATGGACCAATAAATCGTGGATTGAGCTTTCCTCTCTTCCCAAATCTTGTAAATCCCTTCCATGGAGCAACTCGCAACAATACATGATCCCCTATACTAAATTCCACGTCCTTTCGATGAAGATCCGCATAACTCTTTTGTCGATCTTGTGCCGTTTGTATACGTTGTCGAATCATTTGGATCTTTTCGGTAGTCATACGTACCAACTCGGGCCCCAACAATGTTGCTTCACCCACCTCATCCCAACATATTGGAGAGCGACACTTTCGTCCATATAATGCTTCAAATGGAGCCACACCTATACTTGCCTGATAACTGTTGTTGTAGGAGAATTCCACCAATGATAAATACTTATCCCAACTGCCCTTGAAGTCTAGGACACAGAGTCTTAATAAATCTTCAAGAGTTTGAATAGTCCTCTCTGATTGTCTGTTAGTTTGAGGATGGTATACCGAACTGAATCGTAAATCCGTGCCCATAGTTTTTTACAAGCTAACCCAAAATCCTGAAGTGAATCTTGGGTCACGATCCGAAACTATGGATACTGGCATGCCATGCAACCTTACAATCTCATTTACATATATACTAGCAAGACGTTCAAGGGAATAAGTCTCCCGTATCGGCAAGAAATGAGCAGACTTGGTTAATCTATCAACAATAACCCAAATAGCATTGATGCCTTGAGAAACCGTAGGAAGACCCGTAACGAAATCCATGGTAATGTGTTCCCACTTCCTTTTCGGAATCTCAAGTGGTTGCAACGGACCCTTAGGTACTAGATGCTCTGCCTTTACACGTTGAGAAGTTAAACACATCGAGATAAACTTTGCAATCTCTCCCTTCATATTGTTCCACCAAAATGTATGTCAAAGATCACGATACATTTTAGTACTTCCAGGATGGATTGCAAATGGTGTATTGTGTGCCTCCATCATAATCTTGTACTTCAAATTAGAGTCGTTAGGAACACAAAGTCTGGAGTGGACTCGAAGTATTCCTTCTTCATCAATTCTCGCTTCCGGAATAGCACCTTCTTGTACTTTCTTCTTCATACGCATCAGCTCCGGGTCGGTGGCTTGAGCAACCTTAACTTTTTCTATTAAAGTTGACTCTATGCGTATACTTGACATCATCACACTCGTTCCTGCATATGATCTTCTACTCAACACGTCAGCTACCACGTTCGCTTTTCCAGGATGGTATTGAATAGTGTGGTCGTAGTCTTTCAATAGCTCGAGCCAACGTCGCTGCCGCATGTTGAGTTCTTTTTGTGTGAAGAAATATTTAAGGCTTTTATGGTCTGAATATATCTCCACTTTCTCCCCATATAGATAGTGCCTCCAGATCTTTAGCGCGAAAACGACTGCTGCCAACTCTAGATCATGAGTAGGATAATTCCTCTCATACTCTTTAAGTTGTCGCGAGGCATAGGCTATGACTTTCCTACGTTGCATGAGAACACATCCTAACCCTTTGCCTGAAGCATCGCTGTAGAAAACAAATCCATCCGTACCAGATGGTATTGTTAGAACATGTGCTGAAATGAGTCTCCTTTTGAGCTCTTGGAAACTCTTCTCGCATTCTTCGCTCCAAATGAATTTTGTATCCTTCCGAGTTAGCTGGGTTAATGGAGTAGCGATTCGAGAAAACCCTTCCACGAATCTCCGATAATAACCAGCTAAGCCCAAAAAGCTACGTACTTCGGTCACCGACTTCGGTTGCTCCCAACTTTGTATTGCTTCAATCTTCGCCGGATCAACAGATGCTCCATGTTTCGACACCACGTGCCCAAGAAATGCTACTTCCACAAGCCAGAACTCGCATTTCTTCAATTTGGCATATATTTTGTTTTCACGAAGCCTTTGGAGTACCAGCTTCAAATGGTGCTCATGATCTTCACAACTTTTGGAATAGATGAGGATGTCATCAATAAAGACAACAACGAACTGATCTAAATATTCCTTGAATACTTGGTTCATCATATCCATGAAAGCCGCAGGAGCATTAGTCAATCCTAAAGACATGACTAAGAATTCATAATGCCCGTACCGAGTTCTGAAGGCAGTCTTTGGAATATCCTCAGTTCTAATCTTCAGCTGATGATATCCAGAACGAAGATCGATTTTCAAAAAGAATTGTGCTCCTTACAACTGGTCAAACAGGTCATCAATACGAGGTAGAGGATACCTATTCTTGATGGTGACATGGTTCAATTCCCGATAGTCAATACAAAGTCGCATACTCCCGTCTTTCTTCTTTATGAATAAAACAGGAGCACCCCAAGGAGATGTACTAGGACGAATGAAACTGATGTCCAACAACTCCTGTAGTTGGACATTTAACTCCTGAAGTTCAATAGGAGCCATTCGATATGGGGTTTTAGAAATGGGCTTTGTACCAGGTTCAAGATCAATAAAGAATTCAACTTCACATTCTGGGGGTAGACCGGGAAGTTCTTCAGGAAATACGTCAGGAAAGTCAATAACAACAGGAATATTATTCAAATTTGACGTGTCTTTATTCAAATCCATAACATGGGCTAAGAAAGCTTGACATCTGTTTTTCAATAAACGAATAGCTTTATGATTAGATATGACAGTGATTGATTTTAATGGTTTAGTTGCTTGAATTCGTACAACAGGTTGGTTAGGAATATGAAAACTAACAACCTTACGAAAACAATCAATTTTGGCATGATGAGTAGTTAACCAATCAATCCCTAAAATCACATTAAAAGCAAGTATCTTTAAAGAGATAAGGTCAACAGGTAAGGTGATGGTGCCAACTTGAATCAAATAAGATTTATAAACAGTGGATGTGATGAAAGTTTTTCCTAACGTAGTTTCCACAGATAGGTTAAAGTCTAATTTCTCTGGAGTCAAGTTTAAACGTTGAGCAAAAGCAGGAGAGATAAATGAATGGATAGCACCGGTATCAAGTAAGGTATAAACTTCGCAAGAATTTATAAATAGCTTACCCGTGATCACCTCGTTTGGGTTCCTCGCATTTTGACCAGTCATAACAAATGCTCTTACAGGAACTGTTGACTTTGACTTTTCTGGAATAGTCTTTTGAGTCATCGTCCCCACTGAACTAGGTTTCGCTACCATACAATCTCGAGCGATATGTCCTTTCTTTCCACAATTATAGCATACCTTGAACTGTTGTGGGCAGTTTGGACTGATATGTCCCTATTTCCCGCATTTATAGCATATGACCGGTGATCGTTCTCCTCCCTTAGAAACAGTTGCTGCCGGCACTGTCGTCTTCACATGGTCGTTGTTAAATCTCCTCTTTTTAAAATCTCCTCCTGACTCGCTTCTTCTATTTTCATTGCCATGATTACCACCAGAGTGGTTACCATTTCTGTCAGTCTTTTTCTTTCTCCGCTGGTTATCGTTGTTTTGTTGACTGCTATCTCCGGTATGATCCTGATTGTGGTCCCTCGGTTGACCGTACTCGTTATCTCGCTCTAATAATTGAACCCTGTTTACAACATCTGAATAGAGAGAAAATTTATGAGAAATGAGATATTATCGTATGCCGGATTTCAAACCTCTCAGAAACATCCGCGTCATACGTTCCTCATTCTCCACCAAATGAGGTGCAAACCTGGATAACTCTGCAAACTTTGCCTCGTACTGAGACACCGACATGTTGTTTTGTTCTAATCTGATGAACTCCACTTCCTTCATATGACGAACACTTTCAGGAAAGTATTTGTCATTAAATAGTTTCTGAAACGTCTTCCAAGACATGCTGAGTGCGGCTGGATGGGTACGCTTCACAGACTCCCACCAGTAGTCTGCCTAGCCACGGAACATAAAGGTGGCGAATGGAACCTTCTGTTCCTCTGTGCATCCCAAGACATTGAATATCTTGGTAATTTGTTTGACCCACGTTTCAGCCATGATTGGATCTGGCTTTCCCTTAAATCCTGGTGGTCCCAACTCTTTGAACTGCTTGGCTGTGACAACCCGTGAATTGCTATCATTTCTTCCTGTATTTTGAACACGAGTCTCCCTCGTCTGATTTTACATGAAATGCAAAAAGCTTCTAAACATCCCCTCGTTCATCATCTGCTCAATGGTGTTGTTCACAGGAGGAACATTGCCAGCCAGTAGCACGTTCTCCTCGTTGGTGAGTACATGCGTCTCCACGGTCTCATTTCCACTGTTAATATTCTCAGTCGACATTCTCAAATACTGTCATAAAATAAGGGTTAATTAAGGAAATCAATATATCACATAATATCCCTATATACTGACCAACTAACAAATAAGCTTAGGTAGGACACACTAGCGAAGGATTTACTCGTCTCTCCCCTCCTAGTTCTATTCCCCGATCTCCGCCAAAGATCATATCCCTAAGCTCTGATACCAACTGTGACGACCCCAAAATAGGTATACATCACCCATTCTGAGTTGTCAAATACATGGTACAGAATTAACTACAACTTTATTATTACAACATATAAACTGTGAGTTTAAATACAGATATTTCCATCTAGACAATATCCACATACAAATAAATCCTCATCATAATTATTGATACATTATTTTACAAAAATGGTGAGGACTACTAAACAACTCTCTCTAGAACCATCATTACATCCCCCGACTCGTACTCGTTACATTATCTCCTCCTGAGAAGAAAAATGGAACAAAAAGGAAAAGGGTGAGCTCAACTAGCCCAGTAAAGAATATTATGACTAAGATAATATACAACAAATTATCGTTAGTCTTCAACAGGGAAAAAAAATCTAATAGAATACAATAGACAACAAGTTTTAAATCAATATTCGCAGCGGAAAATATTAATTCATAGAAGAGTTACGTAGAGGATGAAATCTACTAATGTCTATGAATTTAACAGTTCATCAACAGTATTTTTATCCCTGTAACATCAATCAATGCACCTCTTGAATCATATATTCATCCTTGCACTACAGGCCAAGGATATTCATCAGTTGGTCATGTTCATCTAAACACCTGTTCATCTTTGCACTACGGGCCAAAGATATTCATCAGAAATCATTCATCTTTGCACTACAGGCCAAAGATATTCAATAATATCATCATTTAAGACTGAGGATGATAAAAAAAATATTTTTTAAAGAAACGAATCCAGTTAAACAAAATGACAAGGATTAAGGATTCGTACTTTGTTTTATCCATGTCCAAAAATACCTCAAAAATAATCATAGTGGTGTAAAATTTAAGAATGATCAAAACATGGATACAATCAAAGCTAGTATCCACAATAGATATTTTAGATGAAAAGGGAAAATTTTCATTTTTCGATGAATAGTGTCGTATTCGTGAATAGTGTCGTATACGTGAATAGTGTCGTATACGTGAATAGTAACTTCGACACCAAAAGTTCCAAATTTGATAAAAACTTCAGATCAATATTTCAGCATAATGATATTGAAGAAATAATATCATTACAAAAAAAAAATATCCCTTATCTCGAAAGACAGTACTTCTAGTTGAAACACCGGATATAGGCTATGACTTGAACTTGCACCGTATAGCAATACTCAAAGTATACTCAAAATACTCATAAGAATACGCTCGATAAAATAGAGAGAGAAAACTTCAGTTTCTGGTGTGATTTTCAATTCTAACCTAAACACCCTATTTATAGGAAATTGCTTAGAACACCAAAGCAAAAAATTAATAAATTAATAATATTTTTTTTTCTTAAACATCCTACGCACACAAATTGAGTCCAAGCATCAGCCACCCCTCAACAAAAGAAACAAAAACGTTTTTCATGCAAAAATTATTTAAAACTCCAAAATAATAATCAATTAATCCGGAACTTCAATAATTCATAATAAATAGTCCTTTTATCAGAAAATTCGAATCTCACGAGTTTTATAGGAAATTCAATTCTCTACAACTTTGTAGAAGAAAGTTTTTCCAAATTCTAAACACAAATTGACCGAAATCCACAAACGAGCAATTTTACATGCTATAATCAAAATTCAGTCAAGAAATGGGGTCCACAGACATGTTTAACATGTTTTAAATATTAATTGCAACAAAAATACTCTTTCTCCTCGTATACTCATATATCCCACATTCATTATAAAAATATCACCATTATTATATTATTAAAATATAATAATATATTTAAATAAATTATTTTATCAGAAAAAGATAAAATTTCAATTTTCAACAATTGTCACTTTAAAATTTTCTCCATCTATATCCACATAAAATCAATATTTTCCTCATCATATGAATCAATAATTAATTATTCACAAATAATATTACAGAATCACAATATTGACTACCAGGCAGTTCCTAGGAAAGAGGGGGCTTTCCAATAAGAATTTTTCCTTACTGGCGCGCAATTAGGTGACCAAACCTCTCCTTAGACAGAACTTTCTAGACATTACCAATAATTTTATCAAATAATATTATTCAGATAATATGAATTATTGCTTCGATAATGAAAAATACTGTGTAATGACAATTATTGAAACAACAGCAATATAAAATATCAACGCAGCAATTATTGAATCAATAAAATAAAATACTGAATAGTAATTACTGTAACCATTATTGAGTAGTGCCTTCTTACGTAAGAATCAATAATTGGTGCAATACTGTGTGTTACTGTGTTTTAACCACCGAGTATTTTAACAGTAACAATTATGCCGTTATTTTTTAAACAACTTATATTTTTCGTTTTCTTCATACAATAGCTTTCCGTTATGGGGCCCACACATGGCTGCGCCGTCGTACGAATATTCCCCGATAGTACGAATATTCCACGACCAAACGAATATTCCCCGACAACAATGAATATTTTATAACCATTTGCTTATTTTGAAATATTTGCGTACTTTACCCATAAATATCCACATTAATCAAATCAACCCTTACTATTCAAAATAATAATTAGAGAAAATTAAATTTTATTTATTAATTATTGGGGGTCTTACATTAACACTCAAAATTTATGTCACTAGCAGTTGAACTGTAAGGTCTTCTGTTTTGAGGAGTATCCTCATAAATACCATGAGGTGTTTGATTTTCAAAAATATGAATTCCTCTAACTATGTCTTCATTTTTATTTAACAGACTCTTTGCTGGGATTTTTAGACTCCTGATAAACAGATTCTAAAGGGTCAGACACAGATTGTTTAGATGATTCAGAAAAATCAATATTATAAGAAATGTTATTAATAGATCGACTTCTGGTAAAAGGTCTTTGAAATTTTAGATAAACATTTCCATTACTGGTTTGAATAACATCTTCAATGTTTTGTCTAATCATAGGTCTGGTAGAAACGACATTAGTAATTTACCATTATTTTGGGAAAGTAATTTCTTCCCAAGGGATCATTCTGGGAATAGCCACTTGGCTACTAAAGAGGTTAGTATCAATAAGGACAGTATGTCTTTGTTGGCTTTGCTTTCTGATATAGGGATTTAAAGTCATTAAAACTTTAAGGTGTATACGGAATAATATGGCAAAAGGAGGGGATCCGGGTAGGTATTCATAACCATGAGATATAATTCTCATTTCTAAGACTTTTGACAAATTATTATCAGTTAGGGCAACACTTAAATTCGGGTAGATATTAAAATATACTGGTCCATGAGTAAGGCTAGTTTCAATAGCTCCCATGAGAGAGGCTTTTTAGTTAAGACACCTACCATATCTAAGTGTGCACTGAATACTGGTATTTTGGCCAAGTAAAGTCAAAGGTTTGAAAGCTACTTGGACAAGTCCTATGTGAACATATTTATATTTTTGGAAAAAGGGGTATAAGTCTTCAATATGCAATAAATATAAAATTTTATCATTATTCTGTAAAGGAACAGCATGTTCAAAGGTTTTAATTATTCTTTTACTGGTAAAATCAAAGGTTCCAATTTTATAAATTGTTTCTGGTTTGATTTTAGGAATAGTCCATTTGTCCAGGGCTTCCTTTACATCCTGATAAGCTATAAGTTCGGTTGCTTCCACTGTAGAAGCTGAGGCATTAGCTACGGTAGAAAGAGAGGTTGAAAAATCAGTCATTTTTCAAAGGTGACCATATATGTGTAATTTATAAGTAATATATTCATTAATATGTTAATAAACTAACATGGCTCTGATACCAATTAAGGGAAGATCGGAGAAAAGGGTTGATGAAGTACGTCTGTCAACGATTTATAAGAAATAATAGCCACACTCCACAAAAGGATAAAGGCAAGGTTTCAAAACGCGACTTTGGTGACGTCCCACTTAATCAAGCATTAACCCTGATCTATTTTAACTAATACATGGCATGAAATTTTAAAAACATATTAAATATATCTTTACAGATAAATTACCACATATATGATCTCATGAAATTACTGTTGATTAGGGGGTAGGGGTTCTACCCAAAACTATGAGTCGACAGGTTTCTTCCTGTATGGCAGTTTTTGTTAAAACAATATAATGTTCTGATGTGTAAAACCGTTCTAAGAAATAAGAACGATTATGATTATCTGTTGCAGATTGATATGCTGTTTTGTATCGATTACTATTCTCATTATGATAATCTAAAAGCTCAAGTAAGGAAACATAATAATTAATGAAAGCAATAATTAAAACTTATAGAAGTGTCTTGGATATCTTCAAACTTCAGATTTATATATTTATCAAGTATTTTACAGAGAGAGGTAAAGAGAATACAAAGGAAAAATCTAAAGAAAGTTCTGCCTCAACAAGGTTGAGGTCTCCCTTATTTATACAAAAGATAAGGAAAGAAAGGATCAAACGTGTCTTGGATAGTGGAGTCGAGCAGTAATCCTTATCTTCTCTTCATTATCCCATAGCCGTAAGAAGTGGACGATAAGAGACAAGCTGTCGGCAAGTGGGAATACAGTAGTGGACAGGTGGCTGTCAGCTTCTGATAATTGAGAGGTAGTTGGATATGCATCGTTGCTGGTGGGAACACTGTACTTATTTTCTTCTGATTATTGATGCTGTAGTGGAGAATAACTTTATTTTCCTTTTCCTTTCTTGTCCTGCGCCATCTTCTCAGAAATCATTGAATGAGAGAGTCCTAAAAGTCTCCCATGGTGGGCTTCGGTTCTTGACTTTCTCCTGTTAAAACATTGAATTGGTTGTCATCCTGTTCAGAGTCTTCATCACTGTTAATAGTCTTCATGGAGGCATCATCCGGGACTAAGGATTGTAAGAATTATGTCTTCATATAATCCGTAGTTTTAACTAAGAGTTCTGCTTTAGTTAAGTTTGAAAACTTTTGTTTTAAGTCTGTTTGAATTTTAACAAAAGGATTTACTGATGTTGATGCTGGAAGGCTCTGAGGTATAACATCTAAGCAGGCCTGGGTATGACCTTTTATGGTCTTGAGGAGTTTTGGTAAAGTGGGGTTAAGCCCTTTATCCCACCACTTGATAAAAAATACACTTTTTAGGCGAGGGATTTTATTCTGATAATCGCACTGAAAATCCCACTTCCAAATCCAAGGAATTCCAAAACGGATTATGAAATGGGCAAACTTTTTTTGCATAGATAATTCTTTATTTATTGGTATATGGGCATAGGCAACTTGCCATTCCTTGAATGTTGTTTGAACTGTTTCTGGTAGGGTGTTAATAGTGATACCTATTTTATCCCACCAAACGAAAAACCAGTTGGGAATTTAGTTTCTTAAAACTTCGGGACAGATACGGATGAACCAAGAGTGGTTATGGATGGGATTCTGGTTATAAAATACTTGTGTAAAGGAATCAATATAATCCCAATAAATGTATCTGGTTTCTGTTAAATGTGTGGATTTAATGGTACGGGTGGTATGAGGGTTAATACCCCAATTAACAAGAGGCATGATGCTCGTGATAGTGGTTTTGCTTTATTGGATTGGACTGGTCGGTTTCGGTGGATCATGAAGCGTGTGCTTTATATCCATAGATGTTGTTTCTAGAATGATTTGCTCATATACATAACGATACTGGTTAAAATGAGGAGGAGACTGTTGAGTCGTTATATAACGTCGTTTGATCTCCCATGGATCTTTCGTCCATTTCTCATCATTCTGTTCAATAAACAATATTGTTTCTTCCACATAAGTATTTGGAATATACTGTTCGGGTAAAAGAAGAATATCTTTTACTGTAGGTTGGCTAGAAGAAGCCGAAGAATTACTGGATTGAGGGTTCAAGCTAGGAAATTCTGTATAATATAGATTTGTCATGCCTCGGCCTCGTTGACCGCGGCCACGACCTCTACTGGTCATTCCTGCAAATATTTTCTGGTTAGAAAATCCGGTAAAGAATTCTGTTTTCCTTTGATATATTCAATATCAAAGTCAAATACTGATAAAATACTTTGCCAGGTAATAAATATCTGTTTGGATGCTAAATTTTGAACATCTTTTTTAAAGATCTATTTTGCAGCTGAACAGTCAACTCTAATTAAAAAGTACTGATTTAAAAGATCATCCTGAAATTTTAAAACACATTTGACAATTGAAAAACATTCTTTTTTAATAGTAGGATAATTTAAAGAGGGTCCTTTCCAAGTTCCTGAAGTAAAGCGAATAAGATCTTCTTTATTACTGTTAGGATTAAATTATTTTAAAATTCCACCATATCCTGTATTGGAAGCATCAATCTGAATGATTTTTTTCCATTAGAGATTAGGTAAGGATAAACAAGGTAACTGTTTAACTCTAGATTTAATCTTTCTTACTGCATCAGTATGTTCTTCAGTCCATGGTAAAGGATTTTTCCGAAGGCGAGTATACAGAATAGAAGCATCTTAGGAAAGATTTGGATAGTAATCACAAAATACTATGAAGAGCATCATGCCTCTAGAATTATCAACTGCAAAGGTTTTTGGGAAGTTTAAATTATATTCGTGATTACTATCCAAATCTTTCCCAAGATGCTTCTATTCTGTATACTCGCCTTCGGAAAAATCCTTTACCTTGGACTGAAGAACATACTGATGCAATAAGAAAGATTAAATCTAGAGTTAAACAGTTACCTTGTTTATCCTTACCTAATCCCAAATGGAAAAAAATCGTTCACACTAATGCTTCCAATACAGGATATGGTGGTATTTTAAAACAATTTAATCCTAACAGTAATAAAGAAGATCTTATTCGCTTTACTTCGGGAACTTGGAAATGACCCTCTTTAAATTATCCTACTATTAAAAAAGAATGTTTTTCAATTGTCAAATGTGTTTTAAAATTTCAGGATGATCTTTTAAATCAGCACTTTTTAATTAGAGTTGACTGTTCAGCTGCAAAACAGATCTTTAAAAAAGATTTTCAAAATTTAGCATCCGAACAGATATTTGCTACCTGACAAAGTATTTTATCAGTATTTGACTTTGATATTGAATATATCAAAGGAAAACAGAATTCTTTACCGGAATTTCTAACCAAAGAATATTTGCAGCCAATTATGGGAGGATCGGAGAAAAGGGTTGATGAAGCACGTCTGTCAACAATTTACAAGAAATAATAGCCACACTCCACAAAAGGATAAAAGCAAGGATTCAAAACGCGACTTTGGTGACGTCCCACCTAATCAAGCATTAACCCTGATCTATCTTAACTAATACATGGCATGAAATTTAAAAAACATATTAAATATATCTTTACAAATAAATTACCACATATATGATCTCATGAAATTACTGTTGATCAGGGGGTAGGGGTTCTAACCAAAACTATGAGTCGACAGGTTTCTTCCTGTATGGCGGTTTTTGTTAAAACAATATAATGTTCTGATGTGTAAATCCGTTCTAAGAAATAAAAACGATTGCGATTATCTGTTGCAGATTGATATGCTGTTTTGTATCGATTACTATTCTCAGTATGATAATCTAAAAGCTCAAGTAAGGAAACATAATAATTTACGGAAGCAATAATTAAAACTTACAGAAGAGTCTTGGATATCTTCAAACTTCAGATTTATATATTTATCAAGTATTTTACAGAGAGAGGTAAAGAGAATACAAAGGAAAAATCTAAAGAAAGTTCTGCCTCAACAAGGGTGAGGTCTCCCTTATTTATACAAAAGAGAAGGAGAGAAAGGATCAGACGTGTCCTGGATAATGGAGTTGAGCAGTAATCCTTATCTTCTCTTCATTATCCCTTAGCCGTAAGAAGTGGAGGATAAGAGACAAGCTGTCGGCAAGTGGGAATACTGTAGTGGACAGGTGGCTGTCAGCTTCTGATAATTGAGAGGTAGTTGGATATGCATCGTTGCTGGTGGGAACACTGTACTTGTTTTCTTCTGATTATTGATGTTGTAGTGAAGAATAACTTTATTTTCCTTTTCCTTTCTTGTCCTGCGCCATCTTCTTAGAAATCATTGAAGTGAGAGAGTCCCAAAAGTCTCCCATAGTGGGCTCCGGTTCTTGACTTTCTCCTGCTAAAACATTGAATTGGTTGTCATCCTGTTCAGAGTCTTCATCACTGTTAATAGTCTTCATGGAGGCATCATCCGGGACTAAGGATTGTAAGAATTGTGTCTTCATATAATCCATAGTTTTAACTAAGAGTTCTGTTTAAGTTAAGTTTGGAAACTTTTGTTTTAAGTTTGTTTGAATTTTAACAAAAGGATTTACTGATGTTGATGCTAGAAGGCTCTGAGGTATAACATATAAACAGGCCTGGGTATGACCTTTTATGGTCTTGAGGAGTTCTGGTAAAGTGGGGTTAAGCCCTTTATCCCACCACTTGGTAAAAAATACTCTTTTTAGGCGAGGGATTTTATTCTGATAATCACATTGAAAATCCCACTTCCAAATACAAGGAATTCCAAAATGAATTATGAAATGGGAAAATAGTTTTTGCATAGATAATTCTTTATTTACTGGTATATGGGCATAGTCAACTTGTCATTCCTTGAATGCTGTTTGAACTATTTTTGGTAGGGTGTCAATAGTGATACCTATTTTATCCCACCAAACGAAAAACCAGTTGGGAATTTCGTTTCTTAAAACTTCGGGACAGATACGGATGAACCAAGAGTGGTTATGGATGGGATTCTGGTAATAAAATACTTGTGTAAAGGAATCAATATAATCCCAATAATTGTATCTGGTTTCTGTTAAATGTGTGGATTCAATGGTACGGCTGGTATGAGGGTTAATACCCCAATTAACAAGAGGCATGATGCTCTTGATAGTGGTTTTGCTGTATTGGATTAGACTGGTCGGTTTAGATGGATCATGAAGCGTGTGCTTTATATCCATAGATGATGTTTCTAGAATGATTTGCTCATATACATAACAATACTGGTTAAAACGAGGAGGAGACTGTTGAGTCGTTAAATAACGTTGTTTAATCTCCCATGGATCTTTCATCCATTTCTCATCATTCTGTTCAATAAACAATACTGTTTCTTCCACATAAGAATTTGGAATATACTGTTCGGGTAAAAGAAGAATATCTTTTACTGTAGGTTGGCTAGAAGAAGCCGAAGAATTACTGGATTGAGGGTTCAAGCTAGGAAATTCTGTATAATATAGATTAGTCCTGCCTCGGCCTCGTTGACCGCGGCCACGACCTCTACTGATCATTCCTGCAAATATTCTCTGGTTAGAAAATCCGGTAAAAAATTCTGTTTTCCTTTGATATATTCAATATCAAAGTCAAAAACTGATAAAATACTTTGCCAGGTAGCAAATATCTGTTTGGATGCTAAATTTTGAACATCTTTTTTAAAGATCTGTTTTACAGCTGAACAGTCAACTCTAATTAAAAAGTGCTGATTTAAAATATCATCCTGAAATTTTAAAACACATTTGACAATTGAAAAACATTCTTTTTTAATAGTCGGATAATTTAAAGAGGGTCCTTTCCAAGTTCTTGAAGTAAAGAGAATAAGATCTTCTTTATTACTGTTAGGATTAAATTGTTTTAAAATACCACCATATCCTGTATTGGAAGCATCAGTCTGAACATTTTTTTTCCATTCGGGATTAGGTAAGGATAAACAAGGTAACTGTTTAACTCTAGATTTAATCTTTCTTACTGCATCAGTATGTTCTTCAGTCCAAGGTAAAGGATTTTTCCGAAGGCGAGTATACAGAATAGAAGCATCTTGGGAAAGATTTGGATAGTAATCACGAATATAATTTAAACTTCCCAAAAACCTTTGCAGTTGATTAATGTCTTTGATTTCATCCAGAAATTTAGATGCAAATTCAATACATCTATCGATTGGAATAATAGTTCCATTGAAATATTTTGTCCGAGAAATCTGATTCTTGTTTGGAAAAGATTCATCTTAGGGGCAGAAACTACCAAACCATTTTTTATGATAACATTTTTAAAAATATTTAAATGTTTTATATGTTGTTCAATGGATGAAGAGAAAATTAAAACATCATCAATGTAACAGATAATAAATTCGGTAAAGGGATTAAAAATATCATTCATGATGTGCTGAAATTATGAAGGTCCATTTTTTACTCCAAATGGAAGAACATTCCATTCATAGTGACCAAAAGGTACTGTAAAAGCAGTTTTATAAGTATCCTGTTCTCTAATTTGAATTTGCCAAAATCCTGATTTCATATCAAATTTAGAGAAAATAGTGGCATCATGAAGTCGGTCAAGAAGATCCTTCTTATTCGAAATTGGATATCTAATCCATTGAAGGGCTTCATTAAGAGGTTTATAGTTGATAACGAGTCATGGAGTTCCTCGTCCAATTTCTGAATTTTTATTGACATAAAAGGCAGTACAACTCCAGGGAGAGGTACTGGGTTTTATTACCTTTTTTGTTGAAGGGACTCAATTTCAGTTTTACAAAGGAGTAAATAATCTTTCTTCATCTGGCTGGGTCTAGATTTAGTAGGAATATTTTTCTCATTAAAATTAGGGATATAAGGAAGAGAAATAATATGTTTCTTCCTGTTCCAGAAAGCATTTGGGACATCACTACAGATTTCTGTTTGAAGAGTTTTATGGATTAATCTTATTTTTTCCCGTAAAGAAGGTTGTAAAATTCTCTGTTCTGTAGTAAGAAATTATTTCTCTTTCTGAATAAAATTGATTTGTTTTTCTTTAGAATAATCATGTTTTTGACTTGATTTAATTCTTTAGTGTAGGGTTCTTTAATAAATTCAAAAACAATATGTCTGTTATTTAGAGTTGTATGAATTCCTAAAGTATCAATTTTTAAAATAGGCATTAAAAGGCATAAAAAGGGAGTGCCTAAAATGATACTTTGATTCATATTACGGATAAGAACAAAAGAAGTAGGTAAACAAAGACCTTGATTATAGATTAAGGCTTCGGGAATTTTATACTTAATATTTATAGTGTTTTCGCTTGCATTAGTTAAAGATTGAGTGGTCTTTTGAAAGTATTTAGTAGGGATAAGTTCTTCCTGGATACAGTTCATATCAGCACCACTATCAACTAGGGCAATAGCGTCTTTGATAATAAAGTCTGGTGTAATAATAAAAGTGATTCTAATATACCATTTCTGAAAGACTACTTGATTCATAATCATTAGATATTGTTCAGAAGATTCTGGTTTATCAAAAGATTCGGGTTGTTTGGAGGATTCCATATTATCCTGTTTGTGACTTAACTTATTTTTAATATTGGTTAAATCTTGAAAGATAATAATATTATTATTCTGTAATTGTTTTATTTCAGATTTTAAAATATTTATTTCATTTTTTAAATCCTGAATAGTAGTAGGCTTCTCAATGGTAGAAACGCCCTGAATACGTTTCATAACCTTTTTCATACTATACTGATTAATGGGAAAGGTGTCTTCAGCCTTTTGTGTTTTATAACAGATTTTTAAATTTTTTAATTTAATCTCTAGATCTTTAATCTGTTCGGCTAAGTCGAGAAGGGATTTCTGGTGGTCAGTTAAGACATTAATACTGGGACCTCCAAAATCTAAACCATTCATCTCGACGATAGCTTTCCAGTAATTAGCTTCAGTAGCTGTATTACAGTTATTAATAGTACAGGTTTGACATTGTTCGTTGTCAGAATTATTGTCAGATTCTGAATAGACTTCTGCTAAGTCATTTTCTGAGCTGGACTCAGAATCATTATTAGACAAGCAATTAAGAATTTGCTGTTGGATTTCCTTATCAAGGGATAATTCATTAAGCTTTTGTTTTAATTTTGAATTGTATTTATTAGCAAAGTGTCCTTTTTTTCCACATTTATAGCATTGAATTTTAGATTTATCTTTTTTTCTGCTACTCTTTCTTTTCCTGGAAGATTTTTCAGGGGTTTTGGCTTTCGAAGATTTCTTAAAAGAACGTTTTCGGTAAGATCTAGAAGGTTTAGAACTTTGCTGTTTTTTAGTTTTCTAAGGATGCTGTAATTTTGTGTCATAAGAGAATTGATCGCAAAATTCTCCTATTTCATGTCTTTTAGTAAGATTCTACTTTTTCATTAATTGTTGAAGTTTCATATCATTACATAATGATAATCCCTCTTCAATAATTACTGAAATAAGATGGCCATAAGAATACTGTTCATAGGGGATACTCATACGGTTATGTTTATCTCTTAGTTTTTTACAGACTTTTTTCAGCAAAGAAAGTAGGGAGTCCGTCAACAAATTTGGCTTTCCAATGTTCACTGTTAGCATCTGCTCTTTGCATGACTTTCATTAAAAAATATCTTTATACCATCTAAAATGGGTTAAGGATGGGCAACGAAGGTTCTGTAAGAGTTCTCTACTTCTATCAGTATTTATCTGTCCTGGTCCTACAAAATGATGAACGATAGCTTGAACTAAGGTGTAACAAGCATCTTCTCTTCTGGTTTCAAGTTTAGTAATAGGGTCAGTATCATTCTTATAGGATTGAAGGATTTCAGTTCTTCGGTTATCAGATAATATATTATCCCACCATCCTTTAAGAATGCCAGTAAAACTATTTACTAAGAAACGACAGATCTGATGGTCTGTGTTATCATTCTGTTTGCAAACTGTAGCATACATCAAGATATGATGGATGGTTTCAAAAATTTGATATTCTGTTTTACCATCGATATTCCATTCATAGATGGTCTTACCATTATAAGACTTCTGGGAATGAAGAAAGTTTTCTTCATACAGAATATCCTGAGGAGTAGGTCTAGGGTAGTAGTACCTACTGTGTCCAGATAAAGCCATTCTATTAATAGGCTTTCTGCTATAAGTAGTTTTATTAATATTTTGCATCTCCTGAAAATTATTCTGGATTTCAAAAATATTAATATGGGAAATATCGGAATCTTCTTCTTCATTATCAGTATTACTATTACTAGTATGAGAGGAAGGTTGTCCAGACATCATATTGATCTGGGACGATGATGCGGGTGTGAGTTTTAAATCTTTCATTTTATTTAAAAGATTTTCAATAAAGTTATCGCTGGTTTTAGAAGATTTCATTTTAAAATTACTAACTTCTAAAGGTGGTTTTATAGTTGCAGGTTGAAGGTCAATTTTTTGAGGAACAATTTGGCAATTATCATTAATATGATTTATTTTCTCTTCAATCCTGGTTAACTGTTTTCCTACAATTTGAAAGAATAGATTAGTATAATTATTATGTTTTGACAAGGGCAAAATGTATTTTATCTTAACCTCTTCTTGCTGATGAGAGACTTCAGAAATATCAACATACGGGTTAATAACTAAGGGCTTTAAATTATCATTTCCAGAGCTAAGTTCAAGAGACTTAGGAGGAGGATGAATAGATTGAATAATATTACCATTAGTGATAATCCAATCTTTTTGAATTTCAGTTAATACATTCAGTTGACTTTCAGTGTAAAAATCTGAATTTAAGACAAAATCATAATACAATTTAACAAATGATAAAATACACTGGTCACTATTCAGATAAGCATAATAATTAGCTTTAATTTCTGCTAACTTATCATTATTATGATTTTTAAAATATAAATTTCTAAAATTCTGGTATTTATCCTGCATGAACTCCTGATTTAAACATTGGCGAATTTTACTATTTAGATTAAAATCCATTTAACACTCAAAATTCATGTCACTAGCAGTTGAACTGTAAGGTCTTCTGTTTTGAGGAGTATCCTCATAAATACCATGAGGTATTTGATTTTCAGAAATATGAATTCCTCTAACTATGTCTTCATTTTTAACAGACTCATTGCTGGGATTTTTAAACTCCTGATAAACAAATTCTAAAGGGTCAGACACATATTGTCTAGATGATTCAGAAAAATCAATATTATAAGAAATGTTATTAATAGATCGACTTCTGGTAAAAGGTCTTTGAAATTTTAGATAAACATTTCCATTACTGGTTTGAATAACATCTTCAATGTTTTGTCTAATTATAGGTCTGGTAGAAACGACATTAGTAATTTGACATTATTTTGGGAAAGTAATTTCTTCCCAAGGGATCATTCTGGGAATAGTCACTTGGCTACTAAAGAGGTTAGTATCAATAAGGACAGTATGTCTTTGTTGGCTTTGCTTTCTGATATAGGGATTTAAAGTCGTTAAAACTTTAAGGTGTATACGGAATAATATGGCAAAAGGAGGGGATCCGGGTAGGTATTCATAACCATGAGATATAATTCTCATTTCTAAGACTTTTGACAAATTATTATCAGTTAGGGCAACACTTAAATTCGGGTAGATATTAAAATATACTGGTCCATGAGTAAGGCTAGTTTCAATAGCTCCCATGAGGGAGGCTTTTTAGTTAAGACACCTACCATATCTAAGTGTGCACTGAATACTGGTATTTTGGCCAAGTAAAGTCAAAGGTTTGAAAGCTACTTGGACAAGTCCTATGTGAACATATTTATATTTTTGCAAAAAAGGGTATAAGTCTTCAATATACAATAAATATAAAATTTCATCATTATTCTGTAAAGGAACAGCATGTTCAAAGGTTTTAATTATTCTTTTACTGGTAAAATCAAAGGTTCCAATTTTATAAATTGTTTCTGGTTTGATTTTAGGAATAGTCCATTTGTCCAGGGCTTCCTTTACATCCTGATAAGCTATAAGTTCGGTTGCTTCCACTGTAGAAGCTGAGGCATTAGCTACGGTAGAAAGAGTGGTTGAAAAATCAGTCATTTTTCAAAGGTGACCATATATGTGTAATTTATAAGTAATATATTCATTAATATGTTAATAAACTAACATGGTTCTGATACCAATTTGATATGAAATCAGGATTTTGGTATTCTTAGTATTATTATTACTAAGAATACCATTATTCTTAGTATTATTATTACTATTCTTCTTATATTACTATTACTATTATTTATTATTATTATTATTGTTATTATAATAATTAGAATTATTACCATTATTATAATTACTATTATTATTATAATTATTGTTGTTATTATTATTGTTATTGTTGTTGTTATTATTATTACTATTGTCATACTTATTATTATTATTATAATTATTACTATTATTACTATTATTATTATAATTATTACTATTATTATAATTAAAATTATATTATTAATATTACTATTATAATAATAATAATATTATAATTATAATAATTATTAATAATTATAATTATAATTATTATAATAGGTATATATATAAGAAGTGTTGATGATGTAGTAGTTAATGTCTGTGCATAGTTCATCAGAAGACTGGTACCCACCCACGCATTTCTACTCTTCTTCGCCAATGAAAATATCTCATTTTTTGAAATAAGCTGTGCATTTAAAGAGAAGTACAACACAAGATCAAGTTTGATCTTTTTTTCTGCTAAAATAGTAGTTATAGGCTTATAGGTAGGTAACTTGATCTCATATATATGGCAGAAGATTCGCAATTATTTTTTCCTGACAATATACTACTTGGTACAGGTTTCATAAATCAATAAGTGTTGGGCGACAGGATTTGAGTAACCGGTCTAGCGACTGGGCGAAATTTTTTTTTTTTTTTTTTTTTTTAAAATGTCTCCCAAATAATTTATAAGATTTATTGGAACTGAAATTTTTACAGAAAAAAATATTTTAGAAAAAAAAAAAAAAAAAAAAAAAAAAATTCGGCCGGTCGCTAGACCGGTCACTCAAATCCTGTCGTCGTAGAACTAATCTTCATAAATATATGAGAGCTTTCATCAGACAAATCTACACAAAACAAGAAAATAAGAGGACTTGTAATAATGAGATTGAGTTCTTCTACGCTGATCGGTTTTTGGCGACCGGTCCGGCGATCGGGCAAATTTTTTTATTTTTATTTTTTTTATAAAATATCTTCCAAATAATTTATAAAATTTATTGGAACTGAAATTTTTATAGAATAAAATATTTTGGATGTCATTAGGATACATGTAAAAAATATGCATGTACAAACTGAATAGTACTCAGAGAAAATCCTAATTTAAAAAGAAACAAATTTTTAATAAAAACTTGAATAGTGTAGTTTAAAATAACATAATATAATTAAATTAAATATCACCTATTTATGTATAATATAATAGTAATATAAAATAAGAAATAATTAATCTCTTGATCTTCTTGTACTCTGTCGAGAGAGAAAAATTTCTCTTACCGATAAGAAAATCAACTATTATTAGATCAATTTAGCTAGCCCAGCAAGTTTTTAATGTTGTTAATTATCACCAACTTTAATTCAAATCCTCCATCCAGACTTATGTTTAAAATAATACTTTTTTCACCCCCAAGTCTTATAGTATTGACTATTAATGCATTATGCATATATACATTACACAGAAAAGATCAAGAGTAGACCTCTTAAGTAGTAGAATGCCTTAAATAATAGAATTTTATCAAAACGACGTAGTTTTGATAAGACGCGGTGGCATTTTTGTAAATACGCGGTGGCATGGTATTTACAAAAATGCCACTACGTCTTATCAAAACTACGTCGTTTTGATAAAATTCTATTATTTAAGGCATTCTACTACTTAAGAGGTCTACTCTTGATCCTGTCTGATACATTACATATATTAATTATAGTATCAATTGTCTATAATACCTTTCACCTCACTTATCTCATAAATATGGATCAAAAGATTAGGTGGAGTAATAAGGGACAATTTAGAAAAAATAGTAATCAATTCTCCTAGATAACCACAAATGACAAATAATTAGGAATATAAAAAAAAATCTAAAACGACCCACATATAGGAATGGAGGGAGTAGTATATATAAATATTTTTTTGATTTGGACATTTGAAATGTTTTAAATAGGTATGTCAAAATATCGTTATAAGTAGTGGTGTAAACGAGTCAAATCTCAACGAACATCTTCATTCTTAAATTCGGCTAGACTAGAAAAAATTGAGATCGGATTCGATAAGGGATTTATATTTTTGCGCCAGATTCGACTCGGATCATTACTCGAACCTACTCGGCTCGTAAGTACTCGACTCGTTTACAAAGCGAGTTACTCATGAGCCTTCAAATCAAGTTTCGAATATGAACCATTTCACTTAAAACTGAACCATTACATACTAAATTGGTTATTTAACTAATAATTATATATAAAAAAAATTCACTTTTATTTATGTATTGAAATATAAATAATGTAATATAAATTGACATTCAATTAATTGATTTAGTCAAGTACAAGTTTACACAATTTCATACTACACTTTATAAATTATAAAGATTGATATAAATATCACTTATTTAGCTTACTAGCATGGATCAGATCAATATTCGAATATGATCTATCGAGCAAGTATCGAGTATGATTCGAGAAAAAATGAAATACTCGAACCCTAATATGAGCGAACACTGGTATGCTCGAATTCGATTCGTGTATCATTAAACAGAAAATGAGTATGGATCAGATTCGACTCGGATCAACTTCGAATTCGAACTTTGGATCATATTTTCGAGCCGATCTCAAGTCGAGTACCGAACTACTTGGCTCGATTTACACCCCTAGTTACAAGTTAGTTTTAGTTAACAAAATTTAGTTACAACTCTATTTAAGAATTAAAATTATATTTTTAAATTTTAATATTAATTGTGTGACTTGAAACTATATAATTATAGGTCAAATATAAGTTAACTTATATTTCAAATTTAAAGTTTAACATTATTATGATATAATTAAATAAATTATTAATGATATTTAATTATTATATTTTTTTCACCTTCTATCTCTAATATTTTGTACATTTTTCCTCACTAAATATTTTTATATACTCTTCAAAAATTTTAGATTCCCTCTCTAAAGTTTTTCTACACTCAATTTTTTATATACTTTTTTTCCCTCTTTAAAATGTTTATACTATATCTCAAAATTTTAAATAATCCGGTCGGTAGAAAGCGGTCGGCGTAGAAGAACTATTTTAATTTTGGTAATTATCACCCACTTTAATTCAAAATGTGACAACACACCACCCACTCGCTTTAATTTCTTTTCACTCTCATAAGAGTATATTAGTAAGTACTACCTCTATCCCTAAATAACTGACATTTTAAAAGTTTTCATACTTATTAAGAAAGTTATTTATTATTTTAATTTTGTCATTAAGATTAATATGTATTATCACAATTATCCTTGCATTAATTAAGAAAAAATGTACTCCATATAATTGTCTAGATAAATGAAATACTCCATATAACTGAGGACAATAGAGAAAAAATTATAATTAATGCTTTTTAAAAACTTGATAACGTCAAATATATTGATAAATTTTGAACTCCCTATAACATTAATTATTAAAAAATAGAGGGAGTAATGCATTATGCACATATAAATGTATTTTTGGTAGTCAGCTACCTAAAAGGCTAAAACAAAACAAATGACAAATGAATGCTCTCTCTCAGAATAATAATGGAGCAATAAATGAATTTGAAAAAGATGAAAAAACTTTGGGTAGTCAGCTACCTAAAACAAGACAAATGCATGTTCTCTTTCAGAATAATAATGTGTTGAGCAATAAATGAATTTGAAAAAAGAGAGGAGTTTTTTCTTTTACCGATAAAAAAATCAACTGAGTAGTACTCCTACTATTATTAGATCAATTCATCCAAATCGAGATGATGTGTATTCAAAGTGCAATAAAAATTGGATCAGTAGGTCAATAAGTCTGGGGATCCCGACCGCTATAGCAATCGATTCAAATTTTTATTTTTTATTATTTATTATTATCTCTGTCCTATAATAAGTGATTTTTTAATTTAAATTATAAATACCAATACACAAGTTAAAATAATAAAAATATCCTTAATATATTTTCTTTGAAATTGAAGAGTTAATGAGTGTTATTTAATTGTAGTGATTGCAAGATGCAATAAATATCAATGAATGCATAAGGGAATATACGAGAAATATTGTAAAAATTATATTGGAGTTCTAACACATCACTTATTTTGGAAAAAAATATTAATCCTAAAAAATCACTTATTGTGGGACGGAGGTAGTATTATCTTTGCTTTCACCCTTAAAAAATGTATTCTAACTTTCCAACTTGAATTTTACAAAATATGGTGATTTTGGTGTAATTTGAATATATATATATATAAAAAACAGTGTTGCACAGATTGTAAAATATTATTTTTTATATGTATTCAAAATTACACCAAAATCACTATATTTTATAAAATTTTCGGTTACAAAAAATACTAAATATTTTTCTGAAGTCAAAGCAAAAAAAATTATACCGATAGCCCCTTAGGACTGTTAGTAGGTGCAACACATAGCTTATACATTGGGGCGGTAGGGCCATATGTAGTACTACCTCCGTCCCACGATAAGTGTCTTTTTAGGCTTAATGGTTTTTTTTAAAATAAGTGATGTGTTAGAACTTCAATATAATTTTTGTAATATTTTCTCATATATGCCTTTATACATTCAATAGTATTTATTGCATCTTACCATCACTACAATTAAATGACACTCATTAACTCTTCAACTTTAAAAAAAATATATTAAATATATTTTTGCCATTTTTACTTGTGTATTAGTATGTGTAATTTTAACTAAAAAAACATTTATTATGGAACGGAAGTAATACCTACGAAGATTTAGGTACAAAAATTATGGTTTAGTTAAAGCTAAAGTACAAACCATACTCTCTTGTAGTGTCATGTAATAAGTCCAACTAGAGTGAAAATGTGGAACAATTTATCCTCGCTTGCCCTTTTGTTTTGATTTTGGATATTGAAGATCTTTTATGCTTTCATATATATATATATATACTAGCTGGGTTCCGTGCCTCCGGCACTGTATGGACAATATGATTTATCTCAAACTTTGAACGACCAAAATAATTTATTGAGTGGGCGGAAAATTTAAAGTCATTTTTATTTTATTAAATTATTATTAGATTATTAGATAGATAGATGTTTTTATTAGATAAATATATGAACGGTAAATCCCAAACTTTGGACGGCCCGGATGATTTATTAAGTGAGCGGGAAATTCAAAATCATTTGTATTTTATTAGATAGATTCATAAAATGATTTGTTGAGTCGAGATATTAAAGATTTGCTAAATCTATCCGCATTTTCAAGAGTTATTTAAACAAATTAGGAAGTAAAATTTGCTAAGTTCGATTATTATTTTTATTTTAAAAAAATCAAATATATATTAAAGAAATCAAAAGCGTAGTTTTTTAATCATTTCAATCTCCATCCCAAAATATTAATCATTCTAAACTTCAACTAGAATAGAATGAATCATTCCAATCTTCATCCCATTCCTTCGATTCAAACGCAACATTTATCTTAAACACTATTAACGCCTGATTTTGTACGCTTGATGAAATCACCCAAAACAGCGCCAACGGTTGATAGAGTAATTGTTGTGAAATCAAATTCACGAAATACACTCTGTGACGCCCCCAACCTATTCTGAGTCGCCAAATACATGGTACATAAACAACTACAACTTTATTAATATAATTGTCGTACAAAATACGACAATACATAAACTTTGAGTTTAAATACAAATACTGTCTAATAGAGAGTATACAAACTCAAAAGCAGTCCTCATTAAAATTATTGATACACTATTTTACAGAATAGTGAGGACTACCAGAACCACTTCTAGAACCATCATTCCACACCCCGACTAGTACTCGCTACATTCTCGCCTCCTGAGAAGAAAAATAGAACATGTAAAATCCCAACTTTTAGAATAAAGATGAATTTTCTATGAATATTATTTTTGAATATTATGGAGTAAAATTTATATAATAGTTGTGGGTAATATTTATAAATTTTTCAAAGTACGCAAATTGTTATATAATATTCGATTGGTCGAGGAATATTCGTTTTAACAGGGAATATTCGTACAACAGTACAATCATTGGTGGACTCCACAAAGGAATTATTGTCGAATTAAGAAAACGACGAAAATACTTTATGAAAATAACGGCGGAAGTTTTACCGTTAACTGTTGAAACACTCGGTGTTCAAAATACAGTAATACGCGTGGTTGCATAGTAGCACACAGTATTAATTATTGATGCTTAAGTGATAAGTCACTCAGTTTTGTTGGTATTATTAATGTAATAATACAGAAAATCTTTTTATATAAAACAGAATACTTTTATAAAGTTATTCTATAAATAGAATATATTATATTCTATTATGCATAGTATTGCATAGTATCTGCATAGTGTTTTACATAGTAAAATCTTTTTATATAAAACAGAATACTTTTATAAAATTATCTGTTTTATTAGACAATAATTAGAATATATTATATTTTATTATGCATAGTATTTGCATAGTACCTGCATAGTATTTGTATAGTAAAACATTTTATAAAGTTATTCGTTTTATTAGATTATAAATAGAATATATTATATTTTATTTAAAAGATTTTGCTTTAAATATGGACCATCAGATTAAAGTAAATCAATCTTAACCGTTCATGAGTTAGTTACTATGCATTCCATTTTTCTATAAATAGAAGCTCATTCATTCATTATTTTCTTACGAATTCACTGAAACTCTAGAGAGATAAACTATAAAGAGAAAGAAGAAAGTATTCTGCTACTTCACTACTTATATATCCAGTACTCTTCTTCTTAAGGTAGAGAATATTATTTGTTGTACTCGTAAGGGGTGTTATTTTTTCTTATTCATGAAGAGAACTGTTGTTATTCCATTTCTTATTATTCTGTTGGAATAACCTGTATACGCGGTCTACCCTATACTTGATGACATTCTTCTATTATTCTGTTGGAACATCATGTCTGTGTGTTTTACACCGGACCTGGTTCCGTCTTTATTATTATTCCGTTGGAACATCCTGTCTGTGTGTTTTACACCGGACCTGGTTCCGTCTTATTATTATTCTGTTGGAACATCCTGTCTGTGTGTTTTACACCGGACCTGGTTCCGTCTTTATTATCCTGTTGGAACATCCCGTCGGTGTAAATTTTGCCTGACCTGGTTCCGTTATTATTATTCTGTTGGAATAACCTGTCTATGCGAAGTACCGCATGCATGGTGATTTCTTTTGTTATTTCATTCTTTATTATACTCAGTTGGTTAAATTTTTGACTTCTATACTCCATGAAATTAGTAGAATATCCTTGATATTTGCGCTTCATCCAGTATCTTTTCATGGAAATATTCTTCTGACCATTCTTGAATTTTACTCTACAAAACAGTATCATGTTGACAATTTGTACGTTAATAATTCCTGGATAAAATAATTCTTGAATTTGTTTTATTGAATTCTTATATCATTGTCATAATCCTCATGTTTATATTTTGTTGAAAGTCATCTGTGGCCTGTAGTGCATAGATGGACTCGGTATGATTATGACCAGAGATTATTCGGTGTAATCATGACCGTAATGTTACAAATGATGTGGTAAAAGTTCTCATTAGCTCGTAGTGCATTGATGGACAGTTGTTGGCATGCTCATGACCATTAATGAATACACAAATATTCTTGGCCTGTAGTGCATGAATAATTGTGGTCGTGATACTAAAGAATATCCTTGGCCGTAGTGCAAGGGTGATTCGATGATGTGGAATATTTATTAAGCTGAGTCTCAGCGATAACAGTGATGAAAAACCTTTTTAATCATAAAAGATAGTACTCCCTCCATCCCAAATTATCTGCTATTTTAGCAAAAAAAATTTGTCCCACAATATCTGCTTTTTTAAGATTTCAATGCATTTTTTCCATTTGTTTTCTAAATTTGCCCCTTTATCTTAATTGTTGATAATCATTACTCTCATTAATGTCTCTCCTCTTTTTTAAACATCCACATTCATGCCTCTCTCTCTCTTTAATTAATAATTGTTTCTCTCTATCTCTCTCTTCAATTAATGTGCTGCTTTCTCTCTTCAATGTTTATCTCTCTCTCTAATTAATTAGTTGCTTTTTCTTTCTCTTCAATTAATAAAAAAATCAGCACAAAGGGTATTTTAGTATTTTTATCATACATATTGGTATCTGTGTGAAACTCTAGAACAGCAGATAATTTGGGACGGAGGGAGTATATTTTATTTTCTACTTGACTCTTTTAATGGATTGCTTGTTCCGCTGCAGTTAAACTTGATGTCTATTATATTTTATCAGTTTAACATTATTGGAGACTAATGATAATTTATTCTGCATTATCTTAGTCATAATATTTTTTACTGGGCTAGTTGAGCTCACCCTTCCTTTCACTGTTCTCTTCAGGAAATGAGAATATAGCTGAGACGAGTCGGGGAACGGAGTGGAGTGATGGTCCAGACGATAGCATTAGTAGTCCTAACTATTCTGTGAAATAGTGTGATAATAATTGTAATGAGGACTCCTTTTGAGTTTGTATAATCTCTAGTAGATAATATTTGTATTCAAACTCACAGTTTATATTATATCGTATTGTACACGACAGTTGTATTAGTAAGTTGTATTTGAATTCTGTACCATGTATCTGGTGACCCAAGATGGGTGATGTATACCTAATTTTGGGGGCGTCACAGTTGGTATCAAAGCTTAAGGATATGATCCCTGGCTAAGATATGAGACTAGAACTAGGAGGGGAGAGACGGGGAATTCTTTTGCTAGTATGACCTACTTAAATTTATTTTGTATTTAAATTGGTTGGTCAGAGTTTAGAGATATTGTGTTACATGTCAATTAACATTTGTTTTGTGGCAGTATCTGAAAATTGACATCCAAAAATATTGAGAATAGCAATGGAGCACAAGAGACCGTTGAGTCTCCACATATCAATAATCAGTAGAATGTGCATCAGGAAGGCGACAATCCTCATGCAAACAACAACACTGACCAAATAATGAATGATGGATTGTTCAGAGGCATTATGCAATTCATGCAACAGCAGGCGAGAGCGGCTCCTGTCCAAAATGTAGGTGGAAACACTGAAAACTCTCGGGCGGTCACCGCTAAACAGTTCAAGGAGCGGGGACCACCGGAGTTTAAGGGAGAGCCAAAACCACTTCTGGCGGAAGCATGGATAAAGCAGATCACCAAGATATTTGATGTCTTGGGATGCTCCGAGGAGTAAAAGGTTCCCTTTGCCGCCTTTATGTTGCGCGGAGAGGCAGATTACTGGTGAGAATCGATATAACGTACTCAACCCGCCGTACTGAAGATGTCTTGGGAGAAGTTCCAAGAGCTGTTCAACGACAAATACTTTCCCGAAAGTATTAGTCACATGAAGGAGGTGGAGTTTATCAAATTAGAGCAAAACAATATGATCGTGTAGCAATACGAGGCAAAATTTGCGGAGTTATCCCGGTTTGTGTCCCACTTGGTGGATAATAAAGAGAGAATGGCGCAAATGTTTTTAAGAGGTTTGAAGCCGGAGATACGTCAACATCTTATTTCTCATAAACTGTGTTTGTATTCAGATGTTGTAAATAGGGCTCAGTTGGTGGAGCGCGATAACGAGTCAACGCAACCAAAAGAGAGCAGCCGACAAAATGATAATACCAGTGAGAGCAGTCATCGAAGCGGTGACAACAAGCGTGGAGGAAATCAACAGGCCAGAAATGGTAACCACTTCGGTGGTAATCAGGGCCAAAACAATAAGAATGGACATTTCAAGAAGAGGAGATTCAACAATGATGGAAAGACGTCAGCACCAGCACCCGTTGTTAAGGAAGGAGAAAGACCACCTATCATATGCTTCAAATGTGGAGGGGAGGGACACATCAGTCTAAATTGCGCGATGCCGTCCAAAGCATGTTATAATTGTGGAAGAGAAGGTCACTTATCCCGATTTTGTCGTTCATCGAAGACAAATTCAGCTAGGATGGAGGCACTAAAGGCTGTCCCAGAAAAGTCAAAGCTGGTAGTGCAAGGGAGAGCGTTTGTTGTGACCTCCCAGAAAGCAAGGAACCCGAATGAGGTCATCACGGGTAAGCTTATCATAAACTCTAGCGAAGTCTATACTTTATTTGGTACCGGTTCTACCCATTCTTTTATTTCTCCTACTTGCGCTCAACGATTAAATTTGACTCCGGAGAAATTAGACTTTGACTTATCTGTGGAAACTCCGTTGGGAGAAACCTTTATTACATCCACGGTTTATAAGTCTTGTTTGGTTCAATTTGGTACCCACACATTACATGTCGATCTTATTGCATTAAAAATACTTGCATTTGATGTAATTCTAGGGATTGATTGGTTAACTACTCATCATGCAAAAATTAATTATTTTTGTAAGGTTGTTAGCTTTTATATTACTAATCGACCTATTATTCAAATTCATGCAACCAAACCATTAAAATCAATCACTGTCATCTCAAGCCATAAAGCTATTCGTTTATTGAAAAACGGATGTCAAGCTTTCTTAGTTCATGTCACAGATCTAAAAAAAAATACGTTAATTTTGAATAATATTTCTATTGTTAATGAATTTCCTGACGTATTCCCTGAAGAACTTCCTGGCCTACCCCCAGAGCGTGAAATTGAATTTTGTATCGACCTTGAACCTGGCACAAAACCTATTTCTAAATCCCCATATCGAATGGCTCCTATTGAACTTCAGGAGTTAAAAACTCAACTGCAGGAATTGTAAGACATTGGCTTAATTCGTCCTAGTACTTCTCCTTGGGGTGCTCCTGTGTTATTCGTGAAGAAGAAAGATGGGAGTATGCAACTTTGTATTGATTATCGGGAGTTGAATCATGTCACCGTAAAAAATAGGTACCCATTGCCACGTATTGATGACCTATTTGACCAGTTGCAAGGAGCCAAATTCTTTTCAAAGATTGATCTTCTTTTCGGATATCACCAATTGAAGATTAGAACTGATGACATTCTAAAGACGGATTTCAGAACTCGGTACGGGCATTATGAATTCCTAGTCATGTCTTTTGGATTGACTAATGCTCCTGCTGCCTTCATGGATATGATGAACCGAGTATTCAAGGAATATTTGGATCACTTTGTGGTCGTCTTTATTGATGACATCCTCATATATTCCAAAACTCGTGAAAATCATGAGCAACACTTGAGGCTGATACTCCAAAAGCTTCGTGAATATAAGCTTTATGCCAAGTTGAAGAAATGCGAGTTCTGGCTTGAGGAAGTAGCATTCCTTGGGCACGTGGTATCAAGTCATGGAATATCTGTTGACCCAGCAAAAATTGAAGCTATTCAAAGTTGGGAGCAACCTAAATCAGTGACCGAAGTACGTAGCTTTCTCGGCTTAGTTGGTTATTATCGGAGATTCGTAGAAGGGTTTTCTCGAATCGCTACTCCACTAACTCAGCTGACTCGAAAAGATACAAAGTTCGGTTGGAGCAAGGAATGTGATAAGAGTTTTCAAGAACTCAAAAGGAGACTCATTTCAGCACCTGTTCTGACAATACCATCTGGTTCGGAGGGATTTGTCATCTACAGTGATGCTTCGGACAAAGGGTTAGGATGTGTTCTCATGCAACATGGGAAATTCATAGCCTATGCCTCACGACAACTCAAAGAATATGAGAGGAATTATCCTACTCATGATCTAGAGTTGGCAGCTATTGTCTTCGCACTAAAGATTTGGAGGCATTACTTGTATGGGGAGAAAGTGGAGATCTTTACGGATCATAAAAGCCTCAAATATTTCTTCACTCAAAAGGAACTCAACATACGACAACGATGTTGGCTTGAACTGTTGAAAGATTATGATCATACTATCCAATACCATCTTGGAAAAGCGAACGTGGTAGCTGACGCATTGAGTAGAAGATCATATGCTGGTACGAGTACAATATTTTCAACGCAAAGGCCCATTTTGTATGACTTTCAAAGGATGGAGATAGAGATAAAGACTCCAGGGACCCACGTGATGATGGCAAATATACGAGTAGAATCGACTTTAATTGATAAAATTAAAGCTGCTCAAATTACATATCCGGAGCTGATGCGTATGAGGAAGAAAGTGCAAGAAGGTGCGAATGAAGAAGGAATACTTCGATTCAACTCCAGACTTTGTGTTCCTAACGACCCTGATTTAAAGTATAAAATCATGATGGAGGCGCACAACACACCGTTTTCAATCCATCCTGGGAGTAACAAAATGTATCATGATCTTCGACATACATTTTGGTGGGGCAATATGAAGAGAGAGATAGTGATGTTTATCTCAAGGTATCTAATGTGTCAACGAGTCAAGGCGGAGCATCAAGCACCAAAAGGTCCAAATCATGAATTGAGCTTCCATCTCTTCCCAAATCTTGTAACTCCCTTCTATGGAGCAATACGTAACAGTACATGATCTCCAATATTAAATTTCACGTCCTTTCGATGAAGATCAGCATAACTCTTTTGTTGATCCTGTGCCGTTTGTATACATTATCGAATCGTTTGGATCTTCTCTGTAGTCATTCGTACCAACTCTGGTCCCAACAACGTTGCTTCTCCCACCTCATCCCAGCATATTAGAGAACGACACTTTCGTCCATACAACGCCTCGAATGGAGCCATGCCTATACTTGCTTGATAACTGTTGTTGTAGGAGAATTCCACCAGTGGCAAGTACTTATCCCAACTTCCTTTGAAATCTAGGACACAGAGTCTTAATAGATCTTCAAGGGTTTGAATAGTCCTTTCCAATTGCCTGTTCATTTGAGGATGGTATACTGAACTGAATTGTAAATTCGTGCCCATAGCTTTCTGCAAGCTAACCCAAAATCGTGAAGTGAATCTTGGGTCACAATCCGAAACAATGGATACTGGCATGCCATGCAATCTCAAAATCTCATTCACGTACATACGAGCAAGACGTACAAGGGAATAAGTCTCACGTATAGGCAAAAAATGAGCAGACTTTGTCAATCTATCCACAATAACCCAAATCGCATCTATGACTTGAGAAACTTTGGGAAGACCCGTAACGAAATCTATAGTAATGTGTTCCCACTTCTATTCCGAAATCTAAAGTGGTTGCAATGGACCTTCTGGCACTTGATGTTCCGCCATTACTCGTTGACAAGTTAAACACCTCGAGATAAACTCCGCGATCTCTCTCTTCATATTGTTCCACCAAAATGTGTGTCGAATATCATGATACATTTTGGTACTCCTAAGATGGATTGCAAATGGTGTGTTGTGTGCCTCCATCATGATTATATGCTTCAAGTCAGAATCATTTGAAACGCAAAGTCTGGAGTTGACTCGAAGTATTCCTTCTTCATCGATTCTTGATTCTAGAATAACACCTTGCACTTTCTTCTTCATACGCATCAGCCCCAGATCCGTAGCTTGAGTAGCTTTAACTTTATCGATTAAAGTCAGTTCTACTTGTATATTCGCCATCATCATGCGGGTCACTGGAGTCTTTAACTCAATCTCCATCCTTTGTAAATCGTACAAAATGGTTCTTTATGAAAAACGTTCTCAGCTGCCATTCTTAAATACTGCCATAAAACAAGGGTTAATAGTCATGTCATATATTATCCCTATACTCTGACTGACCAAATAAACACCAAATAAACTTAGTCAGGTCATACTAGCGAAGGAATTTCCCGTCTCTCCCCTCCTAATTCTTGTCTTACATCTCAGCCAGGGATCATATCCCTAAGCTTTGATACCAACTGTGACGCCCCCAAAACAGGTATACATCACCCATCTTGAGTCGCCAGATACATGGTACAGAAACAAATACAACTTTAGTAATATAATTACCGTACAAAATACGACAACACATATATTATGAGTTTGAATACAAATATTGTATACTAGAGAGTATACAAACTCAAAAGGAGTCCTCATTACAATTATTGATACACTATTTTTCAAAAATAGTGAGGACTGCTAAACTACTATCTTGAATCATCACTCCATACCACGACTAGTTCCTGCTAAATTTTCTCCTCCTGAGAAGAACAATGGAACAAAAAGGAAAAGAGTGAGCTTAACTAGCCCAGTAAAGAATATTATGACTAAGATAATATACAACAAATTATCATTAGTCTTCAACAGGGAAAATCTGATAAAATATAATAGACAACAAGTTTTAGTCTTTGAAATCTAAGACACAGAGTCTTAATAGATCTTCAAGAGTTTGAATAGTCCTCTCACATTATCCGTCCGTTTGAGGATAACAGTGCCCATAGCTTTCTGTAAGCTAACCCAAAATCGTTAAGTGAATCTTGGGGCACGATCCAAAACTATGGATACTTGCATGCCATGCAATCTTACAATCTCATTTACATACATATTAACAAGACGTTCAAGGGAATCAGTCTCACGTATAGGTAAGAAATGGGCAAACTTGGTTAATCTATCAACAATAACCCAAATCACATCTATGCCTTGAGAAACTTTGGGAAGACCCGTAACGAAATCCATAGTAATGTGTTTCCACTTCCATTTCGGAATCTCAAGTGGTTGTAATGGACCCTTTGATGCTCCGCCTTTACACGTTGAGAAGTTAAACACCTTAAGATAAACTCCGCGATCTCTCTTTTCATATTGCTCAACCAAAATGTATGTCAAAGATCATGATACATTTTGGTACTCCCAGGATGGATTGCAAACGGTGTGTTGTGTGCCTCCATCATGATTCTATGCTTCAAGTCAGAATCGTTAGGAACAAAAAGTCTGGAGTTGACTCGAAGTATTCCTTCTTCATCGATTCTTGCTTCTAAAATAGTACCTTCTTGCACTTTCTTCTTCATACGCATCAGCTTCATGTCCGTAGCTTGAGCAGCTTTAACTTTGTCGATTAAAGTCGGTTCTACTCGTATGTTTGATATCATCACGTGGGTACTTGGAGCCTTCATCTCTATCTCCATCCTTTGCAAATCATACAGAATGGGCCTTTGTGTTAACAACATTGCACTTGTACCCGCATATGATCTTCTACTCAATGCGTCAGCTACTACGTTCGCTTTTCAAGGATGATATTGGATGGTATGATCGTAATCTTTCAGCAGCTCGAGCCAACGTCGTTGCCGCGTGTTGAGTTCCTTTTGGGTGAATAAATATTTGAGGCTTTTATGATCTGTATAGATCTCCATTTTCTCCCCATACAAGTAGTGTCTCCAGATCTTCAACGCGAAAACGACTGCTGCCAACTCCAAATCATGAGTAGAATAATTTCTCTCATATTCTTTAAGTTGTCGCGAGGCATAGGCTATGACTTTCCCATGTTGCATGAGAACACATCCTAACCCTTTGCCCGAAGCATCGCTGTAGATAACAAATCCATCCGAACCAGATGGTATTGTCAGAACAGGTGCCGAAATGAGTCTTCTCTTGAGTTCTTGAAAACTCTTCTCACAGTCCTTGCTCCAACCGAATTTTATATCTTTACGAGTCAGCTGAGTTAACGGAGTAGCGATTCGAGAAAATCCTTCCACGAATCTCCGATAATAACCAGCTAAGCCCAGAAAGCTACGTATTTTGGTCACCGACTTCGGTTGCTCCCAACTTTGTATGGCTTCAATCTTCATCGGGTCGACAGATACTCCATGTTTTGACACCACATGCCCAAAGAATGCTACTTCCTCAAGCCAGAACTCGCATTTCTTTAGCTTAACATATAGCTTGTTATCACGAAGCCTTTGCAGTACTAGCTTCAAATGGTGCTCATGATCTTCACGGCTTTTGGAATAGATGAGGATGTCATCAATAAAGACAACAATGAACTGATCCAAATATTCCTTGAATACACGATTCATCATATCCATGAAAGCAGCAGGAGCATTAGTCAATCCAAAAGACATGACTAAGAATTCATAATGCCCGTACTGAGTTCTGAGGGCAGTCTTTGGAATATCCTTAATTTTAATCTTCAGCTGATGATATGCAGAACGAAGATCGATCTTTGAAAAGAATTGTGCTCCTTGCAACTGGTCAAACATGTCATCAATGCGAAGTAACGGATACCTATTCTTGATAGTGACCTGGTTCAATTCTCAGTAGTCGATACAAAGTCGCATACTCCCGTCTTTCTTCTTTACGAATAACATAGGAGCACCCCAAGGAGATGTACTAGGACGAATAAAATCGATGTCCAACAACTCCTGTAGCTGGAACTTTAACTCCTGAAGTTCAATAGGAACCATTCGATATGGGGTTTTAGAAATGGGCTTTGTACTAGGTTCAAGGTCAATAAAGAATTCAACTTCACGTTCTGGGGGCAAACCGGGAAGTTCTTCAGGAAATACATCAGGAAATTCACAAACATCAGAAATAGTATTCAAATCTGACGTGTTTTTGTTCAAGTCTGTGACATGGGCTAAGAAAGCTTGACATCCATTTTTCAATAAACGAATAGATTTATGGCTTGATATAACAGTAATTGACTTTAATGGTTTGGTTGTTTGAATTCACATAATAGGTTGGGTAGGAATATGAAAACTAACAACCTTACAAACACAATAAATTTTAGCATGATGCGTGGTTAACCAATCAATCCCTAAAATCACATCAAATGTACGAATTTTCAACGAAATAAGGTCGGCAGGTAATGTGATGGTACCGAGTTGAATCAAGCAAGATTTATAGACAGTAGATGTAATAAAAGTTTCTCCTAACGAAGTCTCCACAGATAAGTCAATGTCTAATTTCTCCGAGTTAAGTTTAAATGTTGAGCACAAGCAGGAGAGATAAAAGAATGGGTAGAACCAGTATCTAATAATGTATAAACTTCGCAAGAGTTTATAATTAGCTTACCCGTGATCAGCTCGTTTGGGTTCCTCGCATTTTGGGCAGTCACGGCAAACGCCCTTCCAGGAACCATCGACTTTGACTTGTCTGGGACAGCCTTTGGAGTCACCATCCCTATTGAACTTGGTTTCGCAACTAGACAATCTCTAGCTATATGAACTTCCTTTCCATAGTTATAACACACCTTGGATTGTTGTGGGCAGTTTGGGCTGATGTGTCCCTCATTCCCGCATTTGTAACAAACGACCGGTGCTCGTTCTCCTCCCCTAAAAACAGTTGATGTTTGTGCTGACGTCTTCACGTTATCATTGTTGTACCTTCTCTTCTTGAAATCTCCTCCCAACTCGCTCCTTCTATTATCACGGCCTCTGTGACAACCCGAGAATTTGGACAATTTATTAAAATCTTAAATGATGGATTTAAGGTCAAATAATAGACCTAGACAGAAAATAAGTGTATGCGTTTAATGTTATTGGGATGGAATTTTGAGGGTTTCAAAATTCTGTAAAGGATATAGGTGAATTATTCAGGATTAAGAATTTATGTGATTAAATTCTGTGATTATGGTTAATGAAGTGTTCAGAATGTGGTTAAGGGTCATGGGTTGATCAGATAAATTATATCTGTGACAAACCCTAAGTATATATTTTAAGAACGACAACGTTCAGTTAGAAAACTCTAGCGTCTAATAAGAAACCCTAGAAATCGGTTCTGGAAATCCTAGTTTCAGTTCCGGGAGTCCGAAACCCTAATTCGGATATTGAAAATCCTAGATTGAGAATGCAATGATATGTACAAAGTTAAACGTAATTAATTAGGGAAAACCCTAATTAATTATTTAAAATCTTAATTGATTATTTGAAAACCCTAATACCAGATCTGAAAACCCTAATTTCAGATTCTGATAAAATAAAACCCTAATCTGGGAATATAATGGAGAATTTTAATTCTTTAGTGCTATTAATTAAGTATTAACTAGGGTAAAGGTTAATTAATTAACAAACCCTAATTTCTAATTTTTGGAACCCTAATTGTTCCGTCAGAAACCCTAATGCTCAATTGTGGATTTAGTTGCTAAAATTAGCAATGCTAATTAGGAAACCCTAATCCTAATTATTTTAATTTTTGAGTAATTAGAAAACTCTAATCTAATTACGAGATTTAAATTCTAAAATTAGAAAATTTATTTTCTATTAGAAAATCCTAATTTGTGGGTTATAAACCCTAATGACCATTTTGACCCTAATTGCTAAATTAGCAATGTTAATTAGGAAATATTAATCCTAATTTGTTAAAGTCCTAATGTAATTAGGAAATTATGATATAATTAGAATCCCTAATTATATTTTTTTTAAATCATGATTTTCTATTTTAAATTCTAATTAGAAAATCTTAGAAATCCAAGTTGCTAAATATTTAAGGGTTAAAACCTAAACCCTAAAATGCTAAATCCTAAACCCTAAAATCCAAACCCTAAACCCGAAGGGTTTGTATCAAAAATACCATTCTAGAAATTAAATTTGCATGAAAAGACTAATATGCCCTTAGTGTATTATGGTGACTTAACTTGCAAGAATGGGTCTAGAGAGTTGTTCACCAAACCCTAGCCTAGGTTATGAATTTTATGTCCAGCAATCCAGCAAAAATCAGCAACATGCATTGAATCACATCATTTAATTGGATTAAAAGTGAGAGAAATGACTACTTTCATTTTCATTTTTCTCCAAGCCATTCTCTCTCTTCAACTTCGAAATTGAGAGTGATAGAGAGAGAAAATATGAACCTTGATCAGTTCCTAGCAAGCCAATAACCGATCCATAGACCAGAAATCAAAAATCAAGCATGAATGAGGTATAAACCCTAAATTTTGAAATCTATGATTTTGATGTTAAATGTTGTTGTTTATTGGTTAAATATGTGTAATAGGGTGTCATTTAGTGATCTGGGTTGTCAAAACCCAGATCCATAACATCAAAGTGCTCGGATCTAATTTTTTTGAAATCTGGAAAAATTGGAAAATATTGGCCTGACAGCCATACGTCAGGGCCCATAGATCGTTGTATGTTTTTGATCTGTTAAGTTTTAAGTTATATATGTGTTCTATGTAATATTGACTATGCTCTGAAACAAGAAACACGACCCGATCATGAATGGACTAAGAGATATGACCGGTCAAAGACCGTTGACCGTTCACGGAATCTGGTTTCTAGGTAACCCAGAAACCTAGATCTTGTCTGACAATCAATTTGCAGGGTCTTGATCTTGCTGTGTATTAGTAGTTAGGCCATGTTGTTGGTAGATCTTTGTAGCCTGACATGAATACTACATGTTAAAGGCTTTAGATCACTCCGATCCGTAACCAAACCGTATAAAATAAGTGGTAAAATGTGGGATGAAAAACTGCTCAAGAACATTTCTGGGTAACCCAGAAATGTTCAAGAACAGTTTTTTTTGTCTACTTTGACCGACCCAGATTTTCCTTTAATAATGTTAATATGTTGATCTTATGAAATAGAAATGTATACTGACATGTATTCTACAAGATTCAACCTTTATATTATACAAACCAAGTACAGAAACCAAGATATAAGGATCGAGAACTAGTACCTCGGCTGTTCTTCATTTTCTGGAAAACCCAGAAAATGAAGAACATAGTTGTCAGATATTTTGGAAGCCTAGATCTTACTGCTATGTTGTTGTTTGGTCATGAAATGAGTTTGTAGTTGTAGTACTACACGAGTACTACAACAGTAACCTCATAAGTTACCCAAAACGTATCAAGAACACGGCTTTAATGCTGGTCAAACCAAGCAACCCGATCACTGTCATGAAGGCACCAAGAACACCTATAGCGACGGTTCTGTCGCTATAGGGCCCTTTAGCGACACTTATTTTCAGAAAATGCAGAAAATTAATTAAAAATAGAAAAAATGGTTTTTAATTATTAAAAATACAAAATAAATTATGAAAAATTATTTTAAAGTCTGAAAAATAGTTTTTAACTATTTTGAGTATATTTTGAAAATATTTAATATTTTTGGAATATAAATGGTATTTATTTATTTAATTACTATATTAAATAAATGATTTAAAAATAGTTTTTAATTCATGAAAAATAATATGATGGTATAAGAAAATATTTTAAGTTATTTTTGATGACTTTTAATATTTTGGGATGAAATTCATTAATTAATCAATATTAATGATACTTAATTTATTTAATCGATATATTAAATAAATTAAGGAAAAATGGAATTAATGCTTTATAAATCATATAAAAATGATTTAAGTGTTATAAAAATATTTTAAGTTATAAAATATAACTTTTGATATTTAGTCATGAAAATATTAATATTTTAATATTAATAGCAATTATCGGATAATGAATTAAAGTGTTGGAAAATCATATAAAAATGATTTTAAGGTATTAAAAATACTTTGTGATATTATAATATTATGTTATGATTTTCATTAATATTTTATATTAAATAAATATTAATGATTAAGGTATTATGTGGTATTTAATTTATTTAAATACGGTTTTAAGGATTGAAAAATATTGATAAATGATAATAATTATCCGAAAATTATTACGAGCCTAGGAAAAATGTTTTGACTGATAAGAAAATTATCTGTGATATGATTAAGTGTTAAGTCAGAGTTTAATTGAACTTAAACTCGATATTCGTCTGACTAGACCGTATGGATGATAGAATTGTGACGGTTTCAACTCAGACTGCAATAGTTTGACTTCATACCTAGTCTTATGTGTGTTATAGACTGATAGGATTATGTGGTAATGTGTTTAGGTTATTCTGTGGATATAAATATAACAATATTATACAGTGATGATATTATTCTAATATTGGAGATCTATATTATTAATATTAGGTCTTCGGGGTAAAGTGTTATAAATTGCGTTGCGGTAATCAACGGGTCAGACAAGTTTTCTTTTACTTAACTCTAATAAGAGTAGTTTATTCCAGCTTATGGTTAATCATTGCTGATTGCCACGAAAATTGTACTCTGTACATTTTGCATGTATAAGTCAGGTATGAAAGGCTGATCACCTTCATTACCAGTTGGTTCAGAAATATTTGTTCACGTAAAATACTTGTTCAGTCAAAAGTTTATTCCTGCTAGTTCACAATTATATTGTTGAATTATAGCCAGCCAATTATTCATACTCTTCAATCATGATATATCGTTAAATTTTTGTATATAAAACTTGCTGGGCAACTTTCATGCTCACCCTTGCTATATCATGATAAAACATTGCAGATAAGGAGAACGTGTTCGGATACAGGAAAAAGGTTAAGGCCAAGTTCAGCTTGGGGTATAAAGTGCGGCTTGTTTGTAATAATATATTATGATAAATATTGTTCTATAATAGAAATTATATGAATGGTGTTTAAGTTAAGGTTACTCGACTTGGGTAAAATAGTGTGTAATGTATTGTATAAACAATTTATGTTTATATCTTCCGCAATTAGTGAAAGAATTAGTGTACTGGATCCGCGGCGATTCGGGGCCCGAATTCGGGGTTACTACAGCCTCGATTACCACCAGAGTGGTTACCGCTTTTTTTCGAATGTTTTCCTCCCTGCTGATTTTCATTACTTCGATGACTGCCGCCACCGGTATGACCCTGGTTGTGGTCCCTTGGTTGAACATACTCATTATCTCGCTATAATAATTGAGCCATGTTTACAACATCTAAATATAAAGAAAATTTATGAGAGATAAGATATTGCCGAATCTCGGGCTTTAGACCTCTCAGAAACATCCTTGTCATTCGTTCCTCATTTTCAACCAAATGAGGTGCAAACCTGGATAACTCTACAAACTTTACCTCGTATTGGGACACCGTCATGTTGTTTTGTTCCAGTCTGATAAACTCCACCTCCTTCATATGGCGAATACTTTCAGGAAAGTACTTGTCATTGAATAGTTTTTGAAATGTTTCCCAAGACATGCTGAGTGCGGCTGGCTGGGTACGCTTCACAGACTCCCACCAGTAGTCTGCCTCACCGCGGAACATAAAGGTGGCGAATGGAACATTCTGTTCCTCCGTGCATCCCAAGACATCGAATATCTTAGTAATTTGCTTGACCCACGTTTCCGCCATGATCGGATCCGGCTTTCCCTTAAATTCTGGTGGTCCCAACTCTTTGAACTGCTTGGCTGTGACAAGCCGCACATTGATAGCATTTCCACCCGTATTTTATGCACGAGTCTCCCTCATCTGGTTTTGCATGAACTGCAAAAAAGCTTCTAAACATCCCATCATTCATCATTTGTTCGGTAGTGTTGTTTACAGGAGGAATATTGCCTTCCTGTTGCACGTTCCCCTGGGTGATGATCAAAGGTGTCTCCACGGTCTGATTTACTCCATTATTAACGTTCTCAGCTGCCATTCTTAAATACTGCCATAAAACAAGGGTTAATAGTCATGTCATATATTATCCCTATACTCTGACCGACCAAATAAACACCAAATAAACTTAGTCAGGTCATACTAACGAAGGAATTCCCCGTCTCTCCCCTCCTTGTTCTTGTCTTACATCTCAGTCAGGGATCATATCCCTAAGCTTTGATACCAACTGTGACGCCCCCAAAACAGGTATACATCACCAATCTTGAGTCGCCAGATACATGGTACAGAAACAAATACAACATCAATAATATAATTGCCGTGCAAAATACGACAACACATATACTGTGAGTTTGAATACAAATATTGTATACTAGAGAGTATACAAACTCAAAAGGAGTCCTCATTACAATTATTGATACACTATTTTACAAAAATAGTGAGGACTGCTAAACAACTATCTTGAATCATCACTCCATACCCCGGCTAGTTCCTGCTAAATTCTCTCCTCCTGAGAAGAACAATAGAACAAAAAGGAAAAGGGTGAGCTCAACTAGCCCAGTAAAGAATATTATGACTAAGATAATATACAACAAATTATCATTAGTCTTCAACAGGGAAAATCTGATAAAATATAATAGACAAAAAGTTTTAGATCAACAACTGCAGCGGAAACAACAATCCATTAGAAGAGTCAAGTAGAGAAAGAATTCTACTATCTTCTAAGATTTAAAAATCCATCATCAATATTTTATCCCTGTAACATCAATCAATATACATCTTGAATCAAATATTCATCTTTGCACTACAGGCTAAAGATATTCATTTGTATCACCAGTTGGTTATGTTCATCTCAACACCTGTTAACCTTTGCACTACGGACCAAAGATATTCATTAGGTAATCATTCATCTTTGCACTAAAGGCCAAAGATATTCAGTGATATCATCATTTAGGACTGAGGATGATGAACAATATTTTAAAGAAAATGAATCCAGTGAGACAGAAGGACAAATATTAGAGATTCATATTACAGTTTATTCAAGATCAATAATACTCCATAATAGCTATAGTGGAGTAAAATTCAATAATGAAGATCAAAACATGGATTAAATTTTAAGAATAAGGGTCACAACAAATAACTTGGAAGGAGAAAAAAATATAATTTTTTTCTTTTGTGAACAGTACCCGTGAACAGTACCCAGTCATGAAAAGTTCCAAATTTGATAAAAAGTTCAGACCAATAATCCTATGAAATGATATTAGATGAAGCGAAATTTTTAATCACTTCAGGAATTATAGAAGCAATACTTACCATAGTAAGTTCAAGTTTAAGAATACGAGATGAAATAATATCGCTTTCGTAATATGGAGTATGAAAGAAAATAATATTTCTCACGAGTGTTGCAATAAAATAATATCCTTTGCCTTAGTAGAAACTGGATTTGCCTGGAATATCGAATAATATTCTGAGAAAATCTTACAGAAAACTACGCTCAAAGTATTCTTATACTCAAGAAAAATATTCACAATAATACGCTCGATAATCTAAAGAGAGAAAACTTATGTTTCTGGTGTGATTTTTAATTCTAACCTAAGCACCTATTTATAGGAGAATGGTTAGCATGCCTCATTTAACAAACTCCATCGGATGAAAATCTTATTACGCCGAGTTTGAAAATTTTGGCTGATAGAGAATTTTAACATGCCAACTTTGACAAACGGTTGCATTATTAAAAAGTTTGCGTCTAAAATCAAAACAAACGTGTATGAAATAATTGCCAAGTTGCTAAAAAGGTAGCCAAGGTTGATTAGTAATGATATAATTAATACCATTATAATAAGTCACCTGCAAACATATAAATTCATGTTCCACCAATCATAATATAATAAACATTTTTTTTCATTCTTAACACACCTAACAAGACTTAATGCAAGCCACTGAACAAAATTTCCTCATCCCATTATTTTATTAATAGCCAATAGTTACTAAATTCCAAGCTCGGATAAAAATATTTGATTCCATAATACAATTGTTTCACACTTAGTCATCATATGCATTTTTTTATAATATCAAATTCATCTACATAAAATAAATATTTCCTTATCATATAAATCAATAAATAATTATTCATAAATAATATTACAAAATCACAATAATGAAAACCAGGCCGTTCCCAGGAAAGAGAGGGCTTTTCGATAAGGATTTCTCCTTACTGGCGCGCAATTAGGTGACCAAACCTCTCATTGAAAGAACTTTCTAGACATTGCCAATAATGCTATCTAATAATATTATTCAAATAATATGAATTATTGATCTGATAATGGAAAATACTGTGCAGTGACAATTATTGAAACAACAATAATATAAAATATCAACGCAGCAATTATTGAATCAATAAAATAAAATATTGAACAGTAATTATTGTAACAAATATTGAGTAGTGCCTTCTTACGTAAGAATCAATAATTCAATAATACTGTGCAACCACGCGTATTACTATATTTTAGCCACCAGGTAATCCAACAGTGTTAACGGTAACAATTACGCCGTTATTTATAAAAACTCAAACTTGTCGTTTTCTTCATTCGACAGTTATTCTGTTATGGGGCCCACAAATGGCTGCGTCGTGTACGAATATTCCCTGACAACAAGAATATTCCACGACCAAACGAATATTCCCCGACAAAATGAATATTTTATAACCACTTACTTATTTTGCAAAATTTGCACATTTCACCCATAACCAAAGTATTATATCAAATTATCACCTTATTATTTCAAGATAATAAATAGAGAGATTCAATTTTATTTATAATAAGTTGGGGTCTTACATAGACCCAAATAATCACACTCCAACATTTCCCCCAGTCTCTTATTTTAAGAAACTTATAAATGAGAGAGTATACAAATTTATCCCAACAAAATGACCATATTTACCGAAGACAAAATATCAAACTTGAACTCCAAGTGTCGAACTAAAATTGTTGGCTCCCAATATCGCCGCCCCACTCCTCTTGTTCACTCATAAGATAGATAAACAATTTCTCTTATTATTACCGAAGATATAAAGAACCAACCTTATCACAACCGAACCAACCTTATCACAATCGAAGATATAAAGAACTTACCTTATCATATATGAATATATAGAGAACCAACCTTATCACAACTGAATATATAGAGAATCAACCTTATACCAACCGAACCAACCTTATCACAGCCGAACATATAGAGATAATTGAGCCAACCTTATTACAACTGAAGACAGATAAATAACCCACCAAATACATCCAACCGAACACCAATTATAAAGTTCGTTCTAAGGAATTAACGCATTCGTTCTGAAGAACTGTATAAATGTTTATTTTGATCGTTCGGGAGGAGGACGCTGGTCCGTCCCGAAGGATATTGTCTGATCGAGAGGATGATGGTCTGTCCCGAAGAAAGTTGTCTGTTCGAGAGGACGTCGGTTCGTCCTGAAGAAAATAATCCGTTCGGGAGGACGTTGGTCCGTCCCGAAGGAAGTTATCCGTTCGGGAGGATGATGGTTTGTCCCGAAGGAAGTTGTCCATTCGAGAGGACGTCGGTCCATCCCGAAGGAAGTAATCTATTCGGGGGGACGATGGTCCGTCCCTAAAGAAGTTATCCGTTCAAGAGGATGATGGTCTGTCCCGAAGGAAGCTGTCCGTTCGAGAGGACTTTGGTCCGTCCCGAAGGAAGTAATCCGTTCGGGAGGACGATGGTTCGTCCCGTAGGAAGTTTTCCATTCGAGAGGACGTCGGTCCGTCACGAAGGAAGTAATCCGTTCGGGAGGACGATGGTTCGTCCCGAAGGAAGTAATCCGTTCGGGAGGACGATGGCCTGTCCCAAAGGATGTGATCCGTTCGGGAGGACGATGGTCCATCCCGAAGGAAGTTATCTGTTTGGGAGGATGTTGATCCGTCCCGAAGGAAGTTTACCCGACCCTATACCGCAAAATATAGACAGCCGAAGACATGATGAAGCCGATGTTATATAGTCTGAGGCAAACTGTAATTATCCGAAGAGGATTGTTGTTGCCCGAAGTGGGTTGTTGCCCAAATGTCACGGGAGAGCCGCCAAAAGTCCAACAAAGTACGAACTTTAATTGCCCCATAGTCTATTTAGTGATCCAGATCTGGTGATGTCCCATATGTATTTATTATGACAGTGGAAGAGTCCTTGTTAAGATAGGATTGTATTTCCTTATAGAGGGGGGCCAATTAAAGTTCATACTTTGTTGGACTTTTGGCGGCTCTCCCGTGACATTTGGGCAACAACCCACTTCGGGCAGCAATAATCCTATTCGGATAATTGTAGTTTGCCTTAGACTATATCACATCGGCTTCATCATGTCTTCGGCTGTCCACATTTGGGGATAAATGGTCGGATGGCAGTATAAGGTAGGGTAAACTTCCTTCGGGACGGATCAACGTCCTCCCGAACAGATAACTTCCTTCGGGACGGACCATCGTCCTCCCGAACGGATCACATCCTTTGGGACAGACCGTAGTCCTCCCGAACGGACAACTTCCTACGGGATGGACCATCGTCCTCCCAAACGGATTACTTCCTTCGGGACGGACCGACGTCCTCTCGAACGGATAACTTCTTTCTGGACAGACCATCATCCTCCCGAACGGATAACTTCCTTCGGGACAGACCATCGTCCTCCCGAATGGATTTCTTCCTTCGGGACGGATCGACGTCCTCTCGATCAGACAATATCCTTCGGGATGGACCAACGTCTTCCCGAACGGTCAAACTTCATTCGAGACGGACAATCGTCCTCCCGAACGGTCAAAATAAGCATTTATACAGTTCTTCGGAACGAATACGTTTAGTTCCACGGAACGAAATTTATAATTGGTGTTCGATTGGATGTGTTCGGTGGGTTATTTATCTGTCTTCAGTTGTAATAAGGTTGGCTCAATTATCTGTGTATTCATCGGCTGTGATAAGGTTGGTTTGATAGGTATAAGGTTAGTTCTCTATATATTCGGTTGTGATAAGGTTGGTTCTTTATATCTTCGATTGTGATAAGGTTGGTTCTTTATATCTTCGGTAGTGATAAGGTTAGTTCGGTTGGTATAAGGTTGGTTCTTTATATCTTCGGTTGTGATAAGGTTGGTTCAGTTGGTATAAGGTTGGTTTTCTATGTTCGGTTGTGATAAGGTTGGTCCGGTTGGTATAAGGTTGGTTCTCTATATTCGGTTGTGATAAGGTTGGTTTGGTTGGTATAAGGTTGATTCTTTATATCTTCGGTAGTGATAAGGTTTGTTCGGTTGGTATAAGGTTGGTTCTCTATATATTCGGTTGTGATAAGGTTGGTTCGGTTGGTATAAGGTTGGTTCTCTATATTCGGTTGTGATAAGGTTGGTTCGGTTGATATAAGGTTGGTTCTCTATATTCAATTGTGATAAGGTTGGTTTTTTTATCTTTGGTAGTGATAAGGTTGGTTCGGTTGTGATAAGGTTGGCTCTCTATATATTCGGTTGTGATAAGGTTGGTTCTTCATATTTTCGGTAGTAATAAGGGAAATCGTTTATCTATCTTATGATTGAACATGAGGAGTGGGGCAGCGATATTGGGAGCCAATAATTTTAGTTTGGCACATGGAGTTCAGGTGTGATATTTTGTCTTCGACAAATATGATCGTTTTGTTGGGATAAATTTGTATACTCTCTCATTTATAAGTTCCTTATAAATAAGAGACTGGAGGGCTATGTTGGAGTGTGATTATTTGGGTCTAGCCATTGTGCAGCCTAGTCTATTTAGTGGTTCGGATCTGGTGATGGCCCATATGTATTTATTATGACATTGGAAGAGTCCTTATTAAAATAGGATTGTATTTCCTTATTTGGAGGGATAATGAGTCCTTCTCCTAGTGGGATGCGGGTAGATGTGACTTTTATATATACGGCTACAAGCTAGGGTTGAAGGGAAAACATAATAGAAGACAATACGATAGGGCACAAGAGATACAACACAAATACACAATTTGTACTCCCAATATTATTATAGTGGATTACTCTCTCTCTGTGGTTTTTTTTCAATTGAGTTTCCACGTAAATTCTTGTGTTCATACTTTATATTTCTTTATTTATGTTTATGTGAGTGTATTTCGTGAGTTAGATTTCACAACAATTACTCCATCAGCCGTTGACGCTATTTTGGCCTGCTGTTTTGGTGATTTCGCCAGGCATATAAAATCAAACGTTAACAAACACCTTATAAAAATATTAATTTTTACTTGAGAAAATAACCATTTCCAATATCTATCCTTATTGTTCCATTTTTAGTTCATTTTAATGAAAAATCTTAATCATCAACTTCCGGGGTTGAAAATAATTCATATATTCCCGCTAACATATTTTTGTGGGTGATGAGCTACATTAGTACTCGGTCTTTATTAGCACGCACAAAAAAATCTAACCTCAAGGTTTGTTTAAAAAAAAACAAATACAGTACTCCCCCTCACACTAGATAATTATAATAATATTCACATTTTCTATAATTTTTTAACTGTTAGTATTCTATAAATTTTTAGAATTGACTAAATAGATAAAATTATATATTTATACTTTTATGTTATCAAATTTTAATTTCTAAATAATATATATATATATATATATTTAATTATCCTTTTTTAACACAATATATTTTAATTATAATTTTAATTGTAATTAAGACTCATTTAAATTGTTGGTAACTTATAAAAAAATTAATTTAGTTTAATTAACACATTTTTTTGGATAAGTGATAAATTTTTTAAATTAAATTATTAATGGAACTATTCTAATTAGAGTGATTGAGTATGTTGATAGTTTAGTTTATGTTGTTTAACAATAAAAATTATTAATTGAATTCTTAGTTTCATATTATGATTTTTATATGATAAATTCTCTTTTGAGTCAAAATTTGGAATGTTTAAGATTTTGATTACATTTTTTTAGTATACAATTGGCGTTGTTTTTGTGCAATGTCGAACGTTTTACTTAATCTTTGACTTATAAGTCAAATTGATGTCGAATGCTTTTACTTATAAGTCACTATTTAAAACAATTTATAAATCAATTTATATTTAAACTTATAAGTTATTTTAAAATAAGTCATTATCGAACAGGCCATTAGAGAACTAATATTTCACTAGTAAAATAAAAACTTCACAAGATTCCTCAGAATAATAATAAACAAGGCACACTTATGCGAAGCACCTTATAAAAATAACAATTCCCAATATCTATTCTTACTGTTCCCATTTTTAATTTATGTAAATGAAAAATCTTTATCAACAACTTCTAGGGTTGAAAACAATTCATATATTTTTGGCCCAAACAATTCATATAAGCCTTCTAAAAGTCTTAACAAGTTGATTGGTTCAAAGTTACTTGAGATAATTTTGGAGTAAGTTTTTTCACTTTATCTTTTACTATCCGTTGCAACTGATCTGTAAATACCCATGTTTACTTGAGAGAGCAATACACAATATAAATATTCTTCAAAAGCTTCCAGTTTCTCCATAATTGTTTCCTGCTATTGGCTCCATAATTCTATCCACAGCAATCAGTTGTTGGGAGTAACTTATTTTTGGCCCAACTACTACGTGTAACGGCTTATAAAAAATAAATTTTTTTTAATAAGGGCCGGTACAGGTTGTAGCGACTGGACAAAATGGGTTGCTTCCCAACAGCCGATTGCTGTGGATGGAATCCCATATATATATATATATATATATATATATATATATATATATATATATATATATATATATATACATTCCCTCCTATTCAGATTAAATGACGTTTTAGGGAGTTTAATATTATTCTATATAAGTGTCGTTTTAGAATCTCTATGCAATATTGCACTATTTTTTCCTAATTTACCCCTCTATTTAATATGCTTAGTAAATGCAATTGTGGAGAGAGAAATAATTAATTAGGGACAATTGTGGAGAATGAGAAGAGACAATTGTGGAGAGAGAAATAATTAATAAGGGACACAAAAGACATTTTGTGTTATTTCTTAATAAGTGTGCTTAACTCTAAAATGACATTTAATTTGAATAGGAGGGAGTGAGAGCAGATCCTCTGTCCTCAAATTCCCTGTCCCCTTGTGTCCCTCCACTTAAATCTTGACACATAGTCTCTTACTTAACACTAATTAATTCTAAAATTAAATAAAAGAACATGTGTCAAGATTTAAGTGGAGGGACACAAGGGAGACAAAGAATTTGGGGACAGAAGATTTGCTCTCGGAGGGAGTATATGTTATAAATACTTTTTCGAGTTTCCTGCTATCAAGAGAAGCAACGAATTTGATCCTGTCACCTCCATTGATCGAGTGCATGACAGAAACTGTTGAATCCTGGGAGTAGACGTTAGGACCTTTATGCATCGTCGAGGGTTTGAATAAAAAAGAAATAGAAAGAGAGATTAGAAACGATATCTGTTATGTCAATAACATCAAAGAGATATTAAATGAATGAAATTGGGATATGGATGGAATAGAACCACTTTGAGATTCCTTATGAAATGAAGCGTGGAGGAAGGGGGCCAACGAATAAAGCTTGGGGGTAGCCGTTGAGAGCTTTATGCATCATTCAGGGGCAGAAATCTATCCTAACTTAGCAAGTGCCTAGGCGCGCCACACATTTATTTAAATAATTGTTTCTTATTTCTGTCGTTATTTTCAACATTGTAGAGTACATATTTGTATCCTTTTATCCTACAGTTTATACTACTAAGGAAGGCTAGGCATACATCCATATACAGGCTTTCACTACTATTCAAGTAGAGGAAAATTTATTTAAAGAAAGTGAAATTGATTGAAGTTAAACCATCTTTTCCAAAAGTTTTACCTTTGATATCTTGTTTGTGTATTCAAATGATGAGGCTTGGACGTCTATAAAGTATAAATTGGAGTATTAGGGAGGTGTATTCAATTAAGGATGTTGTATTCAATTAAGATTTTTAAAGATTTTTTTTAAGCGACAGACTTTTGTAGAATTTGTGGGATTTTAATGACTTACACATACTTTAAAGACTTTTTTAAAATGACTTTTATAGACTCCATGAAATAAGTAACAGACTTTTATAAATTTTTTATCAAGACTGTGATAGATTTTTATATACTTCTAATATATCTTGCAACTTATATTAATTGTTAATTAGTCCATGTGTACAACCTCTCACTCTTTTTTCATGAACTAGAGTAAATCTCATTATATTATTGTGGAATGAGATTTTATATATGTTGAAAGCGTTCACATTATTCTACTCATTTCATGATACATTTGGATACTCGGATACCAATAAAATTTTAGAAATTACAGACGCAATACAAAAATTAAGCTCACTTTTCATTGAGCTATATATACTTTATGCATATGCGTACGCTTTTTACTAATAATTGATTGCTTTTTATTATTGATTGCTTTATATATATATATATATATATATATATATATATATATATATATATATATATATGTGTTGATTGTGTGATTCTATTAACCCAATTTTTCATCTTAACTGCTGCTAATTTTGTTTGATTGTGTGGACCTTTTTTATACTCCTAATATATATCAAAGCAGTGCATTTTTTTCCTTTTTTATAAGGAAAAGATAACGATTCTGTCAATTTGTCATGCAGGAATACAACCGCATGTTACATTATTTCACTATGATACACCAAAGACATTCGAAGACGAATATGGATGATGTCTCAAAAATTAACAGTGATTTCTTTCGTTTAAAATGTCAGAAAACTTAAAAAAAACATACACATACACATCTTATATTTTCTATTTTCATATATTATAATACATAATCTTTACAATTGATGAGAATTTTATGATTTTATCTCACCTTTGTTGAAAAAATCTCTTTCCTCTTTCTATTGGAAGCTTTCGAACGGCTGCTTTTTTTCTCACCAATTCAGATTGGGTCTAGTTATTTGTTTACTTATTAATATATATTGTTAATTCTCTTATAATAAAATTATAATAAATCTAATTATTTTTATGGCCCAAATTTTATCAAATTATTTATCCATCACATATTAATATTTATTAGCCCAAATAAAATAAATAACTAATTTGACCAAATAAAAGACAAAGTCCAATTAATAACTAATTTTATCCACCTTTGTGTTTATTTGGAAGTCTTTAGAAATCTTGAGAGATGAGATAAGACTTTGGATATGGGTTGATAGTTATAATTCTTCTTCTAAAGTCTGTCAAAGTCTACCATTTGATAGAAATCTTTAAAATCTATAACTTTTGAATACCAAAATACTTTTATAGACTTTGTAAAAATCTTAATTCAATACCACCTAACTTTTAAAGACATTTAAAAAGTTCTCCTTCCTTAACAACGGGTGCTGGTGCTGACGTCCTTCCATCATTGTTGAATCTCCTCTTCTTGAAATGTCTATTCTAATTATTTTGGCCCTGATTACCACCGAAGTGGTTGCATTTCTGGCCTGTTGATTCCCTCCACGCTTGTTGTCACCGCTTCGATGACTGCTCTCCTTTGGTTGCGTTGACTCGTTATCGCGCTCCACTAACTGAGCCCTATTTACAACATCTGAATACAAACATAGTTTATGAGAAATAAGATGTTGACGTATCTCCGGCTTCAAACCTCTTAAAAACTTTCGCGTCTTTCTCTCTTCATTATCCACCAAGTGGGACGCAAACCGGGACAACTCGGCAAACTTTTCTTCGTACTGCGACACGGTCATATTATTTTGCTCCAACTTGATGAATTCTACCTCTTTTATATGACGAATACTTTCTGGAAAGTACTTGTCGTTGAATAGTTCTTGAAACTTTTCCCAAGACATCTTAAGTGCGGCAGGTTAAGTACGCTTTACCGATTCCCACTAGTAATCTGCCACTCCTCGCAACATAAAGGCGGCAAAGGAAACCTTTTACTCCTCGGAGCATCCCAAGACATCAAATATCTTGGTGATCTGCTTTATCCATGCTTCCGCCTTAAGTGATTTTGGCTCTCCAATAAACTCCGGTGGTCCCTGCTCCTTGAACTGTTTAGCGGTGACCGTCCGAGAGTTTCCAGTGTTTTCACCTACATTTTGGATAGGAGCCGCTCTCGCATGCTGTTGCATGAATTGCATAAAGCCTCTGAACATTCCATCATTCATCATTTCATCAGTGTTGTTGTTTGCATGAGGATTGTCGCCTTTCTGATGCACATTATCCTGATTATTAATATGTGGTGAATCAACGGTCGCCTGTGCTCCATTGTTATTCTCAACATTCTCAGATGTCATTTTCAGATACTGCCACAAAACAAAAGGTTAATTGACATGTAACATATTATCCCTATATTCTAACCGACCAAGTAAATACCAAAAAAAAACTTAGGTAGGTCATACTAGCGAAGGAATTCCCCGTCTCTCCCCTCCTAATTCTCTTCTCACATCTTAGCCAGGGATCATATCCCTAAGCTTTGATACCAACTGTGACGCCCTCCAAATTAGGTATACATTACCCATCTTAAGTCGCCAGATACATGGTACAGAATTCAAATACAACTTAATAGTAAAATTATCGTGTACAATACGATAAAACATAAACTGTGAGTTTGAATACAAATATTGTCTACTAGAGATTATACAAACTCAAAAGGAGTTCTCATTACAATTATTATCACACTATTTTACAGAATAGTGAGAACTACTAATGCACCATCTAGGCCCATCACTCTGTTCCCCGACTAATCCCAGCTACGTTCTCATTTTCTGAAGAGAACAGTGAAAGAAAGGGTGAGCTCAACTAGCCCAGTAAGAAATATTATGACTAATATAATACAGAATAATTTATTCTCAACATTCTCAGATGTCATTTTCAGATACTGCCACAAAACAAAAGGTTAATTGACATGTAACATATTATCCCTATATTCTGACCGACCAAGTAAATAAAAAAAAAACTTAGGTAGGTCATACTAGCGAAGAAATTCCCCGTCTCTCCCCTCCTAGTTCTATTCTCACATATTAGCCATGAATCATATCCCTAAGCTTTGATACCAACTGTGACGCCCCCAAAATTAGGTATACATCACTCATCTTGAGTCGCCAGATACATGGTACAGAATTCAAATACAACTTACTAATACAACTGTCGTGTACAATACGATAAAACATAAACTGTGTGTTTGAATACAAATATTGTCTACTAGAGATTATACAAACGCAAAATGAGTCCTCATTACAATTATTATCACACTATTTCACAGAATAGTGAGAACTACTAATGCACCATCTAGGCCCATCACTCTGCTCCCCGACTAGTCCTAGCTACGTTCTCATTTCCTGAAGAGAACAGTGAAAGAAAGGGTGAGCTCAACTAGCCCAGTAAAAAATATTATGACTAAGATAATGTAGAATAATTTATTGTTAGGCTTCAACAGTGTTAAACTGATAAAATATAATAACTATCAAGTTTAACTGCAGTGGAACAAGCAATCAATTAGAAGAGTCAAGTAGGGAATAAAATCTACTATCTTCAATGATTTAAAAAGTTTTTCATCACTTTTATCGCTGGGACTCAGCTTAATAAATAATCCATATCATCGAATCACCCCTGCACTACGGCCAAGGATATTCTTTAGTATCACGACCACAAATTATCCATGCACTACGGGACAATGACATTCGTGTATTCATTAATGGTCATGATCATGCCAACAACTGTCCATCAAACAGACTACACATGAGATGGCCACAAAGACATTTTAAATTACATTAAAAATGTGGACATGTAAATTAAACTAGCTAAAAATAGATAGATCAGACCCAAATAGGATGCGCAACAGGCACGACAACACTTCAGCCACATCAATCCTCAGACACATAGGGGATGGCAGCGGTTTCAAACTGGTGAATCCAAATATCCAACCAAAATGAAATCCAAACAACTTCTGTAAGACTCCAACTTTTTGAATAAAGATGAATTTTCTATAAATATTATTTTTAAATATTATGGAGTGAAATTGATATAATGTTATAGTTGTGGGTAATATTTATAAATTTTACAAAGTACACAAGTTGTTATATAATATTCGATTGGTCGGAAAATATTAGTTTTAACAGGAAATATTCGTACGATGACACAATCATTGGTGGACCCCACAACAAAATTATTATCGAATTGAGAAAACGATAAAAATATTTTATTAAAAATAACGACGGAAGTTTTACCATTAATAATGTTGAACCACTCGGTAGTAAAAGTACAGTAATACGCGTGGTTGCATAGTAACACACGATATTGATTATTGATGCTTATGTGATAAGTCACTCAGTTTTGTTTTATTGATATTATTAATGTAATAAAACAGAAAAACTTTTTATATAAAACAGGATACTTTTATAAAGTTATTCGTTTTATTAGGCTAATAGTAAAATCTTTTTATATAAAACAGAATACTTTTATAAAGTTATCTATTTTATTAGACAATAATTAGAATATATTATATTTTATTATGCATAGTATTTGCATAGTATCTACATAGTGTTTGCATAGTAAAATCTTTTATAAAGTTATTCGTTTTATTAGATTTTAAATAGAATATATTATATTTTATTTAAAAAATTTTGCTTTAAATATGGACCGTCAGATTAAAGTAAATCAATCTGGACCGTTCATGAGTTAGTTACTATGCAGTCCATTCTTCTATAAATAGAAGCTCATTCCTTCATTATTTCTTACGAATTCACTGAATCTCTAGAGAGAGAAACTATAGAGAGAAAGAAGAAAAGTGTTCTGCTACTTCACTACTTCTATATCCAGTACTCTTCTTTCTAAGGTAGGGGGTATTATTTCTTTTGTATTCATGAAGAGAACTTCTGTTATTCCATTCTTTATTATTCTGTTAGAATAACCTGTATACGCGGGCTACCCTATACTTGGTGAAATTCTTCAGTTATTTCATTCTTTATTATTCTGTCGGAATATCCTGTCTGTGCTTTTTATGCTGGACCCGATTTCGTCTTTATTATTATGTTGGAACATCCTATCGGTGCGTATTACATCTAACCTGGTTCCGTTATTTAGTATTCTGTTAGAATAACCTGTCAATGCGAAGTACCGCATGCATGATGATTTCTTTTGTTATTCCATTCTTTATTATACTCAGTTGGTTAAAGTTTTGACTTCTATACTCCATGAAATTAGTGGAATATCCTTGATATTTGCACTTCATCCAGTATCTTTTCATGGAAATATTCTTCTGAGCATTCTTGAATTTTATTCTACAAAGAAGTATCATGTTGACAATTTGGACGTTATTAGTTCCTGAATAAATTAATTCTTGAACTTAATTTTATTGAATTCTTATATCATTGTCATCATCCTCATGTTTATAATTTTTTGAAAGTCATATGTGGCCTATAGTGCATAGATGAACTTGGTATGATTATGACCAGGGATTATTCGGTGTAAACATGACCGTAATGTTACAAATGATGTGGTAAAAGTTCTCATTGGCCCGTAGTGCATTGACAGACAGTTGTTGGCATGATCATGACCATTAATGAATACACAAATATTATTGGCCCGTAGTGCATGGATAATTGTGGTCGTGATACTAAAGAATATCCTTGGCCGTAGTGCAAGGGTGATTCGATGATGTGGATTATTTATTAAGCTGAGTCTCAGCGATAAAAGTGATGAAAAACCTTTTAAATAATAAAAGATAGTAGATTTTATTCTCTACTTAACTCTTTTAATGGATTACTTGTTCCGCTGCAGTTAAACTTAATGTTTGTTATATTGTATCAGTTTAACACTATTGAAGACCAAAGATAATTTATTCTGCTTTATCTTAGTCATAATATTTCTTACTGGGCTAGTTGAGCTCACCCTTTCTTTCACTGTTCTCTTCAGGAAATGAGAACGTAGCAGGGACTAGTCGGGGAACGGAGTGACGATCCAGAGGATAGCATTAGTAGTCCTCACTATTCTGTGAAATAGTGTGTTAATAAATATATTGAGGACTTATTTTGAGTTTTAATGCTGTCTAGAAGACAATGTTTGTATTAAAACTCACAGCTCTCTTGTTGTATATTAAAAATTATATTTGTAGTCTATACCATGTATTTGGCGACTAAGAATAGGTGATGTATACCTATTTTGGGGGCATCATAACTTCCACATAGTACAAATACAATCCACAAAGTTTCAAACAACTCCCACCCACAATCCACAAATACAATCCCAATTTAAAATAAAGGAAATACATAAAATAGCAAATCGAATTCCAAGGTGCCTCCAATCTGAGAACTTCTGTACTAGTATGGCAGCAGGATCACTGCATAACAATATACATCCCTGGTTCAAATTAAAATAAAATGAGATTTTTAACAGAAATGAATCTATAATAGTTCAAAGGGATAAATAACCTTTTGGTCACTGTATAACTGGGGTCCGATTTTCATTTTGGTTACCTAATTTTTTTTTATTACAATCGAATAACTCTACTCTCGAAAACTTATAAAATGGTCATTCCGTTCAATTTCCGTCCAAAAAACGGACGGAAGTGCTGAGTTGGCGAACGAAAGTGCTGAGTTGGCTATTTGACTCCGTTTTTTTTTGTTGATATGTATATGGTTTTGCCATGTGTATCATTATGTGTCAAGCACATGCTCATAAATATTAAGAATAATTGTATCTTAATAATAATTTTAAAATAATAATAATAAAAATAATATTATTAAGAATAATAAAAATAATAATAATAATATTAAGAATAATAATAATTTCAAAATAATAATAATAACAACAATAGTAATAATTTTTAATTAATAAAAATAATAATAATTACAAAATAATAATAATAATAATAATAATAATAATAATAATAATAATAATAATTTCACAATAATAATTTTCTATCTGTCTATTTCACAATATTATTATTACAATTACAATTATTTTATATCATTTGGAATCCAAGGGTCACTGCAGTTTTAGTTTCCGGATATAAAAATATTTTATATCATTTGGAATCCAAGGGTCATTTTTTTTTTTATTACAAAAAGGAGTTTAATTTATGTTAATATTAATATAAAATAACATTGTGTACTAAATTTTTTATATTTTTACTAAATATTTTCAGATTCCAGCGAAGGTCCGAGATCGTTGTGTACTAAAATTTTTATATTTTTACTAAATAGTTTACTAAATAACACTGTGTACTAAAATAACACTGTGCCTATTTCATAATTTTATTTTTATATAATTTAAGAAAATTAGCCACAATTTTTCTAAAATTATCCCTCATGAAAAAATATTATAGTAGATAGGAGAGAGCGAATGTGAAATACGTATAATAAAGGGTATTATAGATAATTGAAATGTATTATTATTAAAATTATTTTTATTACAATTACTATTATTTTGAAATTATTAATAATAGTAGTAGTAATAATAATAGTAATAATTATAATAATAATTTTTAAAAATTTAAAATTAAAAAAAAATTATATAAATTATAAAAATATTTTTATATGAAGCTGATGTGTATTTAAAAAAAATATTTTATTATTTTAAATTATTTGAGTAAGGGTAAATTTTTCAAATCATTTTTTATTCTCCATTAAAATAAAATAAAAAGAAATTATTAGTATTATTTAAAAATTATTTTTATCATTATTATTAATTAAAAATTATTATTCTTATTATTATTATTTTGAAATTATTAGTAATACTATTACTATTATTAAAAATTATTATTATTATTTTAAAATTATTACTATTAATAGTATTTTATTATTATTATTATTTTGAAATTATTATTATTATTATTATTATTATTATTAGTTTTGGAATTGTTTAGGTGAAGTAGTTAATAATGTTAGGAGAATGCATATTATGATTTGATGTTTAAATGTATATGTTCATGTTTATTTGTAAGATCCTTAAATGAATATATGTACAAGGACTTAGTGATAGATCAAAATTGTTAGGTTGATCTAAAGCTCTCAACGTGTATCATTTTGATAAAGAATGTATAGATAGAAAAATCAAAACTGTTAGGTTGATCTTAAGATATAATAGATTAGTTTTGAAGAAATCGTAGTGCATCCTGTTAGTTTCCAGAGGGCACAATAGATCTAGAAGGGGGGGGGGTTGAATAGATCCTTTTTGTTTCAAATACTTTTCTGGTTTATGAGTATTGTTCATATTAGAGTATATGAAAAACATAAGAATCTTTTCAAGCACAGTGGAATAAGTAAAAGATTCCCCTTCATTGATATATTCATAATCATACATACATTGTTCGTTGGGTTAGTTTAGTTGTAAACAGTTAGAACATACATAGCAGTTATAGCAGTTATAGACATAATGTAAATGACATAATGTAAAAGACACAAGAAGTTTTAAGTGGTTCAGAGACCCAAGCTCCTAATCCACTCTTCTGCTTTCAACTAGCAGGATTTTCACTAAGGAAGGGAATCACCCTGAATCTCTACGATTCCTTCAAGGCCAGCAGCCTTGGGACTTCAATTCACTAAGAATTCTTCAAGGACAGCAGCCTTGGGACTCTTCTAGTTCCCTAGGAACTATTCAAGCCCAGCAGGCTTGGAACTTCGTTTAGTCCCTCTAGACAAGGACCCTTTGACCCTGCTTTGTTTAGTCCTTCCGGACAAGGACCCTCTTGGCCCTGCTTCATTTAGTCCTTCTAGACAAGGACCCCTCAGGCCCTAGCTTCATTGAGTTGTTTGTTTGTTGTTGTTGGAGTCGGTGCTGAGCTGCTAAGATGTCTTCATGCTCTGAACTGCCTTGAAGATCATTCTTCTTGGTACTTGATGGTTGTACATGAGAGGCTTCTAAGATGACTGTAAGCTCTTCTGTTAGGTACTTAGAAGCTTTCTCATGCTTGACACCAAGATGGTTTTTATGATCTCCTTTCTTGCTACTCAATGCCTTCTCATGATGGACTTGCTAAGATGACCTTAAGCTCTTCTCTATTGTACTTAGAGTCTTCCCATGATAGACATCCAGATGGCATGATGCTCTCTTTTCTCTCGGTAGTTCAGAACACACTTCATGTAGTAGAACTCTCACTTCTACATAGTAGAACTCTCACTTCTACTTCTTTCTTGATCTGACTTCTGAGTGTTCTTGGTGGATCGTAGAGTGAGTCTTCGGACTCACTATCACATGGTTTAGATCAGTCCACTTTTTCTCCAAAACTTACAACTCCAGCTCTCTTTGATCTTTGAAGTTCTTTCTCATTTATACTTCTTCCCAATCCTTCGTTGGAAAGTAACCGTTGAAGGCTATTCAAATATCTTCACAGATCTCAAGTTGCTTGAGGTAGACTGCTTGATGTGACTTGTCATACTTTTTCTGACGCTGCAGTCTACTGTTTCACCTACCCTGTCAGATGTATCACTTTAATGTCTTGGGCAGGTCGAAGACTTTATTACCTCTTTCTGATTTCTCGATCAAAGGTTGTCCTATTGCATCGATGCTCTCAATAAGCACTAGTCCGAATGTTACCCTTCAGATTGAACCATTGTCAATGCTTCAGTCTTCAGGTATTCGAACTCTACAATTCTGATGCATGTCTTCAAGGACCTGATCGTAGTGTCTTGTTGATTGTTGCTCGTTGACTAGTAGAGTTAACACTACGATCCTGAAGAGTGTTGCTTGGATCTTCACTGAAGAACCTCTTCACTGTATTGTGCAGTGCTTCAATACTTCTGTTTGCTTCGACTGTTCTCAGATACTGATGGCCTAATTCCTTGCTCTGATCCCCTTCTGAATATCAAGAAACTTCAGATTTATGGCGCGTCCAGCTTGCTTTCTCCTGGTGATCTTCCGCTGATTTATCATCAATGAACTGATCATGCACTTAATCACTTTAGCCTTGCTATTCAGAAGCTGACCAGTATCTCGGTTCACCTTCCATCAGTTCTTTCTTTGTCTGACAAACACTACGATCCTGGTTGCTTCCAAGATCGTTGTCTTCTGTTTTCTTGACAGCAACTGCATTAGCTGACTTTTCCTTAGTCAGCTGCCGAAGTCTTCTTTGAATCATATTGTGGAAGACTTCATCACGAATGGCCTTTCAACTCAATCTTGATGCTGATTGGATTGATGCTTACTTCTTCTGCTAGCCTGCATGCTATTCGTTGAGTGCTCTCTAGTTCCCTTATTGTGGATTGCATCTTTGCAGTGCCAACCGGAGGCTTCGTACCTTGGATATTTTGGGAGTGCTCATTCTTTGAGAACCGTATCTGCTCTACGATTCTGACTTGGCATTGTGAGCACTTTTGTTGGAGTCTTAGTTCTGCAGTCTACGATTCAGCTTTGGCTGTGCCGACACTACGATCCTGAGATCAGATCTTGACACTCTACGATTTCTGCCTTGTGCTTGTTGACTTCATCTGATCTTGCCCAACTACGATCTCTGTATGCACTCAATGGACTCTACGAACTCAGAGTGTAGTCTACGATCCTTGACTTGGCTTCGGCATCACTAGGCTCTACGACTCTGAGTGTAGTCTACGTTTCAGACATGGCATTGGCAGATGATCGTTCGGTTCTTAGGTAGGCTGTCTCTACGATTTTGAACATTACTTCCTCAGCACACTACGATCCCGAGGAAGCTCTTCTCGATACACTACGATCCTTCTTCGTTTTCCTTGGCAGTCTACGAACTCCGAGATCTACTATCTTACATACTCCTATTCTGTCTCGATAGCTCCCGAGTTAACCTTGACTCACCTGACAGACTACGACTTCTGGTGCAGTGCTCGACGATCAGACTAGCCTATCTATTACATCATAAGATCAACCTAACAAGCTTGATCAATTCATTCTAAGTCCTTGTACATATATTTCTATTATCTATCAAAAGACTTTACAGCTTTTCTTAATGCAAACATACTTGCATATTATTCATTCATATACATATATATCATAATCAAATCATATATAAATAGGAACAGCATTCACATGTTTATTCCTGACAATCTCCCCCTATTTGATTATGACAAAAACAATAAGTGCATATGCATGTTATGAATGAATCTTATATACAGTGAGCAGCTATATTTCTAATACAGTTAATCATGAATGTCATTTATATTGATATGACAATTTATACATTAAGACATTCTACATCCTGGATCCAGAACACATTCCTAACAGATTAGAGATGTACCTCCTTTGCTCCTTGTGTTTCCAAGATGCTTGTTGATCAGCTACTCATCTTTTTCTGCTTCTTGCTTTTGCTCCCCCTATGATGATAACCTTCTATCTTTGCTTGGCCCCCCTTCATCACCTTTCTGATCTGGCTCCCCTTCAGCTTCTGTGATTTTGGTATCATCATCTTCAGGCTCTCCCTCAGATGATGATTCTTTATCTGCTGCTACTATCTTCTTCTTTGGCTTCTTCTCCCTTAACCCTCTGCTCTTCTTTGAGTGCCTTTTGCTCCTCTTCTTTCTTTGCCTCCTTTTCTCCCCCTTTTTGTCATCAATCATTTGAGAGAGCTGCTCCATGTTGGACATAAGCTGCTCCATCAGGTAGGAGGAGTTTGCAACTTCAAACTTTAGTTCTTGCTGGCCAAGTTCAAGTTGCACAGAGAAGGACTGTGTCAGATCGTCAATCTTGTCAGAGAGGGCTTCGATCTGCTTTGCATAGGCCTCCTGAACTTGTAGAGCTACTGCCTTCTGATCTTGGATGGCCTTCTGATAGATGCTATCTCTCTCTTAGAATTTGAGAGATACATCAGCCAAGATAGCTTGAAGCTTGTACTGGAAAGAATCATCTCCTGCTGTTGTCTGCTTCTGTGATTCTTCAGTGAGCATAGATATCTTCTTGCTTAGATCATCAGAGCTCTTCAGTAGTTCCTGCTTTAAAGCAGTTTGATCCTCTTGATTGATAGCTTCAGGTTGAGCAATGGATTGGACTCTACGATTTTCATCTTTGGACAAAGTTTCAAATGTTTGGATAATCTAAACAATCGTGGAGTTCCAATTTTTTGATGAGGATGATGGAGTGACTGATAGCAGTGCTTGATTATAAGGTGGCTTCTGAGATTGGGCTTGAACACCATCAGCCGTAGAATGAACAGACTCTACGATCAGCTTCTTGGTCATGACCCTTCTTCCTTCAGAATTTACTCTACGATCGTAGGGGATGTAGAGGTTTTCATCTTGTCGATAGACCTTGAAGTGAGGCTGGTTGGTTATCATCTTGGTAGCATAGGTTTTCACCCTTGGGAAGTTTTGGGCTACCAGTTCCATGCTTGGAAAAGTCTTGTAGCCCCAACTGAAGTAACTTCCATCTCCTTCAGTAAAAGCCTTTAGCCATGACATCCACTAGAAGAACCATCTTTCTGGTGGAGCATCTGTCAGAACATTTGATACTTCATCTACGATACTTCTATCAAATCTTTCAGGAGATGGAACTAGATAATCTTCTTGTTCGTCTGCTTCTTGAGGTGCAGAACTAGAATCTCCTTTAATTTCTTCTTTCTTAGAGCCTGAATTTTCTTGATTATCTTCAGCAGGGAATTCCTCTAGCTGCATTTCATTATCAGAACCTTATTCAGCATCTTCAACAGAAAAACCTTATTGCTGAATTTCATTATCAGAACCGTCTTTAGCAAGTCTTTCCTTAGATTCTTCTTCTTCACTTCTGGCTTCTTCTTCAGCATCTTCTCCTGGGGATACAGATTCATCATCACTTAATTCAATGATGGCATTTGATTGACCACTGTTCCTTTTGGAGGCAAACTGGGCTTGTAGCCTGTAGCTTCTCCTTCTTCGTGGAGGTTCAATTATTGGAGACACTGACTCTCCTTCTTCTTCTTATTTTTCTTCTTCTTCAGTCTCTGACTCCTCTTGCTCATCAGATAAACTTCTTCGGAGATCATCACTGGCAGGATCAGACTCTTCTTTCTTGGCCTCATCACTTTCTGAGCCATTATGAGAGCATTCTTGGTTTGAGGGGACATGTTATTCTTGTTCTTCTTGAATAACATTTTCTGACCCATTCTCTGGGCTGGTTGGGGCAGTTGCATTTGGGGATGCACTTTGATCATTATGAATTTCTTTTTCTTCATCAGAGTGACTGCCCTGAGGATTGGCCATGGGGCTTGAGCACTTTTCTTCTTCAGCAGTTTCTGCACTTTCCTTCATCACATCTGCTTCATTCTTATTGCTGGATCCTGACTGTGGGGACTGGATTGCATCTTCTGTTTCTTTCCCTTCTGCTGACTCCACATCCCTTTCTTCAGTAGATGTATTGATTTGAGAAGCTAAGGCTGGTTTGTCTTCCACCTTAGCTTTCTTGCTGACAGCCCCTTGAAGCAACCTGCTTCTTCTTCTCTTTATGGTTTCAACATTTTGGTCCTTTTCTTCCTTATCCTTGTTCAAGAAGGAGAACCTCTTTGGTGGGGCCTGGGCTTTCTTCACATCACCAGCTCTTTTCACCACTTTTGATTTCTTCCTGGCTGGTGTGATTTCAGCTGCTGCAGAGTCATCAGACTCAGAGCTCTCTGTCTTTACTGTCTTCCTTTTCTTTGCAGAGGCTCCACTGCTGCTCCCAGCTGTCAGCCTCTTGTTCTTCTTTGGGTTTTTCCAATTTTCAAATAACTGTGGAGACATTACTTTGTGCACATTCAGGGCTTCTCCCTCATCATCCTTGATCTTTCCCCCTAGCTTTTTCTTCAGGATGATACTCAGCAACCTCCCATGAAATACCTTGGTCAGGGGTTTCTTCTCAGCCTTCTCTACCCACTTGGATAGCTCCAACGTCGATTTGTTTCTTCAGAACTATTGCTGACATGATTTTCAACTACTGGTCGATTACTGTGTCATGTGCAGTGTTCTTACACAGTATGCACTTTCCAACTATTTCAGCAAGGAACTCATATTGCTCAGGAAACTCCTTCTTCATGTCCTTGAAACTAGGTTTTTTTTGATACCCCATAACTTCCTTTGCTAGTTCAGTGTTGACATTATCGAGGTTCTTTAGCCCTTGGTTAGGAAAGCCAAGGCATTGATTGAGGTCAGAAGATTTTAACTTGAGAAACTGATCTTTAACCTTGGTGGAAAGAGTTCCATAGTTTATGGAGACTTTTGAATAGAACTCCTTAACCAGGTCAGTGTATACACAAGTACTCGCCTCGAGACATTCTAAAAACCCAGCTTCCTTTACGAGTCTAAGTATGTCCCTGAACTTCTTCTCCGACTTCTCAAACGATTTGGTTCCAAGTTGAATGCCGGTAATAACTTGCCAGTTCTCCATTTGAATCGTTTGAAGACTGTGGGTGTTAGATTTAGAGAGATTTATGCGAGATGGCTGTCTGGTTGGTAAGGCTCTGGGGGTTAACTGATTTTGCTCTTGAAAAACTTTCTAGGGTTTTGAAAATGGGAGGGATAAAGGTTCGATATATTTCGGTAACTGTCTGCAGATTTGAACTTGTCTTTATGTCAGTTCCTTCTAACTCTGTATACTCAGTGATGTGTCAACTGTCCATTGGTTGCACGTTGCCCAGTAATGAGCTGTAACTCCCCACAACTTTTCAGTTATTAGAGGAGTGGACGTTTAATTGACGTGGTTTTGACCGTTGACCTTTTGATTCGTAGAGTAACATGATGAGGTAGCTATAGACTCTACGATTTCATTTGATGACTCAACGATCAATTTTTGAGAGATGCTGTAGTGGATGGCTTTGTCTTTTCTCCTTACTTCGATGCAGCATAGCTCAATCACTGATGAATTCGAACTTATCTCCTTAACTTGAATGGCTTAGCAGATGTCTCATTCTTCATGCTCCTTGTGAACTGGAGTACCCTTTGATAGAACTACGATCGTTGAGTTGTCTTCTACGATCCCTGTGGTTGCACTACGATCGTTTAGTCCTTTTCAAACTCAACTCTACGATCGTTGACTGACTTGATTCTTCTGAGATGAACTAGATCAATTATTCCTTCTGTGATAAGGTAGCTCAGGAAGGACCAACCTCTTAGAGAGAGCTAAGGGTCAAGTTTGTCCTTGAGGCGCTTTCCAGATGAAATATTATGGCAGCGGTTTGCAATGACATCTCATTAGACCTTTTCTGATGGGGAGGTCTTTCTACCAGCCCTGGATATCTGCATTGCTGAAATTGTGGTGTCCTTCTGCTCTTACACTACGATCATGTGGTTGATCGTAGGAACTTCACGATTATGGATTGGGTGGCTGAAGGGTTATCAGTAGTACGTTTTGAGACGTTCCTACTGACTATGGATCTTCATTTGGTTCATCAGCCATAAAGTTTTGGGACTCTGTAGCTGGTACATCTCTTTCAGGTTTAATAGTGCTTTTATTCCTTAAAAGATCAATGCTCCCCCATTGTTGATGATGTCTTCTCAGATAGATGTGATTCCTTCTTTATGTTCATTTGAAGGCTGCCCAACATTCCTCCTTCTGAATGGAATCATCATCGTTGCTTAGTTTTCCTTGTATTCTAGAGATGAGTATTTTTAGGATTGATCACTCTACGATTCTTTGACAGCACTACGAACGTAGTCTTCTTTGACAGTCCTTTGTTTTGAGAAGTTCTGCTTCGTAAATAACTCATTTTGTCTTAAGCTCAATGATCTTCTATTGTGAGCTTCCCTTGAGGATCTTTTTCATAAAGCATGTCCTTCTTGATATGGGCACATAGAATCCTCTTTATCTTCTGTTGCATGGCATGCTCTCATATACAGATTTGCAGCCATGTGAGCTCCATTCCGGTTGGCTCAGAGGGTCTTCAAGGACATGCTTGGACATATAGGAACCTTATCAGACTCATCTTTGAACAGTCCTTAGCCTCCTGCTGGTTGAGTCCTTTTGAATGAAGTCTTCTGCTTCAACATTCCTTAGTGTGGTCAGACTGACTAAATACCTGCAGGTTTAAGTATATTTCTACATTTGGTCCCCATTGTTGAATGGGTCATGCTAGGTTAGTTTTCTAAACCCCTATTCCTCTTAACTGGATAATCATCATGTTTATCACCAACAGATATATTCATGCATGAAACTATCTTGAGATAATACTTTTTTTGAGATTCATGATGGTGAGTGTGTGTAGGATTTGACAATTAATGACACACTCTCTATCTATGATGGTTTCATCATTCACTGAGTTATGTTCACAATGTTTAAGTGTTTACAGAGTGAGAATCAGCTCTACGATTTTAGGAGTATCTAGTTGATTCATTGAGGTGATCAGTTTCTACAAGTCAACAATATCCTCTTGCAGAACTGATTATGCTCTGTGTGTTGTCAAACACTTAGAACATAGGCTTGTACATACATACTAACCCATCAGCAAAGATTACTTCACATAACGTTCATTAGGTCTGTGATGCTCTTATGACCCATTTCAGACTTCCTTCAAGATATCATCTTCAACCTAAAACTTGGATGGAGAGAAAGTTTATAGTCATTTGAGTTTCTATCCTCATGTCACTTTCTCTCTTCACCTTTTTAGGTAGATTATGACTCCTTGACAGAATACTGTTATAGTTCATAAGAAGATGCAATAATGATGTACATTTAATAGTGAGGAATCGTACCTTTTTACTGTCAGTAATGAAACAGTCATTTATTGAAGATATACTGAGTTTGGGTATTGATGTGCATTGCTTTACTTTTGCTCCTGACAGCTTATTGTTCTTGCTGACCTTTAATCAACCAGTAGTGTTCTTGAAGATATAGATCAAGAGAATCGTAGCATTAAGATCTTCGATGTGAGACCCCAGATTTTATGAATAAATATTTAATTTTCTCGAATTATATTTTTGAAAATTATGGTGTGGATTTAATATAATATTATAGTTGTGGGTAATATTTATAAATGTTGCAAAGTACGCAAGTTGTTATAAAATATTCGTTTGGTCGGAGAATATTCTTTTTGTCGGGGAATATTCGTACGACGACACAATCATTGGTGGATCCCACAACGGAATTATTGTCGGATTGAGAAAACGACAAAAATACTTTATGAAAATAACGGCGGAGGTGTTACCGTTAAAACTGTTGAACTACTCGGTAGTAAAAGTACAGTAATACGCGTGGTTGCATAGTAGCACACGGTATTGATTATTGATGCTTACGTGAGAAGTTACTCAGCTATACTCAATTATTGCTACAGTAATTGCTGCATCATATCTCTTATATTATTGATTCAATTATTGTCACAATATCATCTGTATAATATGTTATATTATTGAGACGACAAGTTATAATGATTAATAATTGTTGAAAGATTAATTATGTGTTGATTAAAAAATAAAATGATTTCTGGTAATTTTTATTCAATCCTTGATGTATATAAAGAGTCTATTATGAGACGTTGGTGATAAGTTTAATTATTTATGGGGGGGCATATGTCGTCATCTAAGAGTCTCTTTCGTAAATAGTAATTACATTCGTAAATAGTAATTACTTTTGTAAATAGTAATTACTTTCGTAAATAGTAATTACCTTCGTCAATAGTAATTACCTTTGTCAATAGTAATTACCTTCTTCAATAGTAATTACCTTCGTCAATAGTAGTTACCTTCGTCAATAGTAGTTGTCCCTTCAATATTACCAAGAGTTAACTGCCTCTTCGGTGTTCCAAGGGTTAATTACCCCTTCGCAAATAGTAGTTGTCTCTTCAATATTACCAAGAGTCATTTTGACCCTTCGTTAAGAACAAGAGCCACCCTCAGTTTTTCTATAAATAGAAAGCTCATTCCTTCATTATTTCTTACGAATTCACCGAAACTCTAGAGAGAAAAAAAAAGTATTCTGCTACTTCACTTTTCCAATATTCAGTTCTTCTAAGGTAGGGAATATTATTTGTTGTACTCGTAAGGGGTGTTATTCTTTCTTCTTGAAGAGAACTTATGTTATTCCATTCATTGTTATTCTGTTGGAATAACCTGTATACGCGGAATACCCTATACTTGGTGACATCCATTTACTATTCCGTCTTTATATTTCTGTCGGAATATCCTGTCTGTGCTATACGCCGGACCTGGTTCCATCATTTACTATTCCGCATTTATTATTCTGTTGGAACATCATGTCGGTGTGAATTTCACCTGACCTGGTTCCGTTATTATTATTCTGCTGAAATAACCTGTTTGTGCGGTCTCTATCGCATGCATGGTGATATCTTTTGTTATTGTATTCGGTATTACTTAGTTGGATAAAACTTTGACTTTTATACTCCATGAAATTAGTGGAACATCCTTGATATCTGCGCTTCATCCAGTATCTTTTCATGGAAATATTCTTCTGAGCATTCTTGAATTTTACACCACAAAACAGTATCGTGTTGACAATTTGAACGTTAATAATTCCTGGATAAAATAATTCTTGAACTTGTTTTATTGAATTCTTCTATCATTGTCATCATCCTCTTATTTAAATTTTTGAAAGTCATCTGTGGCCTGTAGTGCATAGATGGACTTGGTGTGATTATGACCAGGGATTATTCGGTGTAATCATGACCGTAATGTTACAAATGATGTGGTAAAAGTCTCATTTGCCGTAGTGCATTGATGGACAGTTGTTGGCATGATCATGACCATTAATGAATACACAAATATTCTTGGCCGTAGTGCATGAATAATTGTGGTCGTGATACTAAAGAATATCCTTGGCCGTAGTGCAGGGGTGATTCAATGATGTGGAATATTTATTAAGCTGAGTCTCAGCTATAACAGTGATGAAAAACCTTTTAAATCATAAAAGATAGTAGATTTTATTTTCTACTTGACTCTTTTAATGGATTGTTGGTTTCGCTGCAGTTAAACTTGATGTTTATTATATTTTATCAGTTTAACACTGTTGAAGGCTAATGATAATTTATTCTGCATTATCTTAGTCATAATATTTCTTACTGGGCTAGTTGAGCTCACCCTTTCTTTCACTGTTCTCTTCAGGAAATGAGAATATAGCTGGGACGAGTCGGGGAACGGAGTAATGGTCCAGAGGATAGCAGTAGTAGTCCTCACTATTCTGTGAAATAGTGTGATAATAATTGTAATGAGGACTATTTTTGAGTTTGTATAATCTCTAGTAGACAATATTTGTATTCAAACTCACAGTTTATATTTTGTCGTATTGTACACGACAGTTGTATTAGTAAGTTGTATTTGAATTCTGTACCATGTATCTGGCGACCCAAGATGGGTGATGTATACCTAATTTTGGGGGCGACAAAGTTGGTATCAGAGCTTAGGGATATGATCCATGGCTAAGATGTGAAAATAGAACTAGGAGGGGAGAGACGGGGAATTCCTTCGCTAGTATGACCTACCTAAGTTTATGTGCTATTTTATTGGTCGGTCAGAATATAGGGATAATATGTTATATGTCAAGTAACCTTTTATTTTGTGGCAGTATCTGAAAATGACATCTGAAAATGTTGAGAATAACAATGGAGCACAGACGATCGTTGATTTACCACATATCAATAATCAGGATAATGTGCATCAGGAAGGCGACAATCCTCATGCAAACAACAACACTGACCAAATGATGAATGATCAAATGTTCAGAGGTTTTATGCAATTCATGCAACAACAGGCGAGAGTGACTCCTGTTCAAAACGTAGATGGAAACACGGAAAACTCTCGGGCGGCCACCGCTAAACAGTTCAAGGAGCTGGGACCACCGGAGTTTAAGGGAGAGCCAAAACCACTTATGGCGGAAACATGGATAAAGCAGATCACCAAGATATTTGATATCTTGGGATGCTCCGAGGAGCAAAAGGTTCCCTTTGTCGCCTTTATGTTGCGCGGAGAGGCAGATTACTGGTGGGAATCGGTAAAACGTACTCAACCTGCTGTACTGAAGATATCTTGGGAGAAGTTCCAGGAGCTGTTCAACGAAAAATACTTTTCCGAAAGTATTCGCCACATGAAGGAGGTGGAATTTATCAAGTTGGAACAAAACAATATGACCGTGTCGCAATACGAGGCAAAATTTGTGGAGTTATCCCGGTTTGCGTCCCACTTGGTGGATAATGAAAAGAGAATGGCGCGAATATTTTTAAGAGGTTTAAAACCGGAGATACGTCAACATCTTATTTCTCATAAATTGTGTTTATATTCAGATGTTGTAAATAGGGCTTAGTTAGTGGAGCGCGATAACGAGTCAACTCAACTAAAAGAGAGCAGCCGACAAAATTATAATACCAGCGAGAGTGGTCATCAAAGCGGTGACAACAAGCGTGAAGGGAATCAACAGGCCAAAAATAGTAACCACTTCGGTGGTAATCAGGGCCAAAATAATAAGAATGGACATAAGAGAAGATTCAACAATGATGGAAAGACGTCAGCACCAGCACCTGTCGTTAAGGAGAACGACCACCTATCATATGTTTCAAATGCGGAGGGGAGGGATACATCAGTCCAAATTGTGCGATGCCGTCCAAAGCAAGCTATAATTGTGGAAGAGAAGGTCCCCTAGCCCGATTTTGTCGTTCACCGAAGACAAGTTCAGCTAGGATGGAGGCACCAAAGGATGTCCCAGGTAAGCCAAAGCCGATAGTTTAAGAGAGAGCGTTTTTTTTATCCGTGACGAGGAACCTGAATAAAATTATCACGGGTATGTTAGTCATAAACTCTTGCGAAGTCTATACCATGTTAGATACCGGTTCTACTCACTCTTTTATTTCACCTAGTTGTGTTCAATGTTTGAAGTTAACTCCGAGAAACTTTCGTTACCTCCACTATTTATAAATCTTGTTTGATTCAAATCGACACTTTAACGTTACCTGTCAATCTTATCTCTTTGAAAATACTTGTCTTTGATGCGATTTTAGAAATCGATTGGTTAACTACTCATCATGGTTTTCGTAAGGTTGTTAGCTTTCATACTCCTAACCAATCTGTTATGCGAATTCAAGCAACCAAACCACTAAAGTCAATCATTGTCATTTCAAGCCATAAATAAAGAGCCCCAATAATTTCATTGTTGACTTCCTTATGTGGAATGCACCGAAGACAGACTTTCCGTAGGAGACGTCGTGAATGACGATGACAAGTTGATAGGTATCAATGTGAAGTGTTATCCAAGTCTTGGATGAGGGTCACAATTTTGAATGATATTTCTAGTGTTAATAAATTTTCTGACGTATTCTTGAAGACTTCTTAGCCTACCCTGGAGCGTGAAATCGAATTTTGTATTGACCCCAGTACAAAACCCATTTCTTAAACCCTCAAATATTTTTTTCACCTAAAACGAACGTAACATGTGCCAAAGACGTTGGCTCGAGCTGTTGAAGATTATGATCATATCATTTAATACCATCGTGGAAAAGCGAACGTGGTACCTGACGCGTTGTATAGAAGATCGTATGCGATCACAAGTGCGAATATACGAACTCACGTGAAGATAACGAATATACAAGTAGAATCGACTTTAATCGATAAAGTTAAAGCCGCTCAAGCTACACACTCGGAGCTGAAGAATGTGAAGAATTAAGAAGGTTCAAGAGGGCGTTATTCTAGAAGCAAGAATTGACGAATAGAGGAAGTCTAAACGCTTAATTTTATTGGCCCATTTGAAATTCTTGATCAAGTAGGAATTGTGGCTTATAGACTCATTTTACCGCCAAGTATGTTGCGTGTTCAGAACATTTTTTTCCGTATCGATGTTACGTAAATATGTGAAAGACCCGAACCACATTATTGAGTTAGAACCGGACGAAATAGCGGAAGATTTGACGTATGAAGAGGTTCCTGTTCAAATCTTGGATAAGAAGTATCATATTTGACGCTCAAAGGTTATACCTCAAGAGTTAGAATTTAAAGTGAAGTCAAGGTATCCTCACATGTTCGGCATACCAGGTACGTACGTAAATTTCGAGGGCGAAATTTCTTAAGGAGGGGAGATTGTGAGACCCCAGATTTTATGAATAAATATTTAATTTTCTCGAATTATATTTTTGAAAATTATGGTGTGGATTTGATATAATATTATAGTTGTGGGTAATATTTATAAATGTTGCAAAGTACGCAAGTTGTTATAAAATATTCGTTTGGTCGGGGAATATTCTTTTTGTAGGAGAATATTCGTACGACGGCACAATCATTGGTGGACCCCACAAAGGAATTATTGTCGGATTGAGAAAACGACAAAAATACTTTATGAAAATAACGGCGGAGGTGTTACCGTTAAAACTGTTGAACTACTCGGTAGTAAAAGTACAGTAATACGCGTGGTTGTATAGTAGCACACGGTATTGATTATTGATGCTTACGTGAGAAGTCACTCAGCTATACTCAATTATTGCTACAGTAATTGCTGCATCATATCTCTTATATTATTGATTCAATTATTGTCACAATATCATCTGTATAATATGTTATATTATTGAGACGACAAGTTATAATGATTAATAATTGTTGAAAGATTAATTATGTGTTGATTAAAAAATAAAATGATTTCTGGTAATTTTTATTCAATCCTTGATGTATATAAAGAGTCTATTATGAGACGTTGGTGATAAGTTTAATTATTTATGGGGGGCCATATGTCGTCATCTAAGAGTCTCTTTCGTAAATAGTAATTACCTTCATAAATAGTAATTACTTTTGTAAATAGTAATTACTTTCGTAAATAGTAATTACCTTCGTCAATAGTAATTACCTTCGTCAATAGTAATTACCTTCTTCAATAGTAATTACCTTCGTCAATAGTAGTTACCTTCGTCAATAGTAGTTGTCTCTTCAATATTACCAAGAGTTAACTGCCTCTTCGGTGTTCCAAGGGTTAATTACCCCTTCGCAAATAGTAGTTGTCTTTTCAATATTACCAAGAGTCACTTTGACCCTTCGTTAAGACCAAGAGCCACCCTCAGTTTTTCTATAAATAGAAAGTTCATTCCTTCATTATTTCTTACGAATTCACCGAAACTCTAGAGAGAAAGAAAAAAAGTATTCTGCTACTTCACTTTTCCAATATTCAGTTCTTCTAAGGTAGGGAATATTATTTGTTGTACTCGTAAGGGGTGTTATTCTTTCTTCTTGAAGAGAACTTATGTTATTCCATTCATTATTTTTCTGTTGGAATAACCTGTATACGCGGAATACCCTATACTTGGTGACATCCATTTACTATTCCGTCTTTATATTTCTGTCGGAATATCCTGTCTGTGCTATACGCCGGACCTGGTTCCATCATTTACTATTCCGCATTTATTATTCTGTTGGAACATCCTGTCGGTGTGAATTTCACCTGACCTGGTTCCGTTATTATTATTCTGCTGGAATAACCTGTTTGTGCGGTCTCTATCGCATGCATGGTGATATCTTTTGTTATTGTATTCGGTATTACTCAGTTGGATAAAACTTTGACTTCTATACTCCATGAAATTAGTGGAACATCCTTGATATTTGCGCTTCATCCAGTATCTTTTCATGGAAATATTCTTCTGAGCATTCTTGAATTTTACACCACAAAACAGTATCGTGTTGACAATTTGGACGTTAATAATTCCTGGATAAAATAATTCTTGAACTTGTTTTATTGAATTCTTATATCATTGCCATCATCCTCTTATTTATATTTTTAAAAGTCATCTGTGGCCTGTAGTGCATAGATAGACTTGGTGTGATTATGACCAGGGATTATTCGTTGTAATCATGACCGTAATGTTACAAATGATGTGGTAAAAGTCTCATTTGTCGTAGTGCATTGATGGTTAGTTGTTGGCATGATCATGACCATTAATGAATACACAAATATTCTTGGCCGTAGTGCATGAATAATTGTGGTCGTGATACTAAAGAATATCCTTGGCCGTAGTGCAGGGGTGATTCAATGATGTGGAATATTTATTAAGTTGAGTCTCAGTTATAACAGTGATGAAAAACCTTTTAAATCATAAAAGATAGTAGATTTTATTTTCTACTTGACTCTTTTAATGGATTGCTGGTTCCGCTGCAGTTAAACTTGATGTTTATTATATTTTATCAGTTTAACACTGTTGAAGGCTAATGATAATTTATTCTGCATTATCTTAGTCATAATATTTCTTACTGGGCTAGTTGAGCTCACCCTTTCTTTCACTGTTCTCTTCAGGAAATGAGAATATAGCTGGGACGAGTCGGGGAACGGAGTAATGGTCCAGAGGATAGCAGTAGTAGTCCTCACTATTCTGTGAAATAGTGTGATAATAATTGTAATGAGGACTCCTTTTGAATTTGTATAATCTCTAGTAGACAATATTTGTATTCAAACTCACAGTTTATGTTTTGTCGTATTGTACACGACAGTTGTATTAGTAAGTTGTATTTGAATTCTGTACCATGTATCTGGCGACCCAAGATGTGTGATGTATACCTAATTTTGGGGGCGTCACATTTGACATCTTTGAGTTTACAAAGATAGCACCCAGTTGATGGTTGGTCACTCATTGGTTTGAGAAGATCTTCTTTCTCCTCTCGATCAGCATTTCTTAGTACGTGTGACCTCTTCATCTTTCAGACTGATGAATGCTTTATTCTTTGTCATTGATGTCTCTTGCTCTCTTTCTCTCATCTGGTCTTCATACTACAAGATTGACTGCAGGCTAGAATTGGTCTTGTTGATATAACAATCAAGGATATGGACCAATCTGAGCAGCTTCAGGTGTATACACATTTTTACCTATACACGATATTTTCAACGTGTGAGCTCTTCTGCATATAACAAGTTACTTACTACTAAACTAAGTTTAGAACAATGTTAGTGCCTGGGATCAGACTCAAAGCGATTAGCTTTTGAATATAGCATGAGAACCTGCTCTGATACCAATTGTTAGTTCCCAGAGGGCACAATAGATCTAGAAGGGGGGTTGAATAGATCTTTTTTGTTTCAAATACTTTTCTGGTTTATCAGAATTGTTCATATTAGAGTATATGACAAACATAAGAATCTTTTCAAGCACAGCGGAATAAGAAAAAGATTCCCCTTCATTGATATATTCATAATCATATATACATTGTTCGTTGGGTTAGTTTAGTTGTAAGCAGTTAGAACATACATAGTAGTTATAGCAGTTATAGACATAATGTAAATGACATAATGTAAAAGACACAAGAGGTTTTAAGTGGTTCAGAGACTCAATCTCCTAATCCACTCTTCTGCTTTCAACTAGCAGGATTTCCACTAAGAAAGGGCATCACCCTGAATCTCTACGATTCCTTCAAGGCCAGCAGCCTTGGGACTTCAGTTCACTAAGAACTCTTCAAGGCCAGCAGCCTTGGGACTCTTCTAGTTCCCTAGGAACTCTTCAAACCCAATAAGCTTGGAACTTCGTTTAGTCCCTCTAGACAAGGACCCTTTGGCCCTGCTTTGTTTAGTCCCTCCGGACAAGGACCCTCTTGGCCCTGCTTCATTTAGTCCTTCTGGACAAGGACCCCTCAGGCCCTGGCTTCGTTGATTTGTTTGTTTGTTGTTGTTAGAGTCGGTGCTGAGCTGCTAAGATGTCTTCATGCTCTGAACATCTTCTATCCTTAGCAGCTTGACTTGATCATCCTTGAAGTGCAACTGAGTGTTGCATGCTGCTCAGCTTCTTAGGTTGCTCAACTACACCGGATGACCCCTTGATGAACTGCCTTGAAGATCATTCTTCTTGGTACTTGATGGCTGCACATGAGAGGCTTCTAAGATGACTGTAAACTCTTCTGTTAGGTACTTAGAAGCTTTCTCATGTTTGACACCAAAATGGCTTTTGTGATCTCCCTTTTTGCTACTCGATGCCTTTTCATGATGGACTTGCTAAGATGACCTTAAGCTCTTCTCTATTGTACTTAGAGTCTTCCCATGATAGACATCCAGATGGCATGATGCTCTCTCTTCTCTCGGCAGTTCAGAACACACATCATGTAGTAGAACTCTCACTTCTACATAGTAGAACTCACACTTCTACTTCTTTCTTGATCTGACTTCTGAGTGTTCTTGGTGAATCGTAGAGCGAGTCTTCGGACTCACTATCACATAGTTTAGATCAGTCCACCTTCTCTCCAAAACTGACAACTCCAGCTCTCTTTGATCTTTGAAATTCTTTCTCATTTATACTTCTTCCCAATCCTTCCGTTGGAAAGTAACCATTGAAGGCCATTCAAATATCTTCACAGATCTCAAGTTGCTTGAGGTAGACTGCTTGATGTGACTTGTCATACTTTTTCTGACGTTGCAGTCTACTGTTTCACCTACCCTGTCAGATGTATCACTTTAATGTCTTGGGCAGGTCGAAGACTTTATTACCTCTTTCTGATTTCTCGATCAGAGGTTGTCCTATTGCATCGATGCACTCAATAAGCACTAGTCCGAATGTTACCCTTCAGATTGAACCGTTGCCAATGCTTCAGTCTTCAGGTATTCGAACTCTACGATTCTGATGGATGTCTTCAAGGACCTGATCGTAGTGTCTTGTTGATTGTTGCTCGTTGACTAGTAGAGTTAACACTACGATCCTGAAGAGCGTTGCTTGGATCTTCACTGAAGAACACCTCTTCACTGTATTGTGTAGTGCTTCAATACTTCTGTTTGCTTCGAATGTTCTCAAATACTGATGGCCTAATTCCTTGCTCTGGTCCCTTTCTGAATATCAAGACACTTCAGATTTGTGGCGCGTCCAGCTTGCTTTCTCCTGGTGATCTTCCGCTCACTTATCATCAATGAACTGACCCTGCACTTAATCACTTTAGTCTTGCTCTTCATAAGCTGACCATTATCTCGATTCACCTTCCATCATTTCTTTCTTTGTCTGACAAACACTACGATCCTGGTTGCTTCCAAGATCGTTATCTTCTGTTCTCTTGACAGCAACTACAACTACGATCGTTCTCTTAACACTACGAAGCTGGACTTGAAGAGTTCATTGTGAACTGTAAGAAAGCCAAGTCTGCTGGATTTGAAGAGTTCAAGAATGAACTAGAGAAGTTCATAGACTGCTGGTCTAGAAAGAATCTGTGTGATTCAGAAGATTGTAAAAGACATCCTTAGTGAATATCATACTCGTTGAGTAGAAGAGTGGACTAGGAGCTTTGAGTGCTCTGAACCACTTAAAAACAACTGTGTCGTTTACATTCATGCTATATCTGCTATAACTGCTATAACTGTCTTACTCGCTCATAACTCCATTGCTTGGTAAAGAAGATTAAAACAAATACTAATTCCGCTAAGTTTTAATCATTATCTAAGAACAAGTTTAAACAAAGAAAAGATTTTCAAATATTTATTCAACCCCCCCTTCTAGATAACTTGTGCCTACTAGGAACTAACAAATAGTTTTGATGGTTTGTCCTATAATAATCCGCGTGCTTGCCTTCTCTGTGCAAATGAAGTCAACTTGCACAGTCAGCATTCCGTCCGTTTTTTGGAAGGAAATCGAACGGAATGACCATTTTGTAAGTTTTTGAGAGTACAGTTATTCGATTGTAACAAAAAAAATTTCGATAATCACAATAAAAACTGGACCCCAGTACAGTGACTAAAAGGTTATTTATCCCATAGTTCAAATATTTAAAAGTCACAAATTTACTATAGAAACATATATATACTCATACCAAAAGCGTTTCCAAGTGACCCTCACTTGTATGATGTTTATTAGTTTTTCTGATTTACCATGGAGTTCAACCCCAAAGGATACATCTTCTTTAAACTCCTTGTTCGTGTCCTTGCTTTTTAGATGTGCACAAAATGTGAGGTTGGACTTGACTGGAACGGCTACTACGAACCTGCACAATGGAATTGGCTGCCCATCTACTACTTCTACGCTTTCACTCAAGTCCTTGAGGAAGAGAAAACTCTCACAATTAGGATCAACCATCACATTATTTTTAGTGGTGATCGATCCATAAACGCCTTTTATCATTTCACCTATCAGGCTAACCTCTACATCGACTTGCATGGCTTCGTTGAAGAAGGCGTATGTCACTATTTCACACACTTGTCCATCCTCGTCCTCAAGTTCCTCATATAAGGGAATGTCAAATAATTCTGGCTGAAAGAAATAGTTAAAAAACTCCGCCTGGGAATTTATTGGGAAAAAGTGGTCATCAGCGTCAAAGCAGTCCTTGCAGTTTGTGATGCGTTTGGGTTAGTGTTCGGAGGGGTTGGTGAGATTCAGATCCCAAAAGACAGTGATAGTACTATCGATCGAAATAGCAGCAGGATTGAGGCCGGTCAACAGCAGATCACCTCCATCCTTAATATATTGGGAGTCATCACTCCTATAGATGTATTTATGAGTATTTGAATTATCATGGATCAAGATTTTACCAGACAGGTCGCCTCCCCTGTGGAACTCCACCCGAAACACCTCCATCAGCATATCTCCGCGATTTAAATCCGCTATAAATCTCTAGCCAAAGAGCTCAGGGGCATCGGACAACACCTCATCGGAGACCTCCTTCTCATCCTCGCGATGGCGCTTCTCGAGGGAGTAATCCCTGTTTTTCGTCTAAAAATTTATGTCCATCTCCAGATCTGATTCAACAATTTTCGTCTGAAAGTTGTCCTCGTGGTGGCGCTACCCGAGTGAGTAATCCTTGTTTTCCGTCTGAAAATTTATGTCCATCTCCAGATCTGATTCAACAATTTTCGTCGAAAAGTTGTCCATAATCTCGTTTTGGGTATCTTAATTTGGGTTGGGTTGGGTACAATTGGGTTTTTCAGAATTACAATTTTATTACTCCAGCCCAAACTTCAATCATGTTCGGGGAGGACATATTTTAAAGGGTCCTTTACATAAGTATACAACAAATAGAAAGTAATTACAAGAAAACTGTATCAACTAAATAATTACAAAAAGAGTGTAATTAGGACTCATATTATAAAAATAATACAATTCACATTAATAAAGAAACCTAAAATCAAGGACAAACAACTGCCATAATTAATAATTCAAATTCAAATATTTGGATCTAACAACCAAAACAAATTCAAATTCAAAATTATAATTAAAATTTAAATATTCAAATTAAAATTTTCATCTCCCTCACATACACTTTGAAATAATAGTCCACCGCTACACCGTCGCTACACCGCACATACTACGTCGCTACACCGCCGCGAATCTCCGTTATCCAAAACGGCAACGAGAATAAGAAGAAGATTCGCCCTACAAAAAATTTAAAAATAAATAGATGTAACTTTTAATGTTCGGATTTTTTTTTATATTTTGTTACTCATAAATAATAAAATGATTATCTATGTATGAATGGTTGGCTACCAACTGCATCACATTCAAACAAAATTGGTAACTTAATAAAATTAAATTGGTTACCTTGGTCTGAAGTTTTGGTTATCAACTGCACTATGAAAAAATGCAATTATGGATGTGAATTAGTTACTTTGGTATGAAGGTTTTGTTATCTTGGTACGAAGATTTGCTTACCTTAATCTAAAAGTTTGGTAACCATAACCAACTATACTAAGAAAAAATTTAAAGTGTGGAGGTTGATTGGTTACTTTGATATAACAGTTTGGTTACTTTGATATAACAGTTTGGTTACCTTGGTATGAAAGTTTGGTTACCATCATCCAGTATTCATATCCACCGCCACCACCGCCTCCACTGTTGGATGAATTTTGTATCATCGCCGCTTCTGAACTTGGGGTTGCTTTATCAGCCTGCTCAAACGATTCTGCCAGGTGAGCCAACAATTGAGTGGAGTTGGAATCTTCTTCCTTCAATACCTTCCACTGGGAGAAATTCTCAACTGGGTTAAAAACTGAGTAGACATATTGAGACCTGATCCTGGGATTCTTCTCAGTACCCATATTTCCTACATATGACGGAAAAACAGTTCCAGATGTTTGCATATCATCACTTAGTTTTAGTGGGGTTGGATAAGGTGACGACTTTGATACACTTTCATTTCCAACTAGTTCAGATTGCTTTGAGTTTTGGCTATAAATTTTTGATGAAGAGCCTTTTGATGAAAATGAAGATACATCATACTAGCAGTCAAAACGAACAGATTTGTTTCTACATTGCACACTAGCAGATTGAGGAGAAAGAGAAGAATCTATAACTAATCCCTAAATTAAAGAATTCTAATTGAATTATAATTCTCTAAATTAAAGAATTTAATTACACTAGAATATGTAAATAAATATGAAAATGTATTAGTTATGTAAATATTAAATGAGTGCACTATTGATGTAATTATTTTTAAAAATGTATTAGAATATGTAATTGTTCCTATTTTAAAATTATTTATAAGATAAAATTTAAAATAACTTATATCATATTAAGTGGTAATTTATAAATAAAAGTGTTCAATACTTTTTTGATTCATAAGTCAAAAATAAATTTAAAATAAAATGTAAAAATATTTGATTAAAATAATTTATAAGTTAAAATAAGATGTAAACACTATTAAAATAAGGGTAAAACAATCTTTAGATTTGGTCAAATTTATTTATTTTAAAATATTTTATAAGTCATTTTTTAATAAATTAAAATCTGTTACTTATCAAAAACAACTTTAAAATCAAAGAGTAAGTCACCCAAACACTTTAACAATAAAAAAAATAACTTATAAGTTGATTTACACTTCTAATACTTCCCTGGTTTGGAACAAAAAGTAAATAATAACATATCCCCAAAAAAATCGCATTTACCAAATTTACAATTAAATATATATTAGAAGTATTTCATGTTTACTCCTAAAATAGTAAATTATTAGTTTCCATGTGATGACATAAAATAAAATTTAGACTTGGAAGGTATTTGACAATAACTTATAAGTTGGTTAATCCAAGTCATAAGTCATTTTGCACTATTTAATACTTTGTTCGGGAACAATTTTTAAGGCTCTATTTAGGAAGAACTTATAATAAATTTTTTTTTCTTCATTATTAAGGTGTTTGTCAATCACTTATTTTTTCACTTATAAATTAAGTTTTAAGTCAAAAATAAGTAATTATTTGTAACTTATTTAAAAATGACTTATAAGTCAATTTAAAATAAATTAATTTGACAAAATATAATGTTCATTTGTCCCTCTTTTTATTAATGTCATTATTAATAATCTTTACATTTATTTTAACTTATAAGTTATTATGAGCCAATCATCTCCATAATTAGTTTTTAACTTTATTTCTGACTTATAAGTCAAATTAATATTGAACACTTATATTTATAAATACCAACTTATAAAAACTTATAAGTCAACTTATATTTTAACTTATAAGTCATTTTAAAATAAGTCATTCCTGAACAGACTCTTAAGTTCGCCAAACCAACTTATAGGTTGTTTTTCACTACTAAAAGTATTTGACATTAATTAGACTTATAAGTCAAAAATTAAGTTAAATAAATTAAGAATGTGTTCGACTCATAATGACATTTAAGTTACAATAAATGTAAAGATTACTAAAAAATATTAATAAAAAGAGGGATAAAATAAATTTTATATTTGATCAAACTAACTTATTTTAAAATAATTTATAAGTTATTTTTAAATAAGTCGTAAGTACTTTTTTTTACTTCAAACTCAACGGATAAGTCAAAAAATAAGTGGTTGTCAAATACTTTAATAATGAAAAATAACTTATAACTTGGTTTGAACAATTTATAAGTTGTTTGTTGATGCGATTTTAATTGGTTTGTTAGATGTTTAATTCAAGATGGGTCGGTAGAGTTTCTTTCATATGATTGGAGGAATAGGTATATGACAGAAGTATTAATAATGTAATAATTAATGCCGAACCTGTGTTCATTAAATGAATTTGGAGGAATTTGTACTGATGCCGTATGATTCTTCCCGTATAATTCCCCCACCGGTGGAGGGTACTCTGTAGGGTTCAGGCGCGATCTTAGCGCCGAAACCATGTAAGCCATTTATCTCTGTTTAGATGTGCCCCTTGTGTTGGAGTCCTTGCTAACGCGTGTGATGGTATCAACGACAACGTCCATTTTGCCTTCGCAAATAGCTGACGCTGCCTCGGTTAATGACTGTTTGGGACAAATAACCGACGAAAAAGTCGATGAAGATGAACAGGAAGAAGTCGGCGACGGAGAAAGGCCGATCAGGCTTTGAATCGCTTGGGACCACCGGTTGTTGATGATAGTTCGCCTTGTAGGCATAATGATGACCCACCCACCATTTAAGATATAGGCATAATAAAGATAGAGTAGTTAATGATCTAGGTATAATAAGATACGCATATAAAATGTAGTAGTACTACAAATGATATTTTTTTGTTAAAATATTAGTCGTACTAACTAGGTATCTTGATCTCATAAATCTATCTAATAAAATATAAATGATTTTGAATTTCCCGCTCATTCAATAAATCATCTGGGCCGTCCAAAATTTGAGATAAATCTCACCGTCCATACATCTATCTAATAAAATACATCTATCTATCTAATCTATCTAATAATAATTTTGAATTTCCCGCTCATTTAATAAATCATCTGGGCCGTTTTAAGTTTGAGATAAACCTCACTGCCCATACAGTGCCGGAGGCACGGGACCTAGCTAGTCTATCTAATAAAATACAAATAATTTTGAATTTCTCGCTCACTCAATATATCATTTGGGCCGTCCAAAGTTTGAGATAAATTTCACCGTTCATACATCTATCTAATAAAATACATCTATCTATCTCATAATCTAATAATAATTTAATAATCTATCTAATAAAATATAAATGATTTTGAATTTCCCGCTCATTCAATAAATCATCTGGGCCGTCCAAAATTTGAGATAAATCTCACCGTCCATACATCTATCTAATAAAATACATCTATCTATCTAATCTATCTAATAATAATTTTGAATTTCCCGCTCATTTAATAAATCATCTGGGCCGTTTTAAGTTTGAGATAAACCTCACTGCCCATACAGTGCCGGAGGCACGGGACCTAGCTAGTCTATCTAATAAAATACAAATAATTTTGAATTTCTCGCTCACTCAATATATCATTTGGGCCGTCCAAAGTTTGAGATAAATTTCACCGTTCATACATCTATCTAATAAAATACATCTATCTATCTCATAATCTAATAATAATTTAATAAAATACAAATGACTTTAAATTTACCGCTCACTCAATAAATTATTTTGATCGTTTAAAATTTGAGATAAATCATATTATCCATACAGAGTGTCGGAGGCACAATACCAAGTTAGTATATAATATATATATTAGATCAAATTTTTAACTACTCTACTACGCAAGATCAAGTTTGATTTTTGAACAGTCCGAGTTTTTGCTGAATAGTTATAAGTCAGAATTTGAGCACTCAATGAATGAATTTGAACAGTCCGATATTTTGACTTTTAATTCATTAAGTACTGTAAGAAAGATCAAGTTTGATTTTTTTTTTCTTCTGATCAGACAAATCTACACAAAACAAGAAAATAGGAGGACTTGTAACAATGAGATTACATCAAAATACATTGGATAACTTAATACTTGGAGAAAATCTAGGAAACAAATTTTTAATAATTATATACTACAATTAAACTTGAATAGTTTAATTTAAAAAAACAGAATCTAATTAAATTAAATATCACCTATTTATGTATAATATAATAGTAATAAAAAATAAAAAATTTCTCTTACTAATAAAAAAAACAATTATTATTAGATCAATTTAGCTAGGTCAGCAGGTTTTTAATGTTATTAATTATCACCAACTTTAATTCAAATCCTCCGTTCTGATGTTTAATTTTTTTCACTCCCACAAGTCTTATACTCCATCCGTCCCAGAATAAAAAATTTGATAAATTTTTTACGCATATTAAGAAGAGAAATAAAATGACAAAATTATCCATAATAATGTCATTAAATATGAAGAGAATTAGAATAAGAAAAATATGAAATATTTAATGCATATTAAGAAAAAATGTGTAAAAATTTAATTATTAAAAGAAATATAACATTTAACGTGGATAATTCAAAATAATAATAATGATTTTTATCATAAGACGGAAGGAGTAATACTAACTATTAATGCATTACGCATATATACATACTCCAGATTGTTGGTAGCTACGTAAGACATTACAAATACATTATACATGATCTAATGGATCGGAGGCGTCATTTAATGGAGTAAATGAATTTGAGCAATGCGTATTCTAATGGATGTGTCGAAATTTGAGCAATACAGGGAGCTAGTACCTATCTAGACTAGCAGGTTTTTAATAAATGTATTTTTGGTAGTCAGCTAAAACAAGAAAAATGACATGCTCTCTATCAGAATAATAATGGAGCGGTCAGAATTTGAGCAATAAATGAATTTGATAAAGAAGAGTACTAGTTTTTTTTTTACTTTTACCGATGAGAAAATCAACCGAGTTGTACTGTTGTTAGATCAATTCATCCAAATCGAGATGATGTGTATTTAAATTGCAACAAAACTTGGATTAGTAGGTCAATAAGTCTGGGGGCGACCGGGGGATTCCTTTTATTATTAGTTGTTTTATTATTTTTTGCTTTCATTCCTAAAAATTGTATACTATTTTTTCAAATTGAATTTTATAAAATACAATGATTTTAGTATAATATGAATACATATAAAAAGCAGTGTTACTGTGGGGGCAGTAGGGCCATATGTAGTACCTACGAAGATTTAGATACAAAGATTATGGTTTAGTTAAAGCGAAGCACAAACCATACTCTCTTGTATCATGTAAAAAGTCCAACTAGAGTGAAAATGTGGAACAATTTCTCCTCCACTGCTTTTTTGTTTTGATTTAGGATATTGAAGATCCTTTATGCTTTCATATATATATATACTAGCTGGGTTCAGTGCCTCCGGCACTGTATGGACAATATAATTTATCTCAAACTTTGAACGACCAAAATAATTTATTGAGTGAGCGAAAATTTAAAGTCATTTGTATTTTATTAAATTATTATTAGATTATTAGATAGATAGATGTATTTTATTAGATAGATGTATGAACGGTGGGATTTATCTCAAACTTTGGACGGCCCAGATGATTTATTGAGTGAGCGGAAAATTCAAAATCATTTGTATTTTATTAGATAGATTCATAAAACGATTTGTTGAGTCGGGATATTAAAGATTTACTAAATCTATCCGTATTTTCAAGATTTACTTAAACAAATTAGGAGGTATAATTTTCTAGGTTTGATTTTTTTTAATTAAAAAAAATCAAATATATATTAAAGAAATCAAAAGCGTAGTTTTTTTAATCATTGAGTCACGAGCATCTTGGGAGAGGGAGAACATGGAATAATTCATTCCAACTAGAATGGAATGAATCATTCCAATCTCTATTCCATTACTTCGACCCAAACGCAACATTTATGTTAAACATCTTATAAAAATATTAATTTTTACTTGTAGAAATAACCATTTCCAATATATATCTTCATTGTTCCCATTATTAGTAATTCATTTTAATGAAAAATCTTTATCAGCAACTTCCAAGGTTGAAACAATTCATATATTCCCGCTAACATATTTTTTTGGGTGATGAGCTACATTAAGGGTGTTCATTTGGATCGGTTTTTTAGGTTTTTTGATTTTTCGAACCGGACCGAACCAGTCGGTTCGGTATAAAAAAGAACCGATCCGGTTCGATACAAAAAACTGGTATATACCGGTTTTTCGGTACCGATTTCGGTTATGCGTTTTTATAGTTTGGTAAAAATCGAACCGGACCAGTATATACCAGTTTTCTAATTTTTTTATTATTAATAATTTATTAAAATAATAATAATAAAATAATGATTATAATAATAAAAATGATAATAATAATATTAATAAAACTAATAATTATAATAATAATAAAATAATAGTAATAAAATAATGATTATAATAATATTAATAATAATAATAATAAAATTAGAATAATAATAATAATAAAATAATAATAAAAATAATAATTATATTAATTTTCGGAAAAAACTGGTACCGAACCGGTACCGTCGGTTCGGTATACCGGTCCAACCAATTCTGGTATCGGTATCAATATTTGGCCTATTTCGATAACGATTCGGTTCGGTTCGGTACTGGTCCGATTTTTACCGGATGAACACCCCTAAGCTACACCCCTAAGCTACATTAGTACTCGGTCTTTATTAGCATGCACAAAAAAATCTAACCTCATGGTTTGTTTAAAAATATATATATAGTGACTCCCCCACCGACTCTAGATAATTATAATAATATTCATATTTTTTATAGTTTTTTAAGTAACAGTTAGTATCCTGTAAGTTTTTAAGATTGACTAAAATTACATATTTATCCTTGTATGTTATCAAATTTTAATTCCTAAATAATATATATGTTTAATTATCCTTTTTTAACGCAATACATTTTAATTATTTTATTTTTTTGTAATTAAAACTCATTTAAATCGTTGGTAACTTATAAAAAAACTAATTTAATTTAATTAACACATATTTTTGGATTAGTGATAAAATTATTATAAATTTTAAATTAAATTATTAATAGAACTATTCTAATTAGAGTGATTGAGTATGTCGATAGTTTAGTTTATGTTGTTTAACAACAAAAAATATTATTTGAATTCTTAGTTTCATATTATGATTTTTATATGATAAATTTTCTTGAGTATATGTCAAATTTTGGATGTTATGATTTTGATTACATTTTTTTAGTATGCAGTTGATGTTGTTTGTGTGCAATGTCGAACGCTTTTACTTAATCTCTGCCTGTCGAACGCTTTTACTTATAAATTATAAGTCACTATTTAAAACAACTTATAAGTCAATTTATATTTAAACGTATAAGTCATTTTAAAATAAGTCATTCGCGAACAGGCCCTTAGAGAACTAATATTTCACTAGTAAAATAAAAATTTCACAAGATTCCTCGAATTAATAATAAACAAGGCACACACTTGTGCGAAACACCTTATAAAAATAACAATTCCCAATATCTATCCTTACTATTCCCATAACGGAAAGCGATTGGATGAAGAAAATGACAAGTACGAGTTGTTTATAAATAACGGCGTAGTTGTTACCGTTAATACTATTGGAATACCCGGTGGTTAAAACACAGTAATACGTGTTGTTGCACAGTTGCACAGTAGCACACAGTATTGCACCAATTATTGATTCTTACGTAAGAAGGCACTACTCAATAATTGTTACAATAGTTACAGTTCAGTATTTTATTTTATTGATTCAATAATTGCTGCGTTGATATTTTATATTAATGTTGTTTCAATAATTATCACTACACGGTATTTTTCATTATCGAAGCAATAATTCATATTATCTGAATAATATTATTAGAAAATATTATTGGCAATGTCTAGAAAGTTCTGTCTAAGGAGATGTTTGGTCACCTAATTGCGCGCCAATAAGGAGAAATTCTTATTGGAAAGCCCTCTCTTTCCTGGGAACGGTCTGTTTGTCAGTACTGTGATTCTGTAATATTATTTATGAATAATTAATTATTGATTTATATGATGAGAAAAATATTAATTTTATGTGGATATAGATGGAGAAAATTTTTAAAATGACAATTGTTAAAAAATTGATATTTTATCTTTTTTGATAAAATAATATTTTATTATATTATATAATAATGGTGATATTTTTATAATGAATGTGGAATATATGAGTATATGAGGAGAAACAGTATTTTGTTGCATTAAATGATTAACACATATTTTGTGTATCGGTGGACGCCATTTCTTGACTAAAATTTGATTATAGCGTGTAAAATCGTCTGTTTATGGATTTCGGTCAATTTTTATTTGGAATTTGGAAAAATTTTCTTCTGCAAAGTTGTAGAGAATTGAATTTCCTGTAAAAACTCGCGAGATTAGAATTTTCTGATAAAAGGGCTATTTATTATAAATTATTGAAATTCTGAAGTTCCGAAATAATTGATTTTTGGAAGTTTTAATTATTTATTTTATGAAAAACATTTTTTACAATTTAGTGGGCTCACCATGTGATAAGAATGGGCTGATTTCAGTTGGTCTAAGGTGGGCTTAACAATTTTATAAATATATTATTATTATATTAAATTTTTTGCTTTGGTGTTCTAAGCATTTTCTTATAAATAAGGTACTTAGGTTAGAATTGAAAATCACACCAGAAACTGAAGTTTTCTCTCTTTCTCTCTCTATATTATCGAGCGTATTCTTGTGAGTATTTTGATACTTTGAGTGTTGTTATACGGTGCAAGTTCCCTTCACCACTATATTCAGTATTCCAGTCAGAAGTATTGTCTTTTTGAGGTAAGAGATGTTATTTTCTTCGTAAGTGATATTATTTCTTCAATATCATTATACCAAAAAATTGGTGTGAATTTTTATCAAATTTGGAACTTTTCATGTCGGGGTTACTATTCACGAGTTACTATTCACGAGTACTATTCCCGAAGCATGATGATGTTTTTTTGTGAATTTCTATCTTTTGATGTCGGAGTTACTATTCACGTATACGGCACTATTCACGTATACAGCACTATTCACGAATACGATACTATTCACAGAAAAATTAAATTTTATTTTCCGTGTCCAAGATTATCTGTTATGGTTTCTATCTTTGATTGAATCTATGTTTTGATCTTTATCTTTGAATTCTGCTCCACAATAGTTTATTATGGAGTATTTATGAACATGGATAAACCGAAGTACGAATCCTTACTATTTGTTCTTTTGTCTCACTGGATTCGTTTTCTTTAAAATATATTTTTCATCATTCTCAGTCCTAAATGATGATATAACTGAATATCTTTGGCATGTAGTGCAAAGATGAATGATTTCTTGATGAATATCTTTGGCCCGTAGTGCAAAGATGAACAGGTGTTGAGATGAACATGACCGACTGATGAATATCTTTGGCCTGTAGTGCAAAGATGACTATTTGACTCAAGATGTATATTGATTGATGTTATAGGGATAAAATATCGATGATGGACTTTTAAATTAGTAGATGATAGTAGATTTCATTTTCTACTTAACGCTTCTAATGAATTGTTGTTTCCGCTGCAGTTGTTGATCTAAAATTTGTTGTCTATTGTATTCTATCAGATTTTTCCCTGTTGAAGACTAAGGATAATTTGTTGTACATTATCTTAGTCATAATATTCTTTACTGGGCTAGTTGAGCTCACCCTTTTCCTTTTTTTTCCATTTTTCTTCTCAGGAGACGAAAATATAGCGGGAACTAGTCGGGGTGTGGAGTAATGGTTCACGACAGTTGTTTTAGTAGTCCTCACTATTTTGTAAAATAGTGTATCAATAATTATAATGAGGACTTATTTGAATGTGAATATTGTCTAGAAGACAATATTTGTATTTAAACTCATAGTTTATATGTTGTCGTATTTTGCACGACAATTGTATTAATGAAGTTGTAGTCGTTTCTGTACCATGTATTTGGCGACTCAGAATGAGTTGGATAGAATGGACCTATTTTGGGATCGTCACAACTACGACCACTCAGTTATCTCTTTAAAAATATTGACATTCTTATGAGTAAGGATGAGATGAAATTTCATAGACATGTAAGTCCAAAGTTGAACATTTTGTGATGTTACTTTGTTGATTTTTAGTCTTTAAGAAATTCTAAATTCTTTTTGAATAACCAATATTTAAGTTACATGTAATGTTAATTTAGTTCATACTCGTGCTTATGATTCTAAATTCTCCTTAAATTTTACTGAGCAAATTTGTTGCTCACTTTTGCAAAATTTAAAATTCTACAACTAGAATAGAAAGACCTGAAAAGTAAAAGAAGATAAGAGAAAAAAATATTAAGACAACAGAATTAAAGTGTATAGAAGAATATGATGTGATGTAAAATTATATTAATGTTGTAATACTATTTGAGATAATAAGTTTGAGAAAACCTGAAAGTTTGTAAAGGACATTTGTAAATATTTTATGTTTTTTATGGGGTGTTTGATAAAAATTGAATAAATCTAAATCTAAATGAGCTAAATCTCTGAATAAAAAAAAATTATTTGACAATTGATATTTCTGAAACATCTGAATAACATATATATTTTTATTATTTTACCCCCCTAAAAAATTTAAAAATATTATAAATTTATTTAATATTACTTAATATAATACTCCCTCCGTCCCATGATAAAAGTCCTTATTACTATTTTGGGTTGTCCCATGTTAAATGTCTACTTTCTTTTAATAACTAATTTTTTACATATTTTTTCCTATTATGCCCGTAGCATTAAATATCTCATACTTTTCTTATTCTAATTCTCTCTCCATATTTAATGACATTATTATAGACAATTTTGTCATTTTATTCCTATTCTTAATATGCGTGAAAAGTCCACTAGGACTTTTATCCTGGGACGGAGGGAGTAGTTAATATTGTCAAAAAAAACTCCATTCAGCCAAAAAAATGACACTAAACCATTCAACCCAAATCGTCTGGATGGTTGACCAATTCAGCCATTTAGACATATTTTTTTTCAAACAAATGTATTGAATGGCTGAATCGTTCGTTCATTCAGTCATTCAATCCTAAACAAACAATCCCTTAATTTATTTTATTAGATAGATTTTGTGGATGATATTGTATAGTGAGCACCAGATCTTATTGTAGCATGTATACAGATTGGGGGCATCACAGAAGGCAAACCTAACCTTAACCTTTTGATTTCTTTAAGATAAACCAATTTTATACACAAGATCAAAAATCAAATATATCTATGGAAGAAAAACTAGTCATCTATAAGATTGTGGACCAGACAAAGAATGTGAAGAGAAAGATGAGAAAAAGAAAAGACGAACAAGTGTTGTGATATGTTTAATTTTGTTTATTTTTTATTGGCTATGCGTTTCTTTTTTATTTGGTCATGAGTTTGGATCATCAGATTGCTAGTTTGCTAAGATTTATTCAATATAATTCTTGGAAATGTGGCTAAATTAGTCATTTAGGAAACCAAATACATTGTACAAATACAAGAGGATATAACATGAACTAATAACTTAATAGAATCACCAGTTCAATTTACGATGTTTAATAAATAGTGAATCTTAGGCTCCATTTTATGATCAAACCTAATCATTCATCTTAGCCTAATCTCAGCTCTTCACTTCTATATATATACTAGGCTATATTCCGTTACACAATTGAGCTAGACTATTGCTGTTTTAAGTAACTAGACTATACATAGTGATTTAAAAAATGAATTTACCATAACAACAATATAAATAAGGATATTGAAGATTAAAGAAAGTGTAGAAGACTAGAAGCCGATGACACAAATGAGAGACCTGTTGAATTAAATATATTATAATATTAAGTACTTACATGAATTGAGAGAAGACATCTTGTATGTATTAGAATTCCGTTGCGCGTAAGGGTGAAGGTCTTCAATTACCTCTCTCAATTTTATGATGGATGTATAGATGTGTATAAAATTCATTCTAATACATGGTGGCTTGACACTGGTGCTATGATTCACATTACTAATTCATTGCAGGGATTACTTTCAAAGAAGACACTCAAAAAGGGGGAAATAACCATTAAAGTCTGCAATGGAGAGTCTATACAAGTTGAAGCTGTAGGAACTTTTCCTTTAGTTTTGGAGAGTGGTTTCACCTTGTATTTATATGATACTCTTATGTTCCCCGTATGACACGAAATTTAATTTCTATATCTAACTTGACGTTGATGGATTTTCGTTTAAGGTTGGGAATAATAAAATAATTATTTATCATTACTCTCATGTTATTGGTTCTGGCTCTTTAGACGGAAACCTCTATAAGATAAATTTGGATAATGTCTTTGCTGAATCCATGTTAACAATGAATGTGACAGAAAATACCTCTAAAAGTGGAAATAAGAGAAAACTAGATAATGAGAATTCTTCAAAATTGTGGCATCAACGCTTAGGCCATATTTTAAAAGACATAATGCAACGTCTTATAAAGGATGAAATTCTTCATTCACTAGATTTTTTTGATCTTGACCGTTGTATTGAATGTATAAAAGAAAAATTTGTGAAAGGTAATAAGAAGGAGCAACTAGAAGTAGTGCACTTCTTGAGGTGATTCACACTTATATATGTGGACCATTTTCTCTAAGAAATTATGGACACAAATCTTTTATTACGTTCATTGATGACTATTCTTGTTATACTTATGTTTAGCTGATTAATGAAAAATCTGAATCACTAAATATTTTAAAGTTTTCAAGGCTAAAGTTGAAAATCAACTTGACCGAAAAATTAAAGTAGTGAGATTAGGTAGAGGCGAAGAGTATTATGGTAAACACTCTGATACAGGTCATAGTCCTGGCTCATTTGCCTTTCTTGTCAAGAAAATAGAATCGTCACTCAGATACAATGCCTGGTACACCGCAGTAGAATGGTGTAGCAGAGAGGCAAAATTGTACTCTTATGGATATGGTACATAGTATGTTATGCAATTCTAGCTTACCTGTGTTTTTGTGGACTGAGGCATTAAAGATAGCTGTTCATATTTTAAACCGGATTCTTAGCAAATTTGTCCCTAACACTCCTTATGAAATTTGGACAGGTAGGAAACCTAATTTAAAATATTTAAGGGTGTGGGGTTGTCTAGCTGAAGCTATGATTTTTAATTCACAAATAAAGAAACTTGACTCTAAAACCATTAGTTTCCATTTTATTGGTTATCCTGAGAGATCTAAGGGTTTTCGATTTTACCGTCCCTCACATATAACTAAAATTGTTGAGACTAGGCATGCTGAGTTTTTAGAGAATGGTGATTTAAGTGGGAGAGGTGAGTATTTCAAGAGGGTGTGGCACAACAACCTCCTATTGAGGCGAATGATACCCCTGAGATAGTTGAGCCACCACTTAATGTTGAACCCCAAATTATTGAAAATTAAACATATTCCTGAAATTGTGCAGCCTTTACGTAGGTCCGAAAGACCTAGAAAGCCTATTAATTTTGATGATTTTATAACCTATCTTAATGAGATTGACTATGATTCAAGTAAGATTAATGTTACACCCCCAAATTCGGGTATCTTCAAACCCGATAGATGGTGTTACACGGTGCTACAGTTCACACAAATTGTTAGAGTTTATGCCCTAGAGGCCAATTATTTGATATAATTGCTTAACGTTTTGATATTTTATTTGATTGAATAAATATATGATTTTATTATGGTTTTATTTACTGCATAATATAATTGTTAACATAATAAAATTCCCTAGAATAGTGATACAAATTATATAGTTTCAAGTATGTGACTTGAACATGAGATTATATATTACCATTAGTATTAGTGTTCTTAAATGTCCCTAGTCGAGTATCATTGTTGATGGGACAACAATGATGCATTGAGACTAGTATGTGGATTGACTGATGACCAAATCTCATTGGTCATAAATATATGAGATATTAATTCAATGCATAGGTACATGTTAGAGAACGATGTACTGGACAGACCCACCGTGAGAATTCTATATGGAGCATTATGCGAAGTGTCATTAGCAATTCTCATAGTGACAATGATGTAATGGTCCTCCGACCTGAAATTGCTATATTACTACACGAGAATTTATGTACTTTGATAACATCAAATGTCACCTTTAATAGGGTGGACTATAAAGGTGATTATTGGGTTCATCATTAATCGTGTGAGAAATATGAGTGATCTAGATGGAATTTAACCATCCTGTATATTATCGGTGATATCCATAGGCCTGTTGATTGAGTAGGACTATGAAATGCATGACCATGCTCAAATAGTGATTTGTTTCATATAGTCTACTCATTGATCAAGAAAACTCAGATTAAATTATGAAGAGTATGACACATTCCATGACTCGAGTTTAATCTAGGATATTAAGGTTAAAAGGATTAAATTACATTGAAACATTGGTCACGAAAAGGTTGCATCGAATCATCGATCTTATTATTACTTGGGTAGCAGTGATGCATTACTAGATGCCGCTCACTGTTTATAATTTTATAATATGATTTTAAAATTATTGCCAACGTAATAATAACCTATAGGGTCACACACATAGAACGTTATTTAAAAGGGAATTAATTTAAATTTTAAGGATTAAAATATATTAATATGATTAATAGTATTTAAATCACGAATTTAAATTAAAATGATAATTTGTATATATGTATATTAATTAAGTAAGACTTAATTAAGATATATATATATATATATATATATATATATATATATATATATATATTCGGATTTTATGAAATTAGGTCTTAATTTGATTAATTACTTTTAACTACTATATATATGATATATAACAGCTACTTAGAGATATATCATAATTGAAAAACCCTAGCCGCTCTTAGAGAGAGACTAGAGAGAAAACAGTTTCAGAAAATCATTCCTTTTGGTGGCTAGTACCGCAAGTCCTTCTTATTGCAGAATCGTTCGACGGTTCGTGCGGCGTTCATGTGGATACCGTAGAGGCGCAATCGGTTTGTATTGCGTTGGAGATTCGAGGCGCAGTCGGTTTCAGATTCTCATTTTTTTTCATATCTGTTATAATCTCTAAACCTCTGAATTAATTGATTTTTCGCATGGATCCTGTTTTAGGGTTTCGAAAATTGCTTTAAAATTTTAATTTTCGCTGTGCGTTTCTGTGCCGAAGTCCAACAGTGGTATCAGAGCTACTTGCGAAAAGATTAATTCAGGTTACGTGTTTTAATTATATTCGATATATATGATATATGATTATGCATGTTTACTGATATAAAATTGAATATATGATATTCCGTTGTATGTGTATTCTGGTAATATATATGATGATACTGTTAATCGTATCTTTAATCGGTGGAATAACAATATAACTATTTTAATCAGATTAGAAGCATGAAGAATCTTTTTAATATGATTAATTATATATATAGTCGTAGCGCACGATGGTCGTGTCCCCTATATTTTATATATAGTTTTCTTTAATTATATATAAATTGTTATGTGCTTATTGTGATATGCATGGTGCACAGTTATGGCCTTTTGACCCATAGGTTAGTGGTTTTTGGTTTTGAAATACGGCTTGCATGTCGTGCCTTTCTATAAATTCTAATGTAATATTCTCTTCTCATCTAAATCCCCTCAAATATAACTTGAGGTTTCTTTATGTCATGTAATAATCTGTAATTGATAAAGATGTCAAGATGGAGAACACAATGGAAAGATGATGATGGAGAGGAGGCGCATGCTAGAGGAAGATCCAAGGAAGCTATTTATTTTAAGATCTTTTACCACCTTAGATTGACCTTCAATCTTTCATTAGCTTGAAAAGATTGACAGTGGATTGGGCCATAACTGTGACACATTTAATTTTGCACTTTATTTATGCTTGTATGCGATATGATATGATTAATAATGTGCATGCTTAATAAGATTAAATTTGGTGAGATCTAAATTAATAAAATCCCTCATTAAATTAATAAGTCAAAATCAGATGCCTTCCAATGAATAACACTCATCAAGACCTTGATCAATAGATGTAGGTTTGCTAAAGCAAAGTACCCTATTTATCCAGGTAAGATGCGATAGGATAATTGTGATATCCAAACTATTAAAATCATTGGGCCCGACTTAACTAAGTTATCTCAATAGGATTGTGGACTTAGAGGCATAGAGTTTGGTTGGTACCATTAGATGGACTAGAAACAAATGTTGTTTACCAAACTATCCAGGAGTTATATATGATATAATTGACAAAGGGTTGTCTACCTAAATAATTATGTTTTGAGAGAATAGCCATAGCTAACTTAAGGCATAATGAAATATGGATCTTGGCTCACTAGAAAGATTTAATAGAAAATGCTTTCCGAATTAATGGTGAGGGCTATTAATTTGAATAAAATAGTGGGAGGTATATTTTGAATGTACTATTATCAATTATATAATATCAACTCTGTAATTTGACTTATTATTTTTGCACTTATAAATTGTAGATATCAAATGGCAAACAACAACAACACAAATAGTCTTTCATTACGATCAGTCCTTAAAAAGGACAAGCTAAGTGGAATTAATTTCCTTGACTGGCATAGGAACTTGAGGATTGTCCTCAAACAAGAGCGTAAGTTATATGTCCTTGATGGGCCCATTCCTGCAGCACCAGCTGTCACTGCACCACGTGCGGAGCACAATGCTTACAAGAAGCATCAAGATGATGCTCTGGATGTGAGTTATGTCATGCTAGCAACCATAAACGCTGAGCTTCAGAAGCAACATGAGTTGATGGATGCTTATGAGATGATCGAGCATCTCAAGAAATTGTTCGAAGGGCATGCTCGACAGGAGAGGTATGATACAAGCAAGGCGTTGTATCACTTCAAAATGGGTGAACGTGATCCAGTTGGTCCACATGTGCTGAAAATGATTGGGTATATTGAGTACCTTGATAGGTTGGGTTTTCTAATCACTCCGGAAGCCCAAACTGACCTTGTTTTGCAATCTTTGAATAACAGCTACTCTCAATTTGTTATGAACTATCTTATGAATGAAATTGAAAAACCCCTTACTGAGTTGTTGAGCATGTTAAGAACTACCGAGAACAACATGAAAAAGGCAGGACCCGTTCCCATAATGATGGTGCAAAAGGGGAATGCTAAGGGAAATTGGAAAGGCAAGAAGAAGATAGGATCTAAATCTTTTGCCAAACCCAATTCCAAAACCAAACAGGCTTTAAAACCTAAAGGTGGGGTGGCTAAAGAAGGTGAATGTCACTTCTGTGGAAAACCTGGACACTGGAAAAGGAACTGTCATGCTTATCTGGAAGAAGTGAAGAAAAGAAAAGGAAGTACGACTTCTGATTCAGGTATATATGTTATAGAAGTCAACTTGTCTACTTCTACATCATGGGTATTGGATACTGGATGTGGTTCTCACATTTGTGTTAATGTGCAGGGACTCCGAAGGATTAGAACTTTGGCGAAAGGAGAGGTTGACCTACGAGTTGGAAATAGAGCAAAAGTTGCTGCACTGGCCGTAGGAACTTATCATTTATCTTTGCCCACTGGGCTAGTTTTAGAATTAGAAGATTGTTATTTTGTACATGCTATAAGCAAAAACATTATTTCTGTTTCTTGTTTGGACAAGAAAGGTTTTTCATTTATAATAAAGAACAATCGTTGTTTGTTTTACTTAAATGATATTTGTTATGGTGTTGCACAATTGTTTAACAGTCTCTATATTCTTGATTTAGAAATGCCTATCTATAACATAAATACAAAATGATTTAAATCAAATGATTCAAATCCGACATATCTCTGGCACTGTCGTTTAGGCCATATAAATGAGAAACGCATATCCAAACTCCATAAAGATGGGTTCTTGGATTCATTTGATTTTGAATCATATGAGAAATGCGAGTCTTGTTTATTAGGCAAGATGACTAAAGCCTCTTTCACTGGACACAGTGAACGGGCTAGCGATGTATTAGGACTTATACATAGTGATGTATGTGGACCCATGAGTTCGTTAGCAAGAGGTAGGTTTTATTACTTCATTACATTTACTGACGACTTTAGTAGATATGGATATGTGTATCTTATGAGACACAAATTCGAATCCTTTGAAAAGTTCAAGGAATTCAAGAATGAAGTTCAAAACCAATTTGGCAAAAGCATAAAAGCCCTTCGATCCGATTGAGGAGGTGAATACTTAAGCCAAGACTTTGATGACCTTCTAAAGGAGTGTGGTATTATATCATAGCTCACTCCACCTGGAACACCGCAATGGAATGGTGTATCTGAGAGGAGGAATCGAACCTTGTTGGACATGGTACGATCAATGATGAGTCATGCAGATCTTCCAATAAGCTTCTGGGGTCATGCCCTAGAGACAGCTGCATTCACACTTAACCGTGTTCCTACAAAGACGGTTCAGAAGACACCATATGAAATGTGGACTGGGAAACGTCCTAGTATGTCGTTCATGAAGATTTGGGGTTGCGAGGTGTTCGTAAAACGTCTGGATTCTGACAAGCTCGGACCCAAATCTGACAAATGTAATTTTGTGGGATACCCAAAGGAAATAAAAGGGTATTATTTCTATAAACCTTCTGAGATAAAGTGGTTATTGCTCGAACTGGTATTTTTCTAGAAAGAGAATTTGTCTCTAAAGGAAACAGTGGGAGGAAAGTAGAACTCGAAGAAATTCGAGAACCACAAAATATCATTGAACCTGAGTAGGAACATGAGCAGGAACCACAAGAAATTGTGGAAAGTGAACCTGCTCAAATTACACAAGTCATTCGTAGATCTGGTAGGACACGCCAAGAGCCTGAGAGATATTATGGATATCTTGTGACTCAAAACGGCGATGTGATGCTCATAGATCAAGATGAGCCTGCTTCCTACCAAGAAGCTATGAATGGACCAGATTCTCAGAAATGGCTTGAAGCCATGAAATCTGAGATGGACTCCATGTATACTAACCAAGTATGGACTCTGGTTGATCCACCCGAAGGGGTAAAACCAATCGGGTGCAAGTGGGTTTTCAAGAAGAAAACCGACATGGATGGTAATGTACAAACCTATAAAGGCCGACTGGTAGCAAAAGGTTTCAAACAAATTCAAGGTGTTGACTATGATGAAACCTTCTCTCCAGTGACAATGGTTAAATCCATCAGGATCTTACTTGCTATTGTAGCTTTTTACGATTACGAAATCTGGTAGATGGATGTCAAAACTGCTTTCCTTAACGGAGATCTCCTTGAGGATGTGAATATGACACAACCTGAGGGTTTTGTCACTTCAAAGGATGTTGGAAAGGTATGTAAGCTGCAGCGATCCATTTATGGATTGAAGCAAGCCTCTCGGAGTTGGAATCTTCGATTTGATGAAGCAGTCAAAGAATTTGGCTTTATTAAAAATGAAGATGAACCTTGTGTATATAAGAAGGTTAGTGGGAGTCACATTGTATTCCTAGTATTATATGTTGATGACATATTAATTATTGGGAATGGCATTCCTTCCTTACAGGCTGTAAAAACATGGTTAGGAAAATGTTTCTCCATGAAAGATTTGGGCGATGCTTCCTACATTTTAGGTATCAAGATCTATAGAGATAGATCAAGAAAAATGCTCGGCCTAAGTCAAAGTACATATATTGATAAAGTGTTGAAACGGTTCAGCATGCAAGAGGCGAAAAGAGGAAACTTACACGTGACTCATGGTGTAAAGATCTCTAAGGCCCAATGTCCTAAATCACAAGATGATGAGGAGCGTATGAGAAAGATCCCTTATGCTTCGGCAATTGGATCTATCATGTATGCAATGATATATACTCGCCCGGATGTCTCGTATGCTTTGAGCATGACGAGCAGAAACCAGTCGAATCCAGGTCAAGGTCACTGGACAGCAGTCAAGAATATCCTCAAGTACCTGAAAAGGACTAAGGATTAATTCTTGGTATATGGAGGTGAAGACGAACTAGCAGTAAAGGGTTACACAGATGCTAGTTTCCAGACTGACAATGATGACTATAAGTCTCAGTTAGGTTTTGTGTTTTGCCTTAATGGTGGTGCTGTTAGCTGGAAAAGTTTGAAGCAAGAGGCAGTAGCTGATTCTACAACAGAGGCTGAGTATATTGCTGCTTCTAGTGCAACCAAGGAGGATGTATGGATTAAAAAGTTCATCACTGAACTTGGTGTTGTTCCAACCATTGTTGATCCGGTTGCTCTATACTGTGATAATAATGGAGCCATTGCACAGGCTAAGGAACCCAGATCTCACCAACGATCCAAGCATATACTTAGGCGGTACCATCTCATCCGTGAAATCAGTGATAGAGGAGATGTACATATAGGAAGAGTGCCAACAGATGATAATGTTACAGATCCACTAACCAAGGCTTTGCCGCAGCAGAAACACGACGGTCACACTAGTTCCATGGGTATTAGATACATGAGTGATTGGCTCTAGTGCAAGTGGGAGACTGTTAGAGTTTATGCCCTAGAGGCCAATTATTTGATATAATTGCTTAACGTTTTGATATTATATTTGATTAAATAAATATATGATTTTATTATGATTTTATTTACTGCATAATATAATTGTTAACATAATAAAATTCTTTAGAATAGTGATACAAATTATATAGTTTCAAGTATGTGACTTGAACATGATATTATATATTACCATTAGTATCAGTGTTCTTAAATGTCCCTAGTCGAGTATCATTGTTGATGGGACAACAATGATGCATTGAGACTAGTATGTGGATTGACTGATGACCAAATCTCATTGGTCATAAATATATGAGATATTAAGTCAATGCATAGGTACATGTTAGAGAACGATGTACTGGACAGACCCACCATGAGAATTCTATATGGAGCATTATGCGAAGTATCATTAGCAATTCTCATAGTGACAATGATGTAATGGTCCTCCGACCTGAAATCGCTATATTAATACACAAGAATTTATGTACTTTGATATCATCAAATGTCACCTTTAATAGGGTGGACTATAAAGGTGATTATTGGGTTCATCATTAATCGTGTGAGAAATATGAGTGATCTAGATGGAATTTAACCATCCTATATATTATAGGTGATATCCATAGGCCTCTTGATTGAGTAAGACTATGAAATGCTTGGCCATGCTCAAATAGTGATTTGTTTCATATAGTCTACTCATTGATCAAGAAAACTCAGATTAAATTATGAAGAGTATGACACATTCCATGACTCGAGTTTAATCTAAGATATTAAGGTTAAAAGGATTAAATTACATTGAAACATTGGTCACGAAAAGGTTGCATCGAATCATCGATCTTATTATTACTTGGGTAGCAGTGATGCATTACTAGATGCCGCTCACTGTTTATAATTTTATAATATGATTTTAACATTATTGCCAACGTTATAATAATAACCTATAGGGTCACACACATAGAACGTTATTTAAAAGGGAATTAATTTAAATTTTAAGGATTTAAATATATTAATATGATTAATAGTATTTAAATCACGAATTTAAATTAAAAGGATAATTTGTATATATGTATATTAATTAAGTAAGACTTAATTAAGATATATATATATATATATATATATATATATATATATATATATATATATATATATATATTCGAATTTTATGAAATTAGGTTTTGATTTGATTAATTCCTTTTAACTACTATATATATGATATATAGCAGCTACTTAGGGACATATCATAATTGAAAAACCCTAGCCGCTCTTAGAGAGAGACTAGAGAGAAAACAGTTTCAGAAAATCCATTCCTTTTGGTGGCTAGTACCGCAAGTCCTTCTTATTGCAGAATCGTTTGACGGTTCGTGCGGCATTCGTGTGGATACTGTAGAGGCCCACTCGGTTTGTATTGCGTTGGAGATTCGAGGCGCAGTCGGTTTCAGATTCTCATTTTTTTCATATCTGGTATAATCTCTAAACCTCTGAATTAATTAATTTTTTGCATGGATCCTGTTTTAGGGTTTCGGAAATTGCTTTAAAATTTTAATTTCCGTTGTGCGTTTCTGTGCTGAAGCCCAACACATACATCCAATTGAAATACCTCAAAAGAGTGAATATGTCTTCTCTATATTACAAAATAATATTTCAATTCCCATGTTCTTTGTAACCATTACATATGTTCTTCGTCATAGTATCAAATAAATACAAATTCATACTATGATATTACAAAGACAAATTATTTATATGCCTTAGCCTTTCCTTTATCCTTATTGGATCCTTCGGTCCACTCATTCTTAGCTGCAATCATATAGTTTAAGCAATGGTGAGTATAACTAGCTCAGTAAGTATACCAATTTCATTTGAGCAATATGTTTGAATCATATGAATATATATCTTCTATAACTGAATCAATAGTTATGAAGTACTATAAATAATTCAAAATAGCAATTCACTTTTCTTTAAAATGTTTAACAATGAACATCATCCATTAAAGCTTAATTTTGGTCCAAGACCTTGAGCATTTCATTCTTTCTTTAAAAAGGACAACCCGGCACCAAGTCCGTAAGTTCGACATTTCTTACGAGCACGTCTAGGTGATCAACTTATAGTACTCTATGTTATACAACACTACTTCATTAAACGTATCTACGTTTAAGTTTTTTGGCAACCTCACGTGCCTGTTGATTGACGACAAAACATTTTTTTAATCATACTCAGTCTTTCTTTGAAATCCACACCAAAACAGTTGGCATAAGATAGCAACATTGATAATATTTTGATAGATTATAAGAAAATCCACAAAGTACATTAAGTCTAGCCGAAGGAATTAGCTTCGACTTCTTCATACATCAATTCATGTGTAGGATACATGAATCATAATGTTTGTCCATAATAAAATAGACAATGGTTTAGAACACTTGCCTTTAGCATCTTCTACAGTGAATGAACTTCTCTTTTATATCTTTATAGATTCTACAATACATGATTACATAGCATACTATATTAGGTCATAACAATCATCAAGTATTGTCATTAACCTATCTTCCCCTTCTTCTCAGTCTAATTGTTGATCGATTTCGCAATCAATGAATATGTGCAAGTATACACGGTTAACAAGTAATAAAGTGAAAGTAGAGTATCGTTCCCACGAGGAATTATTTAATAAAAATTACCAAGTACTAATTCTTAACCAAACTAATTTTATTTAAACAATCTCAAATCGTGATTTTTCTAATTAATAAAACTAAAGTAATCATTTAAAACTAGGTTACTTTATAAATGAATTCAAATAAATAAAGGCTAAGACTCCAATATCCCAAATTATGAACTATAAACCAATTATCCAATTATCCCAATTATTATGTCTACTGAAATAGAAAAAATTAAAGCATAGGACTTCCCTGAAAATATAGCAATCTTCCTCCTTGCCCGCTAAGTTTGGAGAATAGGCTAAGCACATAGAACAAATTGGGCACCACACTTGAATTTGACTTGGATAACCTGTAAAACCATGATAGAAGCAATTTTATTAAATCCTAAATAAATGCAAATTCAAAACTACTAATATAAAACTTAATAAAATTAAAAATAAAAATTAAACTTGGGTTGCCTCCCAATAAGCGCTTGTTTTATAGTCTCAACCTGACTTTGTCTGGTCAATGCTATCTAATTCCTCTTCGAAAGTTGAAGAACCCTCCATCCATCGGAAATAATATAGCTTTTGGTAGGTTCCCATTTACGATAGCCATTGTATTAAGCATGCTTTCTTTAGATAAGATCACATTCAAGAACGTCCAACATCTAGGTGTTTTTTCCATTGTGTCTGCGAATAGATTCTGGCATTGAGGCTTGTCAGACACAACAATCTCTTCTTCTATCTTCTCCAACTCATTGAACTATGGCTTCGAAGTTGTACTCACTTTTACGTCACAAGGAGTATTGTCGACGACATGACTACCTAGCGGACAAGGTTTTGCAAATCTAACCGAACTCTTGAACTGTGGAGGAGAAGGCACTTGAGGCATAAATAACATTGGCTCATCATCATTAGTTCTCACAATTAGTTCTTCACCGACCTTGTTGTCATTATCCCCACTTGTCTCCTCTTCTTCATCTCGTGGCTCATCCAGTTGTAGATTTGGCTCGGGCTCACCATCGGGCTCATCATCAGTCTCGTTATCCATGTCAAAGAGCCAAGTGTTTTGAGGATAGTTGTTCAACGCATGTGCTATTTGCCCCAATTGATTTTCCTGATTCTTTATTGACTCACATTGGCTTTGTATATTCAGCTCTATTTGATTAAATCTTTTTTCTTGTTCCTCGTACTCTTTTTCAAAAGCTGTAATAAATTTTTCCAAGGCTTCCTCCCAATTTGAATGTTCTTCCTGTTGTAGTGGAGGTGGACACGAAAATTCCGGTGGGTATGTTGGACTTGTAGCATAAAATTGATCTTGATTGTTACTCCATGAAAAATTCAAGTGATACCCCCAATTCTGATGAAAGTTGTTGGGATAGATATAACTGTTGAGATAATCGCCCCTATACTGTACCGGCTCGAAATTGATGGCACATTGATGACTCATATGATTTCCAGCACAATAATCACAAGTAACCGCCACACTTTGACGACGTTGAGCTACAAAAGCGTTGACCATCTTCGAAAGTGTATCCATCTGTGATGATAATGCAGAAAGTTTCTCAAGTCTGTCAATCTCCGCTTCCCTTGGTTGAGTCATGTTCGTGTATGGCCATTGATACGCAAAGTCATCCATGGTTCCTAAAAAGAGAGAAATATAGGAAGAGAATTAAAAATAAAAAAACAAAAAAATAAAAATAAAAATGTTTAAATTAAGACTAATTTGATTGAAATTAATATTGGAAAATAATTATTAAATTAATTCCCCGGCAATGGCGCCAAAAACTTGTTGATCGATTTCGCAATCAATGAATACGTGCAAGTATACACGGTCAACAAGTAATAAAGTGAAAGTAGAGTATCGTTCCCACGAGGAATTATTTAATAAAAATTACCAAGTACTAATTCTTAACCAAACTAATTTTATTTAAACAATCTCAAATCGTGATTTTTCTAATTAATAAAACTAAATTAATCAATTAAAACTAGGTTACTTTATAAATGAATTCAAATAAATAAAGGCTAAGACTCCAATATCCCAAATTATGAACTATAAACTAATTATCCAATTATCCCAATTATTATGTCTACTGAATTGTTAACAGAAATTCTCAAATGCCAAAAGCCCTTTCCCGAGTGATCAATTGCCTTCTATTTAACCCAAATTAATTTTGCTATATCTCTATGCAAAACAATTGAATTAAACTCGTTACAATCCCAATTCCTTATGTGTTACATGCAGCAAATAGATATTCTCATTCTATTCACAAACCTAATTATTCACTGTGCAAATAACTAAGTCACATGATATCATGCCCAATTCTAACCCTAGAATTCCTTTCTCAATTCCTTCTAGAGTAACAAGGTAATTACTGATCAGATAATTAATCAATAAGCATAAGGCAAGATAAACAATTCACTTTAACATAAATAATTGGAATATAATTAATAACTAATTCATAGCCATAAAAAGTTCAATTGAAATCTTAATAAAAGAGTTAATTCATAATTAATGAATTAAAATCAAGAATCCACAACTGAATAGACATTAAAAGATAAAAGTATGATGAGAGAAGAGAATAGAATCTGTTGTCAGCAAATTTGATGCTCCCATCTTGCTCCTGCTTTGAATCATCAATGGTCTCCAAGTTGCTTTAATCTCCAAAACTAATAAGAACTAGGGTTATGTTCTAATCTAAAGGAGTGTTTAATCTAGTCTAATCTATGTAATCTCCTCTTATTTTATGCTTTACATCATGTATTTATAGGTTACAAGTCCAATTTTTAGTTTAGGAACAAACCCAATCCAATTTGGAGTAAAAAAGGTGTCAAAATTCGCCCAAAACGCGTCCAGGCTGCACCCAACCTCTTCCCCAGTGCCCCAACACTTTTCACGACGCTGAGAATCTGCCTTATAGCGCCCCGGCGCTGCAAATAGGCTTAAAATTAGCGCCTCGACGCTGTTACAAGTTCTGACATTTTCTGCTCCGACGTTCTTTGGTAAAATGGCCATAACTTCTTCGTCCGAACTTCGATTTCGATGATTCAAGATGTTCCGGAAAGAGTAAAAGTAAATCTACAACTTTCATTCTTTAAGAATTTCGAAATAAGGTCCGGAGATATAGTCAAATTGGCTCTGAAGTGACTGCTATGTAAATGGCAAGCTGAAAACGCGAATCTAGCCACCCCAAACGTCGATCCAAGTAACTTTTGTCCCAAATCCTACAAAATAATATAAAACATGCTTGAATAGACACAAACACATAAAAACATCCTAAAAGACTTGATAACAACAATAAATTAAGCCCGAATGTATCCAATTCATGTGTATAAAACTCACTCATCACTAATCATTCATAAAATTAACTAACATTCATTAGTTTAGTTAACGTTCATTACGGTTTATCGTATTACTTTGTATTTACAATATAGTAACCTTTCGTTACCTTTTAATCGTTATACGTAAGGTTTTAATCACCCTTTATGATGTTACTTTAAGTTAATTAAGGTAATAATTCACCTTCAATCAACTTCCCCTTTCACTATATTCATTATCTTTCTTCACTGTCTTTTTCCTAGTACTAGCGCTGCGGCGTGTTTTAGCAGTGTCTTAGATTCGGTTACGGCGCTGTGGCGCCAAACCCTTCAGTATATGTCGCGTTGCGGCGTGACTTTGTAGTGTATGGGATCCGGAGATGGCGCTGTGGTGCTAACTTTATAAGCTTGGGGGGCGCTGCGGCGCCGGCCTTGAGCTTTTAAAAAAAATTAAGTTTTTCAAATCCAATCCTTTCCGGGCTCGTAACTTAATCATTATAAGTTAGAATTGGCTCGTTCAAAAGACGTTATCTCACATATTTTGTATACTACAATGTCATTAGGACAACTTACATTTTTGAATCCGTTACCACTTATTTCACAGTTTAAGTTCCTTATTAAAAGTTCGTTAAACGTTCGTGAACGTTCATAGCTCGTTTCTTCCTTTTAAGTCGGAATTTGACCATTCTTGAGTTCGCAACTCTTAAATGAAAAGTTCTACTATACACCATTGAAAACTAAGGTTTATGAGTTAAACGGTGACTTTTGACTTTCATTCCAAGAATTTCACGATTTTGACGACCATCGTTTAATCTCGTAAATTTCGTCATAACTTCATTGATTGAGATTTTTACTCCGTTCAAAATGGATTCATTCCATCATTCATACATCTATCATCCTAACCAAGAACATATCATCTAATCCTATACACGATGGCTTTAAACTTGTCCATCAACAACATAAGATAAATTTTCAAGTGTTCTTCATTAGTTCCTATATCTATGATTATAATTCCTCTTGTAACATGGTTATTAATGTTTAAGTTCATTAATAGTCATCATTGTTACTCCTTATGATATATGCTCCACCAATATCCATTTCTCTATCAAAACTATCAATGAAGAGATGGTGGTGAAAATTAATAAGCAACAAAAATAATCCAAGCTCTTTATTTATAGACTTGGCAAAGTGAGGACAAAATGGTCCATTGGTCTCACCTCCTTACTATTCCCATCTCCACAACCAAACTTCTAAAGGAAGCTATCCCACCTCCTTATTTTTCCAGCCATGACTCACCATGGGGGGCCCACATGCGTTGCCCCGTGGGTTTTTCTCACCCGATGACCCATCGGTTCGATTCACGGGTCCGGTTCTTGGTTCGGGCTTAGGTTTAATTAACTTTGGGCCTAACCTTGGACTTGCATTACTTATCTTTGGGCCTTAACAATATTTCATTTGGGCTTGCCAAATTCATAACCAAATCCTACTAGTTCATTATAATTAGTTGAAACTTTTAACGTATAATCTTCGTATTCTTCTTGTATACTAGTTAGTATAACGTTCATTATATATGATATATTATCTTTATTATATACATGTACAATACTTCGTATTATACTCATACTTACCTCGTATAATAACTTTCTTATCATACGTACGATCATCGTTTCTTTGAATTTTCACTTTCCTTAACATTCTCGAATTTAGTACGCAGGCGAAAAACTGCGGTTATCATAACAGAATTATTATTACATAATCCAAACTTCCTTATCATTCTATCATTACGTATTTCCTGGAAGTTCAAAAATAATTTCCGAGCAGAAATGGATGAATAGTGTTTTTCGAAAAGCTTTTATTTTTATCTTAGAAATTCAAACACCTTAATTCTATCATGTAGCCAGAATACTACGACATCATTCCACTTTTAGGTTATAGAATAACCTTCATCTTGCTTACTCGTTATAATATAACTTATATTATAACTTTATTCATTATTTATTCAAATAATTTTTTTTTATAATTAATCCAATTTTCTCGGTTGTTACAACTAATGATTCTATCTCCTATAAAGAGGTCATTACAAGTATTCAACCAACTTAATGGCTTGAAGCCATGAATGATGAGTGGAAAATAATGTAGCTTAATGACGTTTGGGATCTTGAAGAATTACCAAACGGTTTTAAACCTATTGGTTGCAAGTGGGTCTATAAGACCAAATTAGATCCTAAATGGAACGTTGAAAGGTATAATGCTCGTTTGGTTGTTAAGGGTTTCACTCAAAAGTAAGGTGTGAATTATAATAAAAAAATTTCTCTCCAGTATCCAGGAAAGATTCATTTAAAATAGTCATGGCTTTAGTAGCTCATTATGATTTAGAGTTAAATTAGATGGATGTTAAAACTGCATTCCTTAATGATAATTTGCATGAGAATGTCTATATGGTATAACCAGAAGGTTTTTTGGTTAAAGGCAAGGAACATATGGTATGTAGACTTAAGAAGTTCATATATGGGTTAAAACAAGCTTCTCGACAATGGTATCTTCAGTTTCACGAGGTGATGAGTAATTTTGATTTTAAGAAAAATATAGTGGATCAATGCATATACTTGAAGGTCAGTGGTAGTAAATTTTTTATTCTTGTTTTGTATGTTGATGATATTCTACTTGCAAGTAATAACTTAGACATGTTGCATGAGACCAAACGTTTCCTTTCTGGAAAATTTGATATGAAGGAACTCGGTGAAGCCTCTTATGTTATAGGTATTGAAATTCATCGAGATAGGTCTCGCGGGATATTAGGATTGTCCCAAAGAACTTATATTGACAAAGTTCTTAAAAAATACAACATGCAAAATTGCTCCCCTTCTGTCGCATCTATTGTTAAGGGTGACAAATTTGGCTCATATCAATGTCCTAAGAATTAACTTGAACGTGATCAAATAAATCTTATTTCCTATGATTTTGTCGTTGGGATAGTAAAACACCAACTTTTGGAATAAAGATGAATTTTTTATAAATATTATTTTTGAATATTATGGAGTGAAATTGATATAATGTTATAGTTGTGGGTAATATTTATAAATTTTACAAAGTACGCAAGTTGTTATATAATATTCGATTGGTCGGGGAATATTCATTTTAACAGGGAATATTCGTATAACGACACAATTATTGGTGGACCCCACAACGGAATTATTTTCGGATTGAGAAAACGACAAAAATACTTTATTAAAAATAACGACGGAAGTTTTACCGTTAACTGTTGAAACACCCGGTGTTAAAAGTACAGTAATACGCGTGGTTGCATAGTAGCACATGGTATTAATTATTGATGCTTACGTGAGAAGTCACTCAGTTTTGTTTAATTATTGCCACAATATTTATTGTAACATTTAGTGTATTTATGGACCCCCATTTACCCATTTTTTAGAATAACCGGTAGAAAGTTATATATGTATATATAAGGCTGATATATATATATATATATATATATATATATATATATATATATGACATTCTTGTAATACTCCTTCCCGTGACTTTAATGTCACCTCCCACCCATTTTGTTAACAAGCTATCATATATATATATATATATATATATATATATATATATATTATATGACTTCAGTGGTAGGAATTCACGGGATTCATCCCCCGTGAACTAATGTGCTATATATATAATATATATTATATTTTATTTAAAAGATTTTGCTTTAAATATGGACCGTCAGATAAAAGTAAATCAATCTGGACCGTTCATGGATTAGTTACTATGCATTCCATTTTCCTATAAATAGAAGTTCATTCCTTCATTATTTTCTTACGAATTCCCTGAAGCTTTAGAGAGAGAAATTATAGAGAAACTATAGAAAAGTATTATGTTACTTCCCTACTCTTATATCCACTTTCTTTTACGGTAAGGGATATTATTCTTTTGTATTTGAGAAGAGAACTTCTTTTATTCCATTTCTTTATTATTCTGTTGGAATAACCTGTATACGCGGAATACCCTATACGTGGTGACATTCTTCTATTATTCTGTCTTTATTATTCCGTTGGAACATCTTGTCTGTGCTATACGACGGACCTAGTTCCGTTTTTATTATTCTATCTTTATTATTTCGTTGGAACATCCTATCTGTGATTTACGCTGGACCTGGTTCCGTCTTTATTATTTCATTCTTTATTATTCTGTTGGAACATCCTATCGGTGTGATTTTCACCTGACCTGGTTCCATTATTATTATTCTGTTGGAATAACCTGACTATGCGAAGTAACGCATGCATGGTGATTTCTGTTGTTATTCCATTCCTTATTATTTTCAGTTGGTTAATATTTTTGACTTCTATACTCCATGAAATTAGTGGAATATCCTTGATATTTGCGCTTCATCCAGTATTTTTTCATGGAAATAGTCTTTTGAGAAATCTTGAATTTTACTCTACAAAGCAGTATCATGTTGACAATTTGGACGTTATTAGTTCCTGAATAACTTAATTCTTAAACTTGTTTTATTGAACTCTTTATATCATTGTCATTATCCTCATGTTTATATTTTTTGAAAGTCATCTGTGGCCTGTAAAGCATGGATGGACTTGGTATGATTATGACCAGGAATTATTCGGTGTAATCATGACTGTAATGTTACAAATGATGTGTAAAAAGTCCTCATTGACCCGTAGTGCATTGATGGACAGTTGTTTTGCATGATCTTAACTATTAATGAATACACAAATATTCTTGGCCCGTAGTGCATGGATAATTGTGGCCGTGATACTAAAGAATATCCTTGGCCGTAGTGCAGGGGTGATTCGATGATGTGGAATATTTATTAAGCTGAGTCTCAGCGATAACAGTGATGAAAAACCTTTTAAATCATAAAAGATAGTAAATTTTCTTTTCTACTTGACTCTTTTAATGGATTGCTTGTTCCGCTGCAGTTAAACTTGATGTCTATTATATTTTATCAGTTTAACATTATTGGAGACTAATGATAATTTATTTTGCATTATCTTAGTCATAATATTTTTTACTGGGCTAGTTGAGCTCACCCTTTCTTTCACTGTTCTCTTTAGGAAATGAGAATATAGCTAGGACGAGTCGGGGAACGGAGTGATGGTCCAGAGGATAGCATTAGTAGTCCTCACTATTCTGTGAAATAGTGTGATAATAATTGTAACGAGGACTCCTTTTGAGTTTGTATAATCTCTAGTAGATAATATTTGTATTCAAACTCACAGTTTATGTTTGTCGTATTGTACACGACAGTTGTATTAGTAAGTTGTATTTTAATTCTGTACCATGTATCTGACGATCCAAGATGGGTGATGTATACCTAATTTTGGGGGCGTCACAGTTGGTATCAAAGCTTAGGGATATGATCCCTGGCTAAGATGTGAGACTAGAACTAGGAGGGGAGAGACGGAGAATTCCTTCGCTAGTATGACCTACTTAAATTTATTTTGTATATTAATTGGTTGGTCAGAGTTTAGAGATATTATGTTACATGTCAATTAACCTTTGTTTTGTGGCAGTATCTGAAAATGACATCCGAAAATTTTGAGAATAGCAATGGAGCACAAGTGACCGTTGAGTCTCCACATATCAATAATCAGGAGAATGTGCATCAAAAAGGCGACAATCCTCATGCAAACAACAACACTGACCAAATGATGAATGATGGATTGTTCAGAGGCTTTATGCAATTCATGCAATAGCAGGCGAGAGCGGCTCCTATCCAAAATATAGGTGGAAACTCTCGGGCGGTCACCGCTAAACAGTTCAAGGAGCTGGGACCACCAGAGTTTAAGGGAGAGCCAAAACCAATTATGGCGGAAGCATGGATAAAGCAGATCATTAAAATATTTGATGTCATGGGATGCTTCGAGGAGCAAAAGGTTCCCTTTTCTGCCTTTATGTTGCGCGGAGAGGCGGATTACTGGTGGGAATCGGTAAAACGTAATCAACCTGCCGTACTGAAGATGTCTTAGGAGAAGTTCCAAGAGCTGTTCAACGACAAATACTTTTCCAAAAGTATTTGTCACATTAAGGAGGTGGAGTTTATCAAATTGGAGCAAAACAATATGACCGTGTCGCAATACGAGGAAAAATTTATGGAGTTATCCCGGTTTGCGTCCCACTTGGTGGATAATGAAGAGAGAATGGCGCGAATGTTTTTAAGAGGTTTGAAGCCAGAGATACGTCAACATCTTATTTCTTATAAACCGTGTTTGTATCCAGATGTTGTAAATAGGGCTCAGTTGGTGGAGCGCGATAACGAGTCAACGTAACCAAAAGAGAGCAGCCGACAAAATGATAATACCAGTGAGAGCAGTCATCGAAGAGGTGACAACAAGCGTGCAGGGAATCAATAGGCCAGAAAGGGTAACCACTTCGGTGGTAATCAGGGCCAAAATAATAAGAATGGACATTTCAAGAAGAGGAGATTCAACAATGATGGAAAGACGTCAGCACCAGCACCCGTTGTTAAGGAAGGAGAAAGACCACCTATCATATGCTTCAAATGCGGAGGGGAGGGACATATCAGTCCAAATTGCGCGATGCCATCCATAGCGTGTTATAATTATGGAAGAGAAGGTCATCTAGCCCGATTTTGTCATTCACCAAAGACAATTTCAGCTAGGATGGAGGCACCAAAGGCCATCCCAAAAAAGTCAAAGCCGGTGGTGCAAGGGAGAGCATTTGTCGTGACCTCCCAGAAAGTAAGGAACCCGAACGAGGTCATCACGGGTAAGCTAATCATAAACTCTAGCGAAGTTTATACTTTATTTGATACCAGTTCTACCCATTCTTTTATTTCTCCTACTTGCGCTCAACGATTAAATTTGACTCCGGAGAAATTAGACTATGACTTATCTGTGGAAACTCCGTTGGGAGAAACCTTCATTACATCCACGGTTTATAAGTCTTGTTTGGTTCAAGTTGGTACCCACACATTAGCTATTGATCTTATTGCATTAAAAATACTTGCATTTGATGTAATTCTAGGAATTGATTGGTTAACTACTCATCATACAAAAATTGATTGTTTTCATAAGGTTGTTAGCTTTCATATTCCTAATTGACCTATTATGCGAATTCAAGCAACCAAACCATTAAAATCAATCACTGTCAACTCAAGCCATAAAGCTATTCGTTTATTAAAAAACGGATGTCAAGCTTTCTTAGCTCATGTCACAGATCTAAACAAAAATATGTCAGTTTTGAATAATATTTCTATTGTTAATGAATTTCCTGACGTATTCCCTGAAGAACTTCCTGGCCTACCCCCAGAGCATGAAATTGAATTTTGTATTGACCTTGAACCCAGTACAAAATCCATTTCCAAAGCACCATATCGAATGGCTCCTATTGAACTTCAGGAGTTAAAGACTCAACTGTAGGAATTGTTAGACATTGGCTTTATTCGTCCTAGTACTTCTCATTGGGGTGCTCCTGTTCTATTCGTGAAGAAGAAAGATGGGAGTATGCGACTTTGTATTGATTATCGGGAGTTGAATCGTGTATTGATCTTCATTCCGGATATCACCAATTAAAGATTAGAACCGATGACATTCCAAAGACGGCTTTCAGAACTCGGTACGGGCATTATCAATTCGTAGTCATGTCCTTTGGATTGACTAATTCTCCTGCTGCCTTCATGGATATAATGAACCGAGTATTCAAGGAATATTTGGATCACTTTGTGGTCGTCTTTATTGATGACATCCTTATTTATTCCAAAAGCCGTGAAGATCATGAGCAACACTTGAGGCTGATACTCCAAAAGCTTCGTGAATACAAGGTTTATGCCAAGTTGAAGAAATACGAGTTCTGGCTTGAAGAAGTAACATTACTTGGGCACGTGATATCAAGTCATGGAATATCTGTTGACCCAGCAAAGATTGAAGCTATTCAAAGCTGGGAGCAACCTAAATCAGTGACCGAAGTACGTAGCTTTCTCGGCTTAGCTGGTTATTATCGGAAATTTGTAGAAGGGTTTTCTCGAATCGCTACTCCACTAACTCAGCTAACTCAGAAAGATATAAAGTTCGGTTGGAGCGAGGAATGTGAGAAGAGTTTTCAAGAACTCAAGAGGAGACTCATTTCAGGACCTGTTTTGACAATACCATCTGGTTCGGAGGGATTTGTCATCTACAGTGATGCTTCGGGCAAAGGGTTAGGATGTGTTCTCATGCAACATGGGAAAGTCATAGCCTATGCCTCACGACAACTCAAAGAATATGAGAAGAATTATCCTACTCATGACCTAGAGTTAGCAGCTGTTGTCTTCGTACTTAAAATTTGGAGGCATTACTTGTATGGGGAGAAAGTGAAGATCTTTACGGATCATAAAAGCCTCAAATATTTCTTCACTCAAAAGGAACTCAACATGCGACAACAAAATTGTCTTAAACTGTTGAAAGATTATGATCATACCATCCAATACCATCCTGGAAAAACGAACGTGGTAGCAGACGCATTGAGTAGAAGATCATATGCGGGTACGAGTGCAATATTGTCGACGCAAAGGCCCATTTTGTATGACTTACAAAGGATGGAGATAGAGATAAAGACTCCAGGGACCCACGTGATAATGGCAAATATACGAGTAGAACTGACTTTAATTGATAAAATTAAAGCTGCTCAAATTACAGATCCGAAGCTGATGCGTATGAGGAAGAAAGTGCAAGAAGGTGGGATGCCGGAAGCAAGAATCGATGAAGAAGGAATACTTCGAGTCAACTCCAGACTTTTTGTTCCTAACGACCCTGATTTAAAGTATAAAATCATAATGGAGGCGCACAACACACCGTTTGCAATCCATCCTGGGAGTACCAAAATATATCATGATCTTCGACATACATTTTGGTGGGGCAATATGAAGAGAGAGATAGCGCTGTTTATCTCAAGGTGTCTAACGTGTCAACGAGTCAAGGCGGAGCATCAAGTACCAAAAGGTCCATTGCAACCACTTAAAATATCAGAATGGAAGTGGGAGCACATTACCATGGATTTCGTTACTGGTCTTCCCAAGATTTCTCAAGGCATAGATGCGATTTGGGTCATTGTTGATAGATTGACCAAGTCTTCTCATTTCTTACCGATACGAGAGACTTATACACTTGAACGTCTTGCTCGTATGTACATAAACGAGATTGTAAGACTGCATGGTATGCCAGTATCCATAGTTTCTGATCGAGACCCAAGATTCACTTCACGATTTTGGGTTAGTTTGCAGAAAGCTATGGGCACAGATTTACGATTTAGCTCGGCATATCATCCTTAGATGGACGGACAGTAGGAGAGGACTATTCAAACTCTTGAAGATCAATTAAGACTCTATGTCCTTGATTTCAAGGGAAGTTGGGACAAGTTCTTACCATTGGTGGAGTTTTCCTACAACAACAGTTATCAAGCAAGTATTGGCATGGCTCCATTCGAAGCGTTGTATAGAAGAAAGTGTCGTTCTCCAGTATGCTGGGATGAGGTGGGTGAAGCAACATTGTTGGGACTGGAGTTGGTACGTATGACAACAGAAAAGATTCAAACGATCTGACAACGTATAAAAATCTCACAAGATTGACAAAAGAGTTATGCTGATCTTCATCGAAAGGACGTGGAATTTGATATAGGATATCATGTGTTGTTACGTGTTTCTCCATTGAAAGGGTTTACGAGATTTGGAAAGAGAGGAAAGCTCAATCCTCGATTTATCAGCCCATTTTTAATCCTTGATCGAGTAGGAACTGTGGCCTATAAACTAGCTTTACCGCCAAGTATGTCTCGTGTTCATAATGTTTTTTACATATCCATGCTACGTAAATATGTGGAAGACCCGAACCACATTATTGAGTTAGAACCGGACGAAATAGCGGAAGATTTGACGTATGAAGAGGTTCCTGTTCAAATCTTGGATAAGAAGGAACATATTCTACGCACCAAGGTTATACCTCAAGTCAAAGTTTTGTGGAGAAACCACGATGTTGAGGAAGTGACTTGGGAGTTAGAATCTGAAATGAAAACAAGGTATCCTTACCTCTTCGATATACCAGGTACGTATCCTAATTTCGAGGGCAAAATTTCTTAAGAAGGGGAGATTATAAAACCCCAACTTTTTGAATAAAGATGAATTTTCTATAAATATTATTTTTGAATATTATGGAGTGAAATTGATATAATGTTATAGTTGTGGGTAATATTTATAAATTTTGCAAAATATGCAAGTTGTTATATAATATTCGATTGGTCGGGGAATATTTGTTTTAACAGAAAATATTCGTACAACGGCACAATCATTGGTGGATCCCACACCGGAATTATTGTCTGATTGAGAAAACGACAAAAATACTTTATTGAAAATAACGGCGGAAGTTTTACCGTTAACTATTAAAACACCCGGTGTTAAATGTACAGTAATACGCGTGGTTGCATAGTAACACACGGTATTAATTATTGATGCTTACGTGAGAAGTCACTCAGTTTTGTTTAATTATTGCCACAGTATTTGTTGTAACATTTAGTGTATTTATGGACCCCCATTTACCCATTTTTCAGAATAACCGGTAGAAAGTTATATATATATATATGTATATATATATATATATATATATATATATATATATATATATATATATATATATGGTGGCATGATTGAAGTTGGTGGGGGGGGGGAGTATTATTATTATTATTATTATTATTATTATTATTATATATGATAGCTTGTTGAGAAAATGGGTGGGAGGTGATATATATATATATATATATATATATATATATATATATATATATATATATATATATATATATATATTATGTGACTTAAGTGGTACGAATTCACGGGATTTATCCCCCGTGAACTGATGTGCTATATATATATATAATATATATTATATTTTATTTAAAGATTTTGCTTTAAATATGGACCGTCAGATTAAAGTAAATTAATCTGGACCGTTCATGGATTAGTTACTATGCATTCCATTTTCCTATTAATAGAAACTCATTCCTTCATTATTTTCTTACGAATTCACTGAAGCTTTAGAGAGAGAAATTATAGAGAAACTATAAAAAAGTATTCTGCTACTTCCCTATTCTTATATCCAGAGGATAGCATTAGTAGTCCTCACTATTCTGTGAAATAGTGTGATAATAATGGTAATGAGGACTCCTTTTGAGTTTGTATAATCTCCAGTAGATAATATTTGTATTCAAACTCACAATTTATGTTTGTCGTATTGTACACGACAGTTGTATTAGTAAGTTGTATTTGAATTCTGTACAATGTATCTGACAACCCAAGATAGGTGATATATACCTAATTTTGGGGGTGTCACAGGGAGTCTTAGGTATGCTCAAGTTTGTTCACGTCCAGATATAGCGTATGTAAATGGCATGCTTGGACGTTACCAGTCAAATCCAGGTTTGGATCAATATAAAGCAGCTAAAAAGGTTTTACGCTACTTACAGGGTACTAAGGATTTTATGCTTACATTCAGAAAAATAGATAACCTTGAAGTTATTAGTTATTCTAATTCTGATTTTGCTAAGTGTAAAAACGAAAGGAAATCTACACCAGGGTACATTTTTATGCTTTCAGGAGGCCCTATTTCGTGGAGAAGTCAGAAGCAGGAGTTAACTACCACTTCCACGATGATGGCAGAATATTTGGCTTGTTATCATGCTACTTGTCATGCCGTATTGCTGAGGAATCTTATATCAGGACTTAAGGTTGTAGATTCCATTTCAAGGCCATTGAAAGTATTTTGTGATAATGATTCTGCTGTTAGTTTTTCCAACAGCACTAGTTCGAGTGGTGCTGGATTACACCTCGACACTAAGAACTTATTTATCAGGGAAAGTGTAAGACCCCGACTTTTTATAAATAAAATTGAATTTCATCTAATTATTATTTTGAATAATAAGGTGTTAATTTGATATAATTCTTTGGTGAAATGTGCAAATTTTGCAAAACAAACAAGTGATTATAAAATATTCATTGTTGTTGGGGAATATTCGTTTGGTCGTGAAATATTCTTATTGTCGGGGAATATTCATACGACGGCGCAGCCATTTGTGGGCCCCATAACAGAAAACGGTCGGATGAAGAAAACGACAAGTTGGAGTTTTTATAAATAACGGCGTAATTGTTACCGTTAACAATGATGGAATACTCGGTAGTTAAAATACTGTAATACGCGTGGTTGCACAGTAGCACACAGTATTGAACAGTATTTTTGAATTATTGATTTGTACGTAAGAAAGCACTACTGAATAATTGTTACAGTAATTACTGTTCAATATTTTATTTTATTGATTCAATAATTGCTACGTTGATATTTTATATTATTATTGTTTCAATAATTGTCACTGCACAATATTTCCCATTATCAGATCAATAAGTCATATTATTTGAAAAAATTATTAGATAGCATTATTGGCAATGTCTAAGGAAGTTCTGTCTAGGAAAGGGGTTTGCTCACCTAATTGTGCGCCAGTAAGGAGAAATCCTTATCGGAAAGCCCCCTCTTTCTTGGGAATGACCTGGTTGTCATAATTGTGATTCTGTAATATTATTTGTGAATAATTAATTATTGATTTAATGACAAGAAAATATTTTTTATGTGGATATAAATGAAGAAATTAATGCTGAGATGGTTTATCAGTATTTTGTTAGAATGGAAGTATTAAAAATCGTCCGTATGAGAATTTCGTACATTTTCTGGTTGGAATTTGGAAAACTTTTCTTCTACAAAGTTGTAGTTAATTAAATTTCCTATGGAATTGGCATAAGATTTGAATTTTTCTGATAAAAGAACTATTTATTATGAATTATTGAAGTTGCCGATTATTGTTTAAATTTAAAACATTTTATAAATTTTCTAGAATGGGTGAGCCCCACTTTTGGTTTGTGAGAAATGTGCTGAAATTTTATTTCAAAAGTGGTGGGCGTGAATAGTAGCAGGTAAAGCCATCAGGTAGCAGATTTGCAAGTTAGTCTACTTTGGCGTTCTAAGCATTTTCCTATAAATAGGGTGCTTAGTTAGGAGTTAAAATCATATCAGAATCATAAGCTTTCTCTCTATATATTATCGAGCGTATTTTGTGAGTATTTAGATACTTTGAAAATTGTTATTCAGTGCAAGTTTTCTTCAGTGTTATATCCGATATTTCAGGTAGAAGTACTATTCTTTTGAGGTAAGGGATGTTATTTTCTTCGTAATGATGTTATTTCGTTCAATATCATTATGCCAAAATATTGGTATGAATTTTATTATGAAATTTCTACCTTTTTATGTCGAGGTTATTATTCACGTATACAGCACTATTCACGAGTACTATTCACAAAGTATGATTTTTCTTGTGGAATTTCTACCTTTTCGTGTCGGGGTTACTATTCACGTATACGACACTATTCACGGATACGGCACTACTCACAGAAAAATGAAATTTTCTCTTCTTTGTCCAAGATGTCTATTATGGTTACTATCTTTGATTATATCCATGTTTTGATCTTCATTCTTGCATTTTACTCCACTATGGTTTATTATGGAGTACTTTTAAACTTGGATTATCTAAAGTACGAATCCCTAATCTTTGTCATTTTATCTCACTGGATTCATTTCTTTAAAATATTTTTTATCATCTTCAGTCCTAAATGATGATATAACTTAATATCTTTGGCATATAGTGCAAAGATGAATGATTACATGATGAATATCTTTGGCCTGTAGTGCAAAGATGAACAGGTGTTGAGATGAACATGACCAACTGATGATACAAATGAATATCTTTGGGCCGTAGTACAAAGATGAATATTTGATTCAAGATGTATATTGATTGATGGTACATGGATAAAATATTGATGATGAACTTTTAAATTCATAGATGATAGTAGATTTCATTCTCTACTTAAACTCTTCTAATGAATTGTTATTTCCGTTGTGAATATTGATCTAAAACTGGTTGTCCATTATATTTCATCTAATTTATTAATGGCTAACGATAATTTGTTCTACATTATTTTAGTCATAATATTCTTTACTGGGCTAGTTGAGCTCACCCTTTTCCTTTTTGTTCTATTTTTCTTCTCAGGAGGCGAGAATATAGTGGGAACTAGTTGAGGTATGGAGTGGTGTTTCCAGTCAGTTGTTTTAGCAGTCCTCACTATTTTGTAAAATAGTGTGATAATAATTGTAGTGAGGACTCCTTTTGAGTTTGAATACTGTTTATTAGACAATATTTGTATTTAAACTCACAGTATATGTGTTGTCGTATTTTGCACGATAATTGTAATAATGAAGTTGTAGTTGTTTTTTGTAGCATGTATTTGGTGACTCAGAATGGGTGGTGTATACTTATTTTGGGAGCGTCATAGTTGGTATCAGAGCTTAGGGATATGATCTCTGGCGGAGATCGGGGAATAGAACTAGGAGGTGAGTGACGAGTAAATCCTTTGCTAGTGTGTCCTACCTAAGCTTTTTTGTAGGTCGGTCATAATATAGGGATATTATGTGACATGTTAATTTCTTTAATTAACCCTTGTTTTATGGCAGTATTTGAGAATGGCAGCTGAAAATGTTAACAATGGAGTGAATGAGATCGTGGAGACACCTTTAATCACCAACCAGGAGAACGTGCAACAGGAAGGCAATATTTCTCCTGTAAACAACACTACCGAACAAACGATGAATGATGGGATGTTTAGAAGCTTTTTGCAGGTCATGCAAAATCATACAAGGGAGACTCGTGTACAAAATACGGGTGGAAATGATAGCAACGCGTGGCTTGTCACAACCAAGCAGTTCAAAGAGTTGGGACCACCAGAATTCTTGGGAAAGCAGTATCCGATTAAGGCAGAAATGTGGGTCAAGCAAATTACCAAGATATTCGATGTCTTGGGATGCACGGGGGATCTGGAGACACTACCTGTATGGGGAGAAAGTGGAGATTTATACGGATCATAAAAGCCTCAAATATTTCTTTACCCAAAAGGAACTCAACATGAGACAACGACGTTGGCTCGAATTGTTGAAAGATTACGACCATACCATCCAATATCATCCTGGAAAAGCAAACGTGGTAGCTAACACATTGAGTAGAAGATCATATGCGAGTACGAGTGCGATGTTGTTAACACAAAGGCCCATTTTGTATGACTTGCAAAGGATGGAGATAGAGGTAAAGGCTCCAAGTACCCACGGGATGATATCAAACATACAAGTAGAATCGACTTTAATCGATAAAGTTAAAGCTGCTCAAGCTATGGACCTGAAGCTGATGTGTATGAAGAAAAAAGTGAAAGAAGGTGTTATTTTAGAAGGAAGAATCGATGAAGAAGGAATACTTTGAGTCAACTCCAGACTTTGTGTTCCTAACGATTTTGACTTGAAGCATTAAATCATGATGGAGGCACACAACACACCTTTTGTAATCCATCCCGAGAGTACCAAAATGTATCATGATCTTCGATATACATTTTGGTAGAGCAATATGAAGAGAAAGATCGCGGAGTTTATCTCGAGGTGTTTAACTTATCAATATGTAAAGGCAGAGCATCAAGTGCCAAAGGGTCCATTGCAACCACTTGAGATTCTAAAATGGAAGTGGGAATACATTACTATGGATTTCGTTATGGGTCTTCCCAAGGTTTCTCAAGGTATAGATGTGATTTGGGCTATTGTTGATAGATTAACCAAGTATGCTAATTTCTTGTCGATACAGGAGACTTATTCCCTTGAACGTCTTGCTCATATGTACATTAATAATATTGTGAGATTTCATGGCATGCCAGTATCCATAGTTTTGGATCGTGGCCCAAGATTCACTTCACGATTTTGGGTTAACTTGCAGAAAGCTATGGGCACGGATTTATGATTCAGTTCGCCATACCATCCTCAAATGGACGGGAAATCAGAAAGGACTTTTCAAACTCTTGAAGATCTCTTAAGACTATGTCTTAGATTTCAAAGGGAGTTGGGATAAGTACCTACCATTGGTGGAATTCTACTACAACAACAGTTATCAAGCAAGTATAGGTGTGGCTCCATTCGAAGCATTGTATGGACGAAAGTAACGCTCTCCAGTATGTTGGGACAAAGTGGATGAAGCAACGTTGTTGGGACCAGAATTGGTACGTATGACTTCAGAGAAGATTCAAATGATCCGGCAATGTATACAAACGGCAAAGGATAGACAAAAGAGTTATGCGGATCTTCATCGAAAGGACATGGAATTTAATATTGGGGATCATGTATTATTACGTGTTGCTCCATGGAAGGGAGTTACAAGATTTGGGAAGAGAGAAAAGCTCAATCCACGATTTGTTGGTCCATTTGAGATTCTTGACTGAATAGGAAATGTAGCTTATAGACTCGCATTACCTCCAAGCATGTCTCATATTCATAATATGTTTCACATATTTGTGCTTTGTAAATATGTGAAAGACCCAAACCACATTATTGAGTTAGAACCAGACGAGATAACCGAAGATTTAACGTACGAGGAGGTACCTGTCAAGATCTTAGATAGGAAGGAACATGTCATATGCACAAAGGTTATACCATAAGTCAAGGTTTTGTGGAGGAACCATGCTATTGAGGAAATGACCTGCGAGTTAGAATCAAAAATGAAAGGGAGGTACCCTCACCTTTTCGAAACACCAGGTACGTACGTCAATTTCAAGGATAAAATTTCATAAGAAGGGGAGGTTGTAAGACCCCGACTTTTCATAAATAAAATCAAAATTTCCTCTAATTATTATTTTGAATAATAAGGTGTTAATTTGATATAATGCTTTGGTTATGGGTGAAATGTGCAAATTTTACAAAATAAGCAAGTGGTTATAAAATATTCATTGTTGTCAGGGAATATTCGTTTGGCCGTGGAATATTCTTGTTGTCGGAGAATATTCGTACGACGGCGCAGCCATTTGTGGGCCCTATAATGAAAAACGGTCGGATAAAGAAAACGACAAGTTGGAGTTTTTATAAATAACGACATAATTGTTACCGTTAACATTGTTGGAATACTCGGTGGTTAAAATACAGTAATACACGTGGTTGCACAGTAACACACGGTATTGCACAATATTTTTGAATTATTGATTCTTACGTAAGAAGGCACTACTCAATAATTGTTACAGTAATTACTGTTCAATATTTTATTTTATTGATTCAATAATTGCTACGTTTATATTTTATATTATTGTTGTTTCAATAATTGTCACTGTACAGTATTTCCCATTATTAGATCAATAATTCATATTATTTGTATAATATTATTAGATAGCATTATTGGCGATGTCTAAGGAAGTTCTGTCTAGGAAAGGGGTTTGGTCACCTTGTAGACACTTAAAATTTTCTCTTCCTATTACTAACTATGCAGGAGGGAAAAAACGACTTTTTCACACTCCAGAGATAACCCTGGAAGACCACAACAATAATTTCAACCCCGGAGATTGTCCCGGGAGATCCAGTTTCCAACTCCAGAGATAACCCCGGGAAATCAGTTCCAACCTCAGAGATAACCCCAAAGGATCAAGTTCAAAGCCTGGAGATAACCCCAAGAGGTCAAACCAACCTCAGAGATAACCCTGAGGACAGTCAAAGTCAACATGAAGTCAACCTCAAAGATAACCTTGAGAAAATACTGCTACAATTGCGCGAAAACCTGAGATAACTCTGGGAGGGGTAAAATGGTCATTTTGCCAACTCAACTTCAACTCAAATCAAATCAACTCAAATTAATTCAATAGAAGTCCCACAAGAACTATATCTTAACTTTCAAGAGCAAACTACGCAAAATAGCTCAACAAACTACCTGACGAAAACCTGGAAATGCCATTTCGATCATGGACCCATCTTCCGGGAATCAAAAAAGGGCAAATCCTATGTCATTGTGTAGCTCTTGGAAAGAGCTTTCGAAATGGTATGACACGCTTCCATTGGACTCCCGAATTGAAAGTTATGAAGGTCCGAGCGAACAACGCGTTGTCCGAGTGTATGTTCTTCGACACGATGGGACCCACATTGCTGGGAATCCTGGGCAGCCGCAGATAGACCTGCGGCACCCCCCTCTATATATAAAGGGCTTGGGGTGGCCTTATTTTCAAGAGAAATAGCGAGGAAACTCTGTCCAATTTACTTTGTACACACTATACACTAAGTGTTTTCTTATTTCACTTTTGATCTTATATTCTGTCATATTTTTACCGGCAGGAGCCTAGTGTTCATCCATTTAAAGTTATTGAAGTCTTCTTTGGCAGTCCACTGTAAGCCTTCTTACACACTTTAAAGCCTTTCTTTTCATCTCTGCACACAGCATTTTTCACGTTGAGAGTCGTGTTGCGTGTGTATGCCCGGACTTCGGATCGTGGTTTCATTTTAGTTTGTGTGTATATATATATACTTATATATATTTTTATATATGGACTAACATTATCGAGTTATGCCTCGATTGACCTAGACTTCGGTCTGGAGCGTTTATTTGCTTATATATATATATATATATATATATATATATATATATATATATATATATACATTTAGTCCCGCCTGGAGTTTACTTCGTGGTTGTTGACCGTCTTTACAGCTTTCTTTACTTTTCGTCCTGCCTGGAGTTTATTTTGTTGCGGTTGATTGCTTTTATAACTTTATTTATATTTCTGATCCCCTATGGAGGTGCTTCGTGGTGGCTGATCATGTTTGTATATATATATTTACAGCTTTTATATATATACCTGCTTACTACTTTATTATCAATTGCGGCATCATGTGAGCCTAGGAATCATGTGATCACAAATTCAGTCTACTGGATCTAGATTTGGTTCCCGTCATGGACATTTTCAGCTGTAAGCAGCTTGTAAATTTATTCACGATGTTTGGATTTCCTCAGATGGTTTTCATACCCATGAGAAGTTCAACATTATTTTGTACGTTATTTTCCTGAAGATGCTTTGCATCTCGAAAATTAAAAAAAATCAAGCTGAACACTTAATATAAAATGGGAGTGTAAAAGGTCTCAATTACTATTGAGCACAAGGGTTTGAAATTTTTTTTTTATAAAACATCACTGCCATATATTGTTTAAAACTAAATTTTTACACAAATTCAAACCCTGTGTATATAGGTGCGAAATAAGCCTCGCACTACTTTCAAATAATTGCACATTGATCCACACACACACACATTCATATAACAGTTTTTTGAAAAGTGGTGGTCACTGTGGTAACACGGATGTCGGGGGGTGTCTAACATCTTCCCTCCACATAATCAAGTCCCCGGACCCTAATGAATCTTTGTTTCATCGACCCGTTTAGCAGTGTCACATCACTGGGTCAATGTGCAAACCTTTTCTCAGTTGTGTTGATACAACCATATAAAAAATCAACTGGCGACTCTTAACAGTCCATCGTCGACATAATACATGTCGGACCTTTTTAACTTGTTTTTTCAAACAAATCTTGTTGGGTTTCGGCACATAAAACGCAGCGGAATATAAACAATTTAAAGTTCAATTTCAAAACCCTAAAACAGGATCCATGCGAAAACCAAATTAATTCATTGGTTAGAAATTTATACCGATTATTGAAGCTAGAATCGATGCGGTCGAATCTCCAACACAATCCTAACGAACTACGTCTCTACGGTATCCACACGAACGCCCCGCAAATCGTCGTACGATCTGCAGAAAAAGGAACCGCTATACTAGCCACCAAGGATGAGGATTTTCGAAACTGTTTCTCTCTAGTCTCTCTCTAAGAGCGACTAGGGTTTTCTTAGGTTATGATTCGTTACCTAAAATTGCTGCTATATATCACATATATAATAGTTAATAGGAATTAATCAAAACCCTAATCTAATTAAAATAAAATCCGAATTTATATATATGTATATATCTTAATTAAGTCTTACTTAATTAATATACCTATATATAAATTATCCTATTAATTTAAATTCGTAATTTAAATTATATCAATCATATTGACATATTTAAATCTTTACAATTTAAATTAATTTCCTTTTAATTACGTTCTTTGTGTGTGACCCTATAGGTTATTATTACGTTGACAATAATTTTAAAATTATATTATAAAATTATAAACAGAGAGCAGCATCTAGTAATGCATCACTGTTACCCAAGTAATAATAAGATCGATGATTCGATGCAACCTTTTCGTAACCAATGTTTCAATGTAATTTAATCCTTTTAACCTTAATATCCTAGATTAAACTTGAGTCATGGAATGTGTCATACTCTTCATAATTTAATCTGTGTTTTCTTGATCAATGAGTAGACTATATGAAACAAATCACTATTTGAGCATGGCCATGCATTTCATAGTCCTACTCAATCAAAAGGCCAATGGATATCACCCCTAATACATAGGAGGGTTAATTTCCATCTAGATCACTCATATTCCTCACACGATTCATGATGTACCCAATAATCACCTTTATAGTCCACCCTATTAAAGGTGACCTTTGATGATATCAAAGTACATAAATTTTCGTGTAGTAATATAGTGATTTTAGGTCGGAGGATCATTACATCGTTGTCACTATGAGAATTGCTAATTACACTTCGCATAATTCACCACATTAACGACCCCAAAATTCATACAATTTAATTCTCAACTTCGGTCGTTAATAATACATTCAACCTCTAATTTTACATCATTAAACGATAATACAACCATTAAAATTTATGAAATAATTAAAATTTTCTATTACAAATTATCCTCATTCCCAAAACCTTCAACCTTTACATCTAAATATCTCATAATCATTTTAATACTATAATAGTTTACATCGCAAAACTATATTATAATTCAACATTAATACATTATTCAGAACCTTAAACATGGTTCAAATAATAATAACACAACCAAAGTGTATAAATCTTCAAGTATCACATCTGATTCACGTCTTTCAACACATAAGTTTACCTTGAATCTTGAACCTGCAAAAGTGGTTATTTGCAAGGTTGGGCTCGACAACCCAGCAAAATCTAACAGTTTTCATACACCACATAGCACATAATAACATGCTCAACATATAACATACATGTACAGTTCATATAACAAGTATAAAGATTGAGTCCTTACTCAATCAGCAAGCTTTAATCAATCAACATAGTCATAAATTGACTTTAACATTCATACTTTCAACATATATATAACACATCATGCTCTTTGCAATAAAGATTTAAAACAGTTAAACATCAAGTTCATATAGCAAATAGGAACTGAAAGACTTGCCTTGATCGTTGTTTACCAATAACAATTTAACAGCTTATAGATATCTGCACTTCACGCGCCCTACACAATTATATAATCATTCACATTAACTATTAGTCACATAGCAACGCATAGTAGTTGTAATGTAAACTTTACTCTACGTCTCATAACCCATCCTATCATAAATACACAATGTTCAATTTAATTGTGTTAACTTTCAACTTATATCTCACTGTATTTCATATTCGAAGTTCATTCAAGTGCTTAAGTCTTGCTAGGACTACTTATTGGTTTTATATTAAATCCATTCCATATTTTATAATATTCATTTCAATTGAATTAAAACACTTTTAAGTTCATTAACACTTGGCATGGCGTTTCGTCGTTCATTCGTCACACGCCTGATTCATCTATCTTGTGTGTGCTTAGTATGCTTATACAACTTATCTAATACATCATTTATTAATGTTAAGCATCATTATATTTATTAATATTCATTTTTTATAACTTAGGATAACATCTTTTATCGTTAGGAGCACTACATTTGCATATGTGCATTCCCGACGCCCTTCGATTGCCTCCAAATACATATCAATCCCACAAATGACCATTGTTACCCCTGTTCCCGACCTCAAATTATAAAACTTGAAGAACAAAAGTTGTAAGTTTATTCGTCCTCGTTCCAGATCATCTTGAATCACCTCAACTGTTCGACCCATAGTACTATTCCGGCGCCGCAGTGCGAGAACTAAGTCAGATAGTGGCACTGCAGCGCAAAATTGGCGTTGTGGCGCTGATTTCAGCGCTACGGCGCGGAGTTCTGGACTGCAGCTCTGATTTTTGGCACTGAGGCGTCGAAACTTACAGAAACCGCACACGAAGAACAGAACACAACAATTCTTAATGGATTAATGGCTTCTATCAGCTAAATTAACATATATAATTTATGTAAATCACACAACATTAACAAGCATACATATACTAATTTAGCACAACTTAAACAATAATTTGAGAGAAGTTAAATCCTTGAAACACTATTTTAAAATAAAATTCCATTGTTGACGTTGTTTTACAAGGTTTTACACTATAAACCATAATTATCCATCGAATTCATTCCTTTAAACTACGTTCTGTAATAACCGCAAATTTTATGATTTAATATTAATATTTATATAATTAGAGCCTGTGATTAGTTATTTTATAAATTATTGCATGGCATGAGGTGAGAAATTTTATTGAATTAATTGAACTTTTAGTAATTGATAAGATGAGGAGAATTGTGATAAGTTGATGAAATGTCTTGTGTGACACAATGAGGAAATTAGTAAGGAATAAATTAATGAAGGGATGCATTACTAAGTAAATGATGTCAATAAAAGTGGTGGTGTATAATTAATTTATTTAAATATATCAGAGTAATAATAAATCATTGAATAGGTTGAAAGCTTATCTAGAAAGACTAAATCATTTTTGTGAGTAACTTGAATTACGTGAAATAACCCAACTTATTAATAATTATTAAGGTGGTGTATAATTTAGTGTTATTTGGGTAATTAAATTAAATTAATATGTTGCCATAATAAATAAGTATTTACATGCTTTTAGTCCAAATAATAGAACCTAGTCAATGGAATTATTTTACCCACCCATTTAATTTTCGACAACCTCATGTTATTTTCCACCCATTTTGGTAGCCATGACATTTTGTTTACCCATATTATTTTCGGTAGCCATGACATTTTTGACTACCCATTGTTTCGGCAGCCTCATGAGATTTATTCCCCATTTAATTTTTGGCAGCCATGTAAAATTTTCTCCACCCACTTTATTTTTCGGCAGCCTTAAAAAATTTTATTCACCCACTTTTCGGCAGCTAGTACATGTAGCAACTATGTTGATTTGTAAGTGAATTAGCCTTGGGAAGTAAATACTCAATTTCAATTTACTAAGTTCTAGAGAATTGGGTATTACCCATAATTGAGACCATCATTTTGGGACCAATGGATCCAAGAATAGAGGGGAGCATTGCGTGTAAAATTTTGTGACAATACTATGAGACATGGGTGATGGGATGTCATAGACCTTAGGGGTGCTATAATGTTCTTGTAGGGGATGGTCAAGGATACCTTTAATTAATTCACCCTTTGAGTATATATATAAACCCCTTGCTCTAGTTTTTTCAAAAAGCAAGAATCAATATTAGAGAAAATGGGAGTGTTCGGCAGCTAGATTGAAGAAAGGTAGCAGCAGCAGCTCTTCACTTGGCAACCCATTTCTAATTTTCAAGCTAAGGTAAAAAAACAAAAAAACAAAATAGTTATATAAAAAAATTACTTTCCATTTAATTTCTAGCACACACTTGTTTTCTTTTTGTAGTAATATGGCTATATTGTGTTGTTTGTAAATTAGTATGCTAAATTAAATGTGTGCATGCTAAATTAATATTTACCATGTGTTTCAAAATAAATAAATCAATTTTGCATGAATACATAAATTTTGTTTTGCTTAGAAAAAAAAAAAAAGGACTCAAGTATGTTTACAGATTGATGATTCGTGTGTTTTTTTTTTCTTTTTGTTGATGCTTCATGTTATGTCTTTAGGATATTGTCTATGTATGGATAAAAAAAAAACAACACCAATGCATGGTTTCAAAGAGCGGCTACATGGGTGTGATTATTGGGTGCCCATATTATTTTGTTGTTGCATTGTGGTAGTTGCTGAGCATAAAAAAAAAAGAGAAGAGCAAGCAAGCATGCATGTCTTGGAGGTGATAGTAGGGGCGGGTGGGTCCACCTACTAGAGGGTGTTATAGGAGAGATCATGTTGTGTTATAGAAGTACTACTAAGTTATTTTCTTTGATAAATTCGGCTGCTAGTGAGGTTATGTTGTGTGCATGGCTTATTGCTATTTTTTTTATTTGCTAGTTCGGCTACTAATGTGCTAGTATTACTACAGGTTAAATTATTTTTTCTTATGTGCAATAAAGTGCTGCTTTAGTTTGGCTGCTAGTGGTGAAATAAAATGGCATGTTGTTATATATTTTTCTTTTCTTTAAGGATATTTCGGCTTCTAGTGTGTTACTACATGATTAATTTATTATTTTGTTTGGTGCAATAATATGTTGCTACATGTTACTTTTATTTACATGCAATAAGGATGTGGCTATATTTTTAAGGCTAAATTCGGTTGCTTGTGTGCAAGGAATTAAATATCCTTTTAGCCTTACCTATTATATGATCTTAAACATTTAAAAATGTAGGCAATGTGAAGATTTAAAGAGCTATAAATCGATACACTAAACTAATTTAATAATAATATTAAAACTTTTATTGTGACACTATGTTTATTACTAGTTCAGATAACTAATTGAGCAACAGTTTAATAAATTAATGTTATGTGCTTAGTTTTCTTATTTGTGAGCATAAATGTGTAGCAAGTAAGAAATGTAGTATTTTTATTTTGAGAGACTTGCACCTTAAACTAGGATGGCATGCGATTAATAGCTAATGTGAGTTGGTTTCAACAATCACTAAATTGTACGGCTATATTATTATATTATAGGAAGTATACGTGACAAGGTGTCAAAGGTAACATAATCGACGAGCGAGGCAAGTTCCTTAACCTTACTCAAATTTATATTGAGCAAGTATCCGAACACTATTATTATTGTGTTGCAAGTTCCTACTTCTTATATTGTATACCTTCGAATTGTTGTCTCAAGCAAATATTTGTTTTTGTTCGAAAATCATTTATATACCTTGACGTTGTTGCAAGCATTGGACTTATCATTCTTAAATGCGTTATAAAAATTTGTCTAAGCCATTGATTCGACTAGACTATTATTTTGTGTTAAAGCAATCCAAACCAATTGACTTGGTGCGGACTATCATAAATCTACTGAGATGAACAACCCTCATTGAAGGGGAAATTATATATTGTCGGGAAACCGACGTGCGCACATAAGTATGATTAAATGTTATGCATAACGTAGGGTACTTTAGGCTGATCACCTGTTGTACTCGTTTATATTGGATTACAGTGTAATACTGTTAATTCTAGTAAGAGTTCTTAGTCCTTAGTGACTGCTCAGTACTCATTCATGTTGAACCTCGAAATGAATAAATCCTGAAATTTTGTTGATATCCTCCAGTCTATAGCGACACCTATTGAATACTCTTGATATTCTTGATATCCTTGAACTACTTATTATTATTATACCCTTGAAAGATTTAAATACTATAACTGCTTGTCTTTCTGGCTATATTACTTGCTGGGCAAACTTGTTGCTCATTCTTGCTTCCTAAAACATTACAGTTAAGGCAGAGCAAGGCGGTACTTCAGGACAGGACAAGGGAAAGGGCAAGGCGACAGTATAACTTAGTCCTTAGGACTAGAAGTATTATTATTATTATGCTTGTTATGATGTATTCAAGAATGATTAAGTTATGTTTAAGTTAATCACTGAATTGTAGTAGTAATGGTTACGGTACCTTGGGACGCGAATATTTATATTATATCAATGTAAATTATTCTATTATTTCCGTTGTTAAGGATTTAGTGAGATATTCGTAGTTTTACGTGATGCACCGAATTCGAGATATGGGTATTCGAATTTTGGGGGCGTCACAGGTTGGTATCAAAGCTATAGGTATAAACCTTAGGAGTGAGAGCCCTTAGAATATAACTTAGGAGAACTTAGAAGATAGAGAGGGATGAAACTCATATAGAGTTCTCATAGAGAGAGACTTAGCATGTTATAGAATATAATTTCATTCTATACAATGAACTTATGTCTAATGGAGTTGTTGTTTGTTTTGTCTTGTGTTGGTGATTGTAGGATGACTGACATGGGAAGACCTAGCCGAGTAGTAGAAGAGGAGCCGCGTGACATACACGTGGTATATGAGACACCATTGATAGCGGAGCCCATATCAACTGTAGTCCCTATCGATGATGATGATGATGATGAGGAAGAGGAGATGGAGCCAATACCCGAGGAGTCTGATCCTGAGGAGGAGCATATGGAGGAACGTTTGGTGGATGAGCCCGTGGAGGACTCCGACGAGGCTACTTTTGAGGATAGGATGTTGGGGGAGTATGAGGAGCAGATTTTAGAGTTAGGGTGCAGAGTTGTGGAGTTAGAGGCTAAGGCTAGGGACAGGGAGTCCGAGTTCCAAAAGTTGAGGGACGAAGACCACCAGAGGAAGTTAGTGATGCAGGAGATGGAGGTGGAGATTGCTCACCGTAAGGAGGTAGGGATCCAGATGGGGGCTTTGTTTCACAGGGCGGTGGCTAGGAATGTAGAACTGGCAGGGAAGTTGGAAGAGATGGAGCAGAGGGAGTTGAGCGAGAGGACAGAGAAGGAAGCTATCCGTACTCAGTTAGAGATGGAGGTGATGGATAGGATCCATTTCGAAGAGAAGTGGGAAGGGGCCAATGATAGGCCTAACGATCTAGAAGATGAAGTGAGGTACAAAAGGAGGAAGATGAACAGGATGGGCTATGCAGTGCGCACGGCCATGGGGAGACTGATTGATGAGGTGAATCACTACCCGGCAGAGCAGGGACAGACTCGGCACACCATAAGCCGAGATTTGGTGGTGCACATGACTCAGAGGGAGTACCAGAGCGCTGTGGATCGCGGGATGATGGATTAAGTCTAGGTGTTAAAAGTATTAGTTGTAGTTCCTTATGTGGTGTATTATCTGTTGTTGTAATTTCAGTCTTTTATGTAGAATGTGAGATAGTTGTGAGCCCCAAACTTTGAGTTAGAGGGGTAGTATGTTAATGGTTGTCCCCATCTTTTGTGATATTAAGGGATAAGTTGTGTCATTTATAGCAGTATGCTAGAGATAAACATGTAATGTAACAATTTGGCATATAAATATAAATGACCTTGTTCTGAAATGCATTTTGAAATCTTATTCCTTTTATGGAAAATTGTTTAAGTAATATAATTAGATAATAAAAATGGAAGTTTTGTGATGCAGAAAAATGCCGCCCAGACGTAGATTAACTGCACCGGAAGAGTCGGTTAATGATGAGAGAGGACAAGTAGATCCCATTCAGAGGCTTGTAGATTTGTTAGGGGAGGCTCTTAGGGGAAGAAATGAACAAGTACCACCCGTTCCCCATGTAGCTCCGGTCACAAACTTCAAGGACTTTAAGAGTGTAGGACCTCCAGAATTCATGGGTACTACCGACCCTATCGTAGCGCAAACGTGGATCAAGGAAACAGAGAAATCCTTCGCCATTGCTCGTGTGGATGAAGACCAGAAAACCGTGTTCTCTACATACATGATGAGGGGTGAAACAAACTACTGGTGGGAAGCAAATCAGCAGAGAGCGGGAGAAGGGACTATAACCTGGGAAAGGTTTAAGACTTTGTTCTTCGAGAATTACTTCCCGAAGAGCATGAAGAATAGGATGGAGGTAAAGTTTCTAGAACTAAAACAAGGGGAGATGACAGTGGCACAATATGCGGCCAAGTTCAATGAACTCGCACGATTCGCAACACATCAAGTAGACACTGAAGAAAGGAAATCTCGACGCTTTGAACTTGGACTAAAACCTTGGTTGTTCAACAAGGTGTCGGTCCTTCAAATTGACTCGTTCGCCACATTATTGGAGAAGGCGATAATTGCTGAGGGAGGTAGCGAGGCATTGAGCCAATACAACAAAGAGAAGAAGAACAAGAATGCTGGGGGAGAAACTCGTGGAGGTAGTAGTAGTGGTGGAAGTTATCTGGGAAAAAGGAAATGGGATAACCGCAACAACAACAGCATCAACAACACCAACCATCGAAACATCAATAAGTCAGAAAGTTATCAAGGAGGGTTTAAGAAAAGAAGTGAAGCTTGCTCGAAATGTGGGAAAAACCATCAAGGGGAATGCTGGAAGGGGCGTAGCGTCTGCTACAACTGCGGCCAAGAAGGGCACATTTCACCCAACTGCCCAAAGCCGAAAAAGATCAAGGGATGTTTCGTGTGTGGCTCAACTGAGCATCAAATCAGGGATTGCCCAAAGAAGGGAAGCAACGGAGGAAGCGACCAACAGGGAGGGGGCAGCAAGCTGATGATCGACGGACCACCGCAATCCAACCGACCGACTGCCCGAACCTTTAACATGACTGTCCAAGACGCAGTGAATGCAAGAGACGTGGTGTCAGGTATCCTCCCGATCAATAATATAAATGCCTATGTATTGTTTGATTCGGGTGCTACCTACTCCTTTGTGTCCGAAGAATTTACTAATCGACTAAACATACCTCGTGAACATTTAGAAAACTCATTGAACGTAGAGATTGCGAATAAGGAAGTAATTTTCATAGAGTTTGTTTACCGAAACTGTTGTGCAAACCTTAGAGGTCACGAACTAAACGTAGACTTAATTCCTATTAAACTGGGAGAGTTTGATGTGATATTAGGAATGGATTGGTTATCTAGCCACGCTGCAATAATCGATTATCAGAAGAAGAGTGTGAACCTTCAGACCTCAAATCGGTCTAAGGTAGTGTTTTACGGTAGCTCATCGCTCAAGCAATCGTGTTGTCTTACGATGATGCAGGCTAAGAAATTGTTAAAGAAAGGATGTGTAGGTTATTTAGCCTATATAGTGGACACTCAACAAAAGGGGATAGAAATGAAAGATATACCAGTGGTAAGAGACTTCCAAGACGTGTTTCCAGATGAACTGCCTGGCCTTCCGCCAGACAGAGAAATTGAGTTCATAATAGACTTAGCACCGGGAACCGCACCAATTTCGAAAGCCCCATATCGTATGGCGCCAGTAGAAATGAAGGAATTGATGATTCAATTACAAGAGTTACTAGATAAGGGTTATATTCGGCCAAGTGTGTCTCCTTAGGGAGCACCAGTGTTGTTTGTAAAGAAAAAGGATGGATCAATGAGGCTCTGTATCGATTATCGAGAGTTGAACCGAGTGACAATTAAGAATAAATATCCATTGCCAAGGATAAATGACCTTTTCGATTAACTGGAGGGAGAGAAGTGTTTTTCCAAGATAGATTTACGAACAGGTTATCATCAGTTGAAAGTGCGAGAGGAAGACATATAAAAGACGGCGTTTCGAACTCGCTACGGACATTTTGAATTTTTAGTGATGTCATTTGGGTTAACCAATGCTCCGGAAGCATTCATGGACTTGATGAACCGGGTTTTTAAGCCATACTTAGATAAGTTCGTAGTAGTATTTATCGATGACATTTTGATTTATTCAAAGACGAAGGAAGAGCACGCCGAACACCTAAAGATGGTATTGGAAGCATTGTGAAGGGAGAAGATGTACGCAAAATTTTCAAAATGTGAATTTTGGATGGAAAAGTTACAATTTCTAGGACACGTGATAGATCAAAATGGAATTTCCGTGGATCCTGCAAAGGTGGAAGCGGTAAGTAACTGGGAACAGCCGAAGACGCCAACAGAAGTTAGGAGTTTCTTAGATTTAGCCGGGTACTATCGAAGATTTATCCAAGATTTTTCTAAGATAGCAACCCCGCTGACAAATCTAACGCGAAAGACAGAGAAGTTCGTATGGACGGACAAATGCGAGGAGAGTTTCCAAGAATTGAAGAGGAGGTTGAGTGAGGCGCCTGTATTATCATTACCAGATGATACAGGAGGATTTGTTGTGTATAGTGATGCATCGCATAGAGGACTTGGTTGTGTGCTAATGCAACATGGCAAGGTCATTGCATATGCCTCACGACAGTTAAAAGATTTCAAAAAACGATACCCTACCCACGACTTGGAGTTAGCGGCGGTAGTCTTTGCATTGAAGATATGGAGGCACTATTTGTATGGAGAAAAATGTGAGATATATACAGATCACGAGAGTCTGAAATATATCTTCACACAGAAGGAGTTGAACATGCGACAAAGAAGGTGGTTAGAACTAATCAAGGATTACGACTGTGAAATTCTTTATCACCCGGGAAAAGCAAACGTTGTAGCCGACGCTTTGAGTAGAAAGGGAAGGGAAAAGTTATTCAAATTGACAACTCAAGAGGAATTAATAAGAGAAATGGAAAAGTTGGAAATAGAGGTGGAGGAACCAGAAGAAGCGGATGGAAAATTACTCATGATGAGAGCTCACCCGACGTTATTGGATAGAATAAAGGAAGCACAAGAGAAAGATGAAGAATGTGAGAAGATAAAGAAGAGAATAGTAGAAGGTAAGGAAGAAAGGTTCAAAGTAGATAAGGACGGTATATTGAGGTTTGAGGGTCGAGTATGGGTGCCAGCTGTAATCGAACTGAGAGAGGAAATCCTACACGAAGCACACAATACGCCGTATTCTGTTCATCCAGGAGGCACAAAAATGTACCGGGATCTTCGACACCATTTTTGGTGGCCTAATTTGAAAAGAGAGGTTGCAGAGTGGGTTAGCAGATGTCTTACTTGTCAAAGAGTCAAAGCGGAACACCAGAGGCCGAGTGGACTACTTCAACCGCTGGAAATACCAGAATGGAAATGGGAACACATTACGATGGACTTTGTGGTTGGACTTCCGGTTACACAGAAGGGTTATGATGCCATTTGGGTCATTGTAGACCGACTAACAAAGACAGCTCATTTTCTACCCATCAAGATTCGATTCAATTTGAACCAGTTAGCAAATTTGTATGTAAAGGAAATCGGATCGCGACATGGAGTGCCGATGTCGATTGTCTCCAATCGAGATCCGCGTTTCACGTCAAAATTCTGGAAAAGTTTGCAAGAACGAATGGGAACTCAATTGAGATTAAGTACTTCTTATCACCCTCAAACTGACGGGCAGAGTGAACGAACCATACAAACGTTGGAGGACATGTTGAGAGCTTGCGTGATGGACTTCAAGGATAATTGGGACGACCAATTACCATTGGTAGAATTCGCTTACAATAATAGCTATCATGCGAGTATCGGTATGCCGCCATATGAAGCTCTTTACGGGAGAAAGTGCAGGACACCATTATGTTGGGATGAAGTCGGAGAACGACGACTTTTGGGACCAGAATTAGTTCAGCAAATGGCCGACGTGGTAACAACAATAAGGGGCAGATTGGTAGCAGCTCAAGATCGCCAAAAGAAGTATGCTGACTTGCATCGTCAGAACCAAGACTTTGAAGTAGGTAGTTTGGTATTTTTGAAGGTATCTCCTTGGAAGGGAAAGATCAGATTCGGAAAGAAAGGAAAATTGAGTCCGAGGTTCATAGGACCATTCGAAATATTGAAGCGAGTGGGCGAAGTGGCATATAAGGTTGCTTTGCCATCCGAACTGGAACACATCCATAACGTGTTTCTCATTTCCGTACTACGTCCGTATAATTCTGACTATAGACACGTGATTTCCTATGAGCCCATTCAAGTAGAGAAGAATCTGGCATATGAAGAAATTCCTGTTCAGATAATAGATAAGAAAGAACAAACGCTAAGAAACAAAGTTATATCTTCTGTGAAGGTTATTTGGCTAAACCACGATGTCGAGGAGGCCACATGGGAATTAGAAGATAGAATGAGGAGAGACTATCCCCATCTTTTTGTGTAACCTTGTATCAATTCCGAGGACGGAATTTTTATAAGGGAGGAAGGATGTAATAACCGCAAATTTTATGATTTAATATTAATATTTATATAATTAGAGCCTGTGATTAGTTATTTTATAAATTATTGCATGGCATGAGGTGAGAAATTTTATTGAATTAATTGAACTTTTAGTAATTGATAAGATGAGGAGAATTGTGATAAGTTGATGAAATGTCTTGTGTGACACAATGAGGAAATTAGTAAGGAATAAATTAATGGAGGGATGCATTACTAAGTAAAACATGTCAATAAAAGTGGTGGTGTATAATTAATTTATTTAAATATACCAGAGTAATAATAAATCATTGAATAGGTTGAAAGCTTATCTAGAAAGACTAAATCATTTTTGTGAGTAACTTGAATTACGTGAAATAACCCAACTTATTAATAATTATTAAGGTGGTGTATAATTTAGTGTTATTTGGGTAATTAAATTAAATTAATCTGTTGCCATAATAAATAAGTATTTACATGCTTTTAGTCCAAATAATAGAACCTAGTCAATGGAATTATTTTACCCACCCATTTAATTTTCGACAACCTCATGTTATTTTCCACCCATTTTGGTAGCCATGACATTTTGTTTACCCATATTATTTTCGGTAGCCATGACATTTTTGACTACCCATTGTTTCGGCAGCCTCATGAGATTTATTCCCCATTTAATTTTTGGCAGCCATGTAAAATTTTCTCCACCCACTTTATTTTTCGGCAGCCTTAAAAAATTTTATTCACCCACTTTTCGGCAGCTAGTACATGTAGCAACTATGTTGATTTGTAAGTGAATTAGCCTTGGGAAGTAAATACTCAATTTCAATTTACTAAGTTCTAGAGAATTGGGTATTACCCATAATTGAGACCATCATTTTGGGACCAATGGATCCAAGAATAGAGGGGAGCATTGCGTGTAAAATTTTGTGACAATACTATGAGACATGGGTGATGGGATGTCATAGACCTTAGGGGTGCTATAATGTTCTTGTAGGGGATGGTCAAGGATACCTTTAATTAATTCACCCTTTGAGTATATATATAAACCCCTTGCTCTAGTTTTTTCAAAAAGCAAGAATCAATATTAGAGAAAATGGGAGTGTTCGGCAGCTAGATTGAAGAAAGGTAGCAGCAGCAGCTCTTCACTTGGCAACCCATTTCTAATTTTCAAGCTAAGGTAAAAAAACAAAAAAACAAAATAGTTATATAAAAAAATTACTTTCCATTTAATTTCTAGCACACACTTGTTTTCTTTTTGTAGTAATATGGCTATATTGTGTTGTTTGTAAATTAGTATGCTAAATTAAATGTGTGCATGCTAAATTAATATTTACCATGTGTTTCAAAATAAATAAATCAATTTTGCATGAATACATAAATTTTGTTTTGCTTAGAAAAAAAAAAAAAAGGGACTCAAGTATGTTTACAGATTGATGATTCGTGTGTTTTTTTTTTCTTTTTTTGGATGCTTCATGTTATTGCTTTAGGATATTGTCTTTGCATGGATAAAAAAAAAACAACACCAATGCATGGTTTCAAAGAGCGGCTACATGGGTGTGATTATTGGGTGCCCATATTATTTTGTTGTTGCATTGTGGTAGTTGCTGAGCATAAAAAAAAAAGAGAAGAGCAAGCAAGCATGCATGTCTTGGAGGTGATAGTAGGGGCGGGTGGGTCCACCTACTAGAGGGTGTTATAGGAGAGATCATGTTGTGTTATAGAAGTACTACTAAGTTATTTTCTTTGATAAATTCGGCTGCTAGTGAGGTTATGTTGTGTGCATGGCTTATTGCTATTTTTTTTTTATTTGCTAGTTCGGCTACTAATGTGCTAGTATTACTACAGGTTAAATTATTTTTTCTTATGTGCAATAAAGTGCTGCTTTAGTTTGGCTGCTAGTGGTGAAATAAAATGGCATGTTGTTATATATTTTTCTTTTCTTTAAGGATATTTCGGCTTCTAGTGTGTTACTACATGATTAATTTATTATTTTGTTTGGTGCAATAATATGTTGCTACATGTTACTTTTATTTACATGCAATAAGGATGTGGCTATATTTTTAAGGCTAAATTCGGTTGCTTGTGTGCAAGGAATTAAATATCCTTTTAGCCTTACCTATTATATGATCTTAAACATTTAAAAATGTAGGCAATGTGAAGATTTAAAGAGCTATAAATCGATACACTAAACTAATTTAATAATAATATTAAAACTTTTATTGTGACACTATGTTTATTACTAGTTCAGATAACTAATTGAGCAACAGTTTAATAAATTAATGTTATGTGCTTAGTTTTCTTATTTGTGAGCATAAATGTGTAGCAAGTAAGAAATGTAGTATTTTTATTTTGAGAGACTTGCACCTTAAACTAGGATGGCATGCGATTAATAGCTAATGTGAGTTGGTTTCAACAATCACTAAATTGTACGGCTATATTATTATATTATAGGAAGTATACGTGACAAGGTGTCAAAGGTAACATAATTGACGAGCGAGGCAAGTTCCTTAACCTTACTCAAATTTATATTGAGCAAGTATCCGAACACTATTATTATTGTGTTGCAAGTTCCTACTTCTTATATTGTATACCTTCGAATTGTTGTCTCAAGAAAATATTTGTTTTTGTTCGAAAATCATTTATATACCTTGACGTTGTTGCAAGCATTGGACTTATCATTCTTAAATGCGTTATAAAATTTGTCTAAGCCATTGATTCGACTAGACTATTATTTTGTGTTAAAGCAATCCAAACCAATTGACTTGGTGCGGACTATCATAAATCTACTGAGATGAACAACCCTCATTGAAGGGGAAATTATATATTTTCGGGAAACCGACGTGCGCACATAAGTATGATTAAATGTTATGCATAACGTAGGGTACTTTAGGCTGATCACCTGTTGTACTCGTTTATATTGAATTACAGTGTAATACTGTTAGTTCTAGTAAGAGTTCTTAGTCCTTAGTGACTGCTCAGTACTCATTCATGTTGAACCTCGAAATGAATAAATCCTGAAATTTTGTTGATATCCTCCAGTCTATAACGACACCTATTGAATACTCTTGATATTCTTGATATCCTTGAACTACTTATTATTATTATACCCTTGAAAGATTTAAATATTATAACTGCTTGTCTTTCTGGCTATATTACTTGCTGGGCAAACTTGTTGCTCATTCTTGCTTCCTAAAACATTACAGTTAAGGCAGAGCAAGGCGGTACTTCAGGACAGGACAAGGGAAAGGGCAAGGCGACAGTATAACTTAGTCCTTAGGACTAGAAGTATTATTATTATTATGCTTGTTATGATGTATTCAAGAATGATTAAGTTATGTTTAAGTTAATCACTGAATTGTAGTAGTAATGGTTACGGTACCTTGGGACGCGAATATTTATATTATATCAATGTAAATTATTCTATTATTTCCGTTGTTAAGGATTTAGTGAGATATTCGTAGTTTTGCGTGATGCACCGAATTCGAGATATGGGTGTTCGAAATTTGGGGGCGTCACACGTTCTCATTAAGTTCTTACCCAATTAACATACATAAGGTTCAATTTCACAATTAGCATACAATCACATACTAATTTTGTTATCCTACAAAACATGTTCGTGTACATGTAATCACTGTAAAACCATTTTTTCTTATTTTTAAATGTACATGTAAAGTACAGTCATATATCTATGCTAGTTATTACCAAAACACATGATTCCATAATCAATTAGTAAAACATATGGATTACTGACACTTTTTGTAAAGAATTTTTATAATACAATCAAATTTAGAAACACAGAGAATCAAATTCATAGTAAATTTGGCGTAAAACATATATGGTAAAGACATACCTTCAATTTGTTTAGACAATCTTTGTTAAACACCACAGACGACTATTTGAAAGTCTCAGGAAGTCTCTCTTGCTTTTCTCTCAGACTCTCTCAAAACTCTCTAAAAAAATTTCTTATCTTTCTTTGGTTCAGTCTTAGACCACATACAATTGATGTAAACAAAAGTAAACTGATAACAAGTATATGTAAACTAAAAACTGATATGACGTTAATAATCATAATAACTAATATCAGTTACCAAAATATAACGTATAAATTGTAAATATATTTTATTTATTTAATTTAATTTATTTATAATTCAAATTTTAAAAATTCAAAAGCCATAAGGCTCTGTTTGGCAAAACTCTTTAAAAATTAAAGACTTAATATATTTAAGCCTTGTTTGGCAAAACTAAATTAAACTCCTTTAATTTATTTTAATAACTCCTTTATAATATAGTTATTTATCACACTTTATTTAATTAAGTTTTCATACTTAATTTCATTAATCCTAATAACAATTTATTGAATAAATCATTTAATCATTATAAACTCTCTAACTTAATTATTAAATTAAATTAGAATATTATCTCATAACAATTAATTTCTTTAACCCATTAATTATTTATTAAACAAATAATTAATTAAATCAAATCAAATGAAATTAAACAAATATTTATTCAACAATAAACACATCCATTAAATATTTATATAATTCAATAAATATTTATAATTACAATTAAAATTCTGGATTGTTACATTAATCACATCGTAATAAGAATTTCAGTTGTTAAATTCTTATTTTAATAACTTATGAAAATGTGAGTTGTCACAATTCTCATGGTGGGTCTGTCCAGTACATCGTTCTCTAACACGTATCTATGCATTGACTTAATATCTCATATATTTATGACCAATGAGATTTGGTCATCAGTCAATCCACATACTAGTCTCAATGCATCATTGTTATCCCATCAACAATTATACTCGACTAGGGACATTTAAGAACAATGATACTAATTCTAGTTATATAATCTCATGTTCAAGTCACATACTTGAAACTATATAATTTGTATCACTATTCTAAGGAATTTTATTATGTTAACATTTATATATAACGCAGTAAATAAAACCATAATAAAATCATTCATTTATTCAATCAAATATAATATCAAAATGTTAAGCAATTATATCAAATAATTGGCCTCTAGGGCATAAACTCTAACAAATCTTACCTAACATGAGAACACCAAAGAAAAAGTAACAGAAAGGGACAAATAAAAAATTCTGACGTCGACAGGTGGCGACTCCGCTGGGGACACACCAGTAAGAGGGCTTAAGCCGCTATTACAATCTTTTCAAAACTGTTATATGTGTGTGTGTGGTTGTTGCATTTACATTTATGATGAATGTTTATGAATACATTTTTTTACTACACTGCAATATATCTATCTGTGATATCAGTGCTTCGCACATGTCATCATTTTCATAAATGGTGAGACACATTGTATGTGAATGTATGTTGTGTGGTTCCTCCATCAGGAGGCTATCCTGTCGGTGTTTGATTAGTGGACTCGTAGGAAGACTAATTCCAACGAGGCTCAAGAAAGGCACCACCCAAATTTACTCTAGTTGAAAGACCGGATTAACTTCCCGTCGAGTAAATTGCGATAATTTGGGAACCTTCATGCCAAAAAACCGCGAGAGTAATCAAAGATAGGTCAGCCTCTGATAAACCAAACGCGGAGGAAAGTCTCTTCATACTTTCGCATTTCAATTACTTGTAAATTCAATTACTTGTAATTTCATTTCTATGTTAATCTCAATGTAATGGAAAATATGAAAGAATATGTGTACCTGCCTTCCCTTTATATCAAAACCTGACATGTTATCTCTTCAACTGACATCCGTTTCACAGGATGATACTCCTAAACGGACACATTACGTAATATTGCTACATTCACTAAGATTAAACTACATAAGTTTTTTTGTAGGGATATAATTGGTCCAGTAACCCGATCAAAATCTAAAAAGGCCACAAGCCTATAGCCAATTATGTCTTCATATGACCAGACTGATCTTAATCCAGTTTCTCGCGAAGAATTCGGGGAATTAAGTAAACAAATCATAGATTTGGTTGTTCTGCTTAAAGAACTACACCAATCTGCTCAGGGTACAAGGATACGCGTACATGCTGAATCCTCCGCACAAGGAGGAACCCAACCTCCAGATACTTCTAGTTCCAGTCGCAGGAATCCTCATAAGCACATACAGATTCTTTCAGCTTCAACCACACAACGATTATCTCTACCTGCAGTTCTTGAGCCTGTACAGTCTCCGGTAAAGGTGCCTTCCTTGTAATGACTATGTTATTTGCTAAACCAATACCAGTGAATGAGAAAGAAATCCTAGTTCCAGATCCCGCCATGGAAGAAGAGGAACGAAGAATTAAACAAGACATTGTCAGAATAATGTCCAACGTACGCATCATTGTCCATGATGAACACACAAACAGATACACCCCAGACGATGATTGCCCAGACATAATGGTCATCATTCGAGAAAAGGAGGATGATGACAGCCCCTTCATCACTGCAGTCCACCAGGACTTTGCCTTCAACAATTGGAGCAGCACTCCTTGCATTGGTCGATAAGGGTAAAATGGGCAGAAACTCATTCTCCCCTGTAGATAGCAATAACTGCTTACTTTTTCTGTACAATATTAGCAGCTACTTTTGTCATTATATGCTAACACTTTATGTGATTGAACAGTTTCATATATTAAGTGAGAGCATTTTGGTTGAGGACTCTAAAGTTAGATGTGCCTAGACTTGCTAATGAGGTACTTATTCTCCACAAAGACTGTAACTTTGATGTAAAGTTGGACTCAGACTTGATGGAAATACACGAGGACATTGAGGTGCCTCAGGATATCAAAGAATGGGTCGAAGATAAATCCAAGCCAAATCTTGATCAAACCACCACTTTTAAACCTCAAAACCTTGGAAAATCCCAAACAAATCCAAATTGGTACGGACCTCACTCCAAACCAAAGGAATGACATGGTTATTCATTTGACCCTATTCCAGGATGTGTTTGCATGGTCTCAGGAAGACATGGTTGGTTTATCCACTGACATAGTCATTCATGACCTTCCCATCAAAGGAGGATTCAAGCCAGTCAGGCAGAAGCTCAGGCGATTAAAACTAGAGTTGAGGTTAAAAGTTAAAGAAGAAATTGTGGAACAATTTCAAGCCGGCGTCATCATGGGGTCAACATACCTTGAATGGATATCCAACATAGTCCCCGTGCCAAAACCCGGAGGAGAAGTGTTAGTCTGCGTTGATTACAGTGATCTGAACAAAGCTTGTCTCAAAGATAGCTTTCCCGTCCCATTCATTCACATACTCATTGACAATACGACTCAATATGACATATACTCTTTTGTGGGATACCATCAAATCATGGTTGTTGAAAAGGATCGTGAGAAAACTGCATTCATCACCCTTTGGGGAACTTTTTGCTACAGACGATTGTCATTCGGCCTCATCAATGCCGGAACTACCTATCAGTGAGCCATATGGCTCTTTTCCATTATCTAATGCATAAAAATAAAGAAGAAGAAAAAATGAAAAAAGAAAAAAAAAAGAGCTCTTCAACAGGTTCTACAGTTGCTGCCTTACCATCGGTAAGTTCTACCGATGGCTTCAGAGTTTGAAGAAAAATCCTTCCTCCACATTCCTCGGAATAGGAATGATTTTTCGGATGCACTAGCAACCTTGGCCTCCTTGATCAACATACATGACACGGAAGACATGCCAACCCTCATATTGGCCCAACAAAATGTTCCAGTCTATAGGAATTTTATTGGAGAAATATCGGATGAGCTACCTCCCATCTAGCACCCTTGATATCAGCATATCAATGTTCATTCACAAAATATATCAACACCCGCTGAGGCAAGCCCGACTGAAAGAAGGCGGATCCATCGACTGACTATGAAATTCTACCTGAGCGGAGATGCACTCTACAAAAGAGATGTAGGACTAGGTCTCCTCAGATGTCTGGACCAAGACCAAGCTCAGAGACACATGGATGAGATCCATCATGGAGTCTGTGGCCCACACATGAGCGACCCACTACTTGTAAAGAAGATCCTACAACAGAAAAGTCTAACTACGACATTTCAAACAACACGACTTGGTTTTGAAGAAGATCGTTGACAACCAAGCTTAGTCCAAGGGAAATTTCACCCCGAATTGCGAAGGCCCATTTATTGTCAAGGAGGTATTGACAGGAGGTGCTCTCAGATTACAGGAAATGGACGGCGATGAATTTCCGCAACTCATCAATTTGGACACCGTGAAATGGTACTATGTCTAAAAGTTACCATCAAGCAAACATCTTGGTTTTGGATCACCAGATCCCCAGTTAATCCAAGTTTTCTCAAACCCTTCACTATATATAACCTTTTTCACACCCATTTGGCCCATCAGGGACAATCACACTTGCCAACCAGCAGCCTGGTTTCGGATCATCAGATCCTTCATTCCCCGCAGGTTTTCAAAACCTTTCACAATTTCAGTTTATCCCACCAGGGATTAAACCTTTCACACCTTCAATATATCATGTACATGGGATTAAAATTTTCATCTGTAATCCGCCTTGTAAATTGGGGTGAACTACGTCGACCTGATCTCCGCTTTAATAGGAGTACATAGGCAACCATTTTATATGGCCCGAACGCAATAAAACAAAAAAAAACAAAAACATTCCTACTCCATTTCTGCCACATACAGCGTTGAACCTCTTACACCAGGTTCGAACTACGCAGAACTGATCTCCTCTTCAATAGGAGTACGTAGACATAAATGTTATATGGTCCGGTCTCACCACAGAAAAAACAAAAACAGACACACTCTTATCCATAGCCACATACAGAAATCAGTTCCAAGACACCAAAGATGGTAGGAATACACACAGATTGACGATCTATTCTAAAAATCCTGAGACATCTCACTGTCCATCCATCAAGGAGGAGTTCAGAATACATCCAGATCACAAAGTCCTGGAGAAACAAGCAAATATCAAAGTAACAAGGCACAACTAAAAGAGAAGTGAATCAACATATATTTTCCTGCCGTATATAATGTTGTTTGATATATAAAATGTGTACTTTACATGACAAAATGGATAAACTAGTATGTGCAGGAAAATACAAGCCCATCTATAAACCAGTGGATAAGCGAGCCACCAAATCTAATGTGGCATCCCTATCAGAAGAAGGGGGTAACGCTGTGATCTCCTGCCCAAGGGTCTCTACACGAGCCAACAAATCCACAACCAACTGCATGGTGACACTAAGCTCATCAATCAATATCTCAGGCAGATATAACGCTATCCCACTCAACAATCACTGCATCTCTAGATGATTTGGCCTTATCCCGCTCAGCAACAGCGGTATCCCTATAAGTTAGAGCATCATCCCTCTCAACTAGAGCGACATCTCTACCAGAAAAAGCTATCAACATAAAAACCCACATCCACTACTTGTTCATCATATGGTACAGAGGTAAAAGCTTCTCGCCATCTTGGCATTTTATCAGCCCCTCTGTCAAATCAACTACCCTAGACAACAAGCAAGGTTGGGGCTATTTCAAAATTGGTGACAACCGGATATTGGGTCCCTTATAAAAAGATTGGGGCAATCTCGGAAGCAGCGATAACTCAACACTGGGGCATTTACCTACCACCCTAAAGCAAAAAATGCACTAGTCAGTGCCATCAGCATGGTCCATCATCATCTCAATGGCAATTCCAATATTATTCACTCGCAATTTGGTCAACAAAGAGAGTCTTTTCTATGAATCCTCGACAACAACTTGCGGAATGACTAGGGCATTTTACGTTGCCAAAAAAGGGAATAAGTTTAAGACGGGATCAAGCCTCTCATCAAAAAGAAAGGGGAGAACTCCTGAAAGAAATCATGGCGACATAAGCGTACCCCTACAAGAAAAGGGGAAAATTCTCAAAAAATTTCTTAACTCAGGAGGAGAGGGCCAGCGATGAAAGGTCTAGCGAAGGAAATCTACACCATCAAACATGAAAACCAGCGTCAAGCCCTCATCAGTTGCGAACTACTATTTACAAAAACATTTTGACATTCATCATAAACATTCATTACATTGTGATTTGCATCATTAGAAATACCTTGTCATATTTAAAGTGTCTACTAATCTTTATCATGTCCATTCCATTGCATTGCATGAACATGATAAAAGAGGGGCATCTTTAGACACTCGAAATTTTCTTTTTCTGTTACAAACTATGCAGGAGGGCAAAAGCATTTTTTTACAAGCCATAGATATCCCTATAAGAACACAACATTAATTTCAACCCCGGAGATAGCCTCAGGAGATCCAGTTTCCAATCCCGGAGATAACCCCGGGAAATCAGTTTCAACCTCAGAGATAACCCCGGAGGATCAAGTTCAAAACCTGGAGATAACCCCAGGAAGTCAAACCAACCTCAGAGATAACCCTGAGGATAGTCAAAGTCAACATCAATTCAACCTCAGAGATAACCCTGAGAAAAAACTGCTACAACTGCGTGAAAACTGGAGATAACCCCAGGAAGGGCAAAATGGTCATTTTGCTAACTCAACTTCAACTCAAATAAAATCAACTCATTTCAGCTCAAATTACTTCAATAGAAGTCCCACAAGAACCATATCGTAACTTTCAAGCGCAAACTACGCAAAACGGCTCAACGGACTACCTGACAGAATCCCGGAAATGTCATTTCAATCATGGACCCATCTTCCTGGAATCAAAAAGGGCAAATCCTATGTCATTACCTAGCTCTCGAAAAGAGATTTCCAAAATGGTATGGCACGCTTCCATCGAACTCCCAGATTGAAAGTTATGAAGGTCCGACCGAACAACGCATTGTCTGAGTGTACGTAGTTCGAAACGGTGGGACCCACATTGCTGGGCATCCTGGGCAGCCGTAGATAGACTTGTGGAACCCACCCTCTATATATAGAGGGCTTGGGTTGGCCTTATTTGCAAGAGAAATAGCGAGAAAACCCTGTCCAAATTGCTTTGTACACACTACACACTAAGTGCTTTCTTATTTCAAACACTTTTGATCTTATATTCTGTCATATTTTTACCGGCGGGAGCCTAGTGTTCATCCATTGAAAGTTATTGAAGTCTTCTTTGGCAATCCACTATAAGCCTTATTACACAATTTAAAGCCTTTTCCTTTATCCTGCACACACCATTCTTCACGTTGAGAGTCGTGTTGCGTGTGTATGCCCGGACTTCGGTCCGTGGTTTCATTTTAGTTTGTATATATATATATATATATATATATATATATATATATATATATATATATATATATATATATATATATATATGGACTAACATTATCGAGTTATGCCTCGATTGAGCCTAGACTTTGGTCTGGAGCGTTTATTTACTTTCGTATATATATATATACACTTATATACATGAACTATGTGTCGAACTTTGTTCGATGAGCCTGGATTTTACATCCAGAGCGTTTACTGCTTTAATATTTATATATATTTATATATATGAACTGTGTGTCGAACTTTGTTCGATGATCCTGGATTTTACATCCAAAGCGTTTACTGCTTTAATATTTATATATATTTATATATATCAAATGTGTGTCGAACTCTGTTCGAAGAGCCTGGATTTTACATCTGGTGCATTTACCGCTCTTATATATATATATATATATATATATATATATATATATATATATATATATATATATATATAGTCCCGCATGGAGTTTACTTCGTGGCGGTTGACCATCTTTACAGCTTTCTTAACTTTTTGTCCCGCCTGGAGTTTACTTCATGGCGGTTTGCTTTTACAACTTTATTTATATTTCTGATCCCCCATATAGGTGCTTCGTGGTGGCTGATCATGTCTGTATATATATATATATATATATATATATATATATATATATATATATATATATATATATATTTACAGTTTTTATATATATACATGCTTACTACTTTATTATCAATTGCGGCATCATGTGATCACAGAATCAGTCTACTGGATCTAGATTCAGGTCCCGTGATGGATATTTTCAGCTGTAAACATCTTGTAAATTTATTCATGGTGTTTAAATTTCCTCAGATGGTTTTCATACCCATGAGGAGTTCAGCATTATTTTGTACATTATTTTCCCGAAGATGCTTAGCATCTCGAAAATTAAAAACAATCAAGCCAAACACTTAATATAAAATGGGAGTGTAAAAGGTCTCAATTATTATTGAGCACAAGAGTTTGAAAAAACCTTTTTTTTAAAAACATCACTGCCATATCTTATTTAAAACTGAATTTTTACACAAATTCAAACCCTGTGTATATAGGTGCGAACGAGGCCTCGCACTACTTCTAAATAATTGCACATTGATCCACACACACACACATATTCATATAACAGTTTCTTAAAAAGTAGCGGTCACTGTGGTAACACGGATGTCGGGGGGTGCCTAACACCTTCCCTCCACATAATCAAGTCCCCGGACTCTAATGAATCTCGGTTTCACCGACCCGTTTAGCAGTTTCACATCACTAGGTCAATATGCAAACCTTTTCTCGGTTGTGTTGATACAACCATATAAAAAATCAACTAGCGACTCTTAACAGTCCATCGTCGACATAATACATGTCAGCCCTTTTTCACTTGTTTTTTCAAACAAACCTCACCTAACATGAGAACTCCAAAGAACAAGTAACGGATAGGGACAAATAAAAAATCCCGACGTCGACACACCTAATTGCGCGCCAGTAAGGAAAAATCCTTATCGAAAAGCCCCCTTTTCCCTGGGAACGACCTGGTTGTCATAATTTTGATTTTGTAATATTATTTATGAATAATTAATTATTGATTTATATGATAAGGAAATATTTATTTTTTTTATGTGGATATAAATGAAGGAATTAATGATGAGGTTATCTCACATATTTTGTATACTATGATTTCATTAGGACAACTTGCGTTTCCGAATCCGTTAACACTTATTTCACAGTTTAAGTTCCTTATTACACGTTCGTTAAACGTTCGTGAACGTTCTTAGCTCGTTTCTTCGTTTTAAGTCAGAATGTGACCATTCTTGAGTTCACAACTCTTAAATGCAAAGTTCTACTATACGCCATTGAAAACTAAGGTTTTCGAGTTAAACGTCGACTTTTGACTTTCATTCCAAGAATTTCACGATTTCAACGATCATCGTCTAATCTCGTAAATTTAATCAAAACTTCGTTGATTGAGATTTTTACTCCGTTCAAAATGGATTCATTCCATCATTCATACATCTATTATCCTAACCAAGCACATATCATCTAATCCTATACACGATGGTTTTAAACTTGTCCATCAACAACATAAGATAAATTTTCAAGTGTTCTTCATTAGTTCCTATATCTATGATTATAATTCCTCTTGTAACATGGTTATTAATGTTTAAGTGCATTAATAGCCATCCTTGTTACTTCTTATGATACATGTTCCACCAATATCCACTTCTCTATCAAAACTATCAATGAAGAGATGAAGATTAATGGTCTAAGGATTCATTACATTTGATTTTCTAACTTGATTCTTCTTCTTCTTCTTCTTCTTGGATTAGTAAGACAACTCTCACTTTTCTCTCAATGATATTTGCTCCAAGTGTTGGTGAAAATTAACAAGCAACAAAAACAATCCAAGCTCTCGATTTATAGACTTGGCAAAGTAAGGACAAAATGGTCCATTGGTCTCACCTCCTTACTATTCCCACCTCCACAAGCAAACTTCTAAAGGAAGCTATCTCACCTCCTTATTTTGCCAGCCATGACTCACCATGGGGGGCCCACATGGGTTGCCCCGTAAGTTTTTCTCACCGGGTGACCCATCGGTTCGATCCACGGGTCCGGTTCTTGGTTCGGGCTTAGGTTTAATCAACTTTGGGCCTAACCTTGGGCTTGCATTACTTATCTTTGGGCCTTAACAATATTTCATTTGGGCTTGCCAAATTCATAACCAAATCCTACTAGTTCATTACAATTTGTTGAAACTTTAAACGTATAATCCTCGTATTCTTCTTGTATACTAGTTCGTATAACATTCATCATATATGTTATATTATCTTTATTATATACATGTACAATACTTCGTATCATACTCATACTTACCTCATATAATAACTTTCTTATCATACGTACGATCATCATTTCATTGAATTTTCACTTTCCTTAACATTCTCGAATTTAGTACGCAGGAGAAAAACTGCGTTTGTCATAACTGAATTATTATTACATAATCCAACCTACTTTATCTTTCTATCATTACGTATTTCCCGGAAGTTCAAAAATAATTCCCAAGCAGAAATGGATCAATAGTGTTTTTCAGAAAGCTTTTATTTTTATCTTAGAAATTCAAACACCTAAATTCTATTATGTAGCCAGAATACTACGATATCATTCCACTTTTAGGTTATAGAATAACCTTCATCTTGCTTACTCGTTATAATATAACATATATTATAACTTTATTCATTATTTATTCAAATAAAATTATTTTATAATTAATCCAATTTTCTCGGTTGTTACAACTAATGATTCTATCTCCTATAAAGAGGTCATTACGAGTGTTCAACCAACTCAATGGCTTGAAGCCATGAATGATGAGTTAAAATTAATGTAGCTTAATAACGTTTGGGATCTTGAAGAATTACCAAAAGGTTTTAAACCTGTTGGTTGCAAGTGGGTCTATAAGACCAAATTATATCCTAAATGGAACGTTGAAAGGTATAATGCTCGTTTAGTTGTTAGGGATTTCACTCAAAAGTAAGGTGTGGATTATAATGAAACTTTTTCTCTCCAGTATCCAGGAAAAATTCATTTAGAATAGTCATGGCTTTAGTAGCTCATTATGATTTAGAGTTAAATTAGATGGATGTTAAAACTGCTCCCCTACTGTCGCACCTATTGTTAAGGGTGACAAATTTGGCTCATATCAATGTCCTAAGAATTAACTTGAACGTGACCAAATGAATCTTATTCCCTATGCTTCTGTGGTTGGGAGTCTTAGGTACGCTCAAGTTTGTTCACGTCCAGATATAGCGTATGTAAATGGCATGCTTGGACGTTACCAGTCAAATCCAGGTTTGGATCACTGGAAATCAGTCAAAAAGGTTTTACGCTACTTACAGGGTATTAAGGATTTTATGCTTACATTCAGAAAAATAGATAACCTTGAAGTTGTTAGTTATTCTGATTCTGATTTTGCTAAGTGTAAAAACGAAAGGAAATCTACATCATGGTACATTTTTATGCTTTCAGGAGGCCCTGTTTCGTGGAGAAGTCATAAGCAGGAGTTAACTACCACTTCCACGATGATGGCAGAATATGTAGCTTGTTATCATGCTACTTGTCACGCCGTATTGCTGAGGAATCTTATATCAGGACTTAAGGTTGTAGATTCCATTTCAAGGCCATTGAAAGTATTTTGCGATAATGATCATGCTGTTAGTTTTTCCAACAGCACTAGTTCGAGTGGTGCTGGATTATACCTCGACACTAAGAACTTATTTGTCAGGGAAAGTGTAAGACCTCGACTTTTTATAAATAAAATCAAATTTCCTCTAATTATTATTTTGAATAATAAGGTGTTAATTTGATATAATACTTTGGTGAAATGTGCAAATTTTACAAAATAAACAAGTGGTTATAAAATATTCATTGTTGTCGGGGAATGTTCGTTTGGTCGTGGAATATTCTTATTGTCGGGGAATATTCATACGACGGCGCAGACATTTTTGGGCCCCATAATGGAAAACAGTCGGATGAAGAAAATGACAAGTTAGAGTTTTTATAAATAACGGCGTAATTGTTACCGTTAACAATGATGGAATACTCAGTAGTTAAAATACTGTAATATGCATGGTTGCACAGTAGCACACGGTATTGCACAATATTTTTGAATTATTGATTCTTACGTAAGAAGACACTACTCAATAATTGTTATAGTAATTACTGTTCAATATTTTATTTTATTGATTCAATAATTGCTACGTTGATATTTTATATTATTGTTGTTTCAATAATTGTCACGGCACAATATTTCCCATTATCAGATCAATAATTCATATTATTTTAATAATATTATTAGATAGCATTATTGACAATGTCTAAGGAAGTTCTGTCTAGGAAAGGGGTTTGCTCACCTAATTGCGCGCCAGTAAGGAGAAATCCTTATCAGAAAGCCCCTCTTTCTTGGGAACGACCTGATTGTCATAATTGTGATTCTGTAATATTATTTATGAATAATTAATTATTGATTTATATGATAAGAAAATATTTTTTTATGTGGATATAAATGAAGGAATTAATGCTGAGGTGTTTTATCAGTATTTTGTCAGAATGGAAGTATTAGAAATCGTCCGTATGTGGATTTCGTACATTTTCTGTTCGAAATTTGGAAAAACTTTCTTCTACAAAGTTGTAGATAATTAAATTTCTAATGGAATAGACATGAGATTCGAATTTTTCTGATAAAATAGTTATTTATTATGAATTATTGAAGTTGCTGATTATTGTTTAAATTTAAAAGATTTTGTAAATTTTCTAGAATGGGTGGGCCCCACTTTTATTTGGTGAGAAATGTGCTGAAATTTTATTTCAAAAGTGGTGGGCGTGAATAGTAGCAGGTAAAGCCATCAGGTAGCAAGTTAGTCTTATTTGGCGTTCTAAGCATTTTCCTATAAATAAGGTGCTTAGTTAGAATTGAAAATCACATCTGAATCATAAACTTTCTCTCTCTATATTATCGAGCATATTTTGTGAGTATTTAGATACTTTGAGAGTTTCTATTTAGTACAAGTTTCTTTCAGCATTATATCCGATATTTCAAGCAGAAGTACTATTCTTTTGAGGTAAGGGATATAATTTTCTTCGTAATGATGTTATTTCGTTCAATATCATTATGCCAAAATATTGGTATAAATTTTCTTGTAAAATTTCTACCTTTTCGTGTCGGGGTTACTATTCACGTATACGACATTATTCACGAGTACTATTCACGAAGTATGATTTTTCTTGTAGAATTTCTACCTTTTCGTGTCGGGTTACTATTCACGTATACGACACTATTCACGAATACGGCACTATTCACAGAAAAATAAAATTTTCTCTTCTTTAACCAAGATGTCTATTATGGTTACTATCTTTGATTGTATCCATGTATTGATCTTCAATCTTGAATTTTACTCCACTATGGTTTATTATGGAGTACTTTTGAACTTGGATTATCTAAAGTATGAATCCCTAATCTTTGTCATTTTATCTCACTGGATTCGTTTCTTTAAAATATTTTTCATCATCCTCAGTCCTAAATGATGATATAACTCAATATCTTTGGCCTGTAGTGCAAAGATGAATGATTACATGATGAATATCTTTGGCCTGTAGTGCAAAGATGAACAGGTGTTGAGATGAACATGACCTAGGGTTTCATAATCTTGATGGACGATTTTGACCCTTAACTAGTCTATAAATAAAACAGTTAGGGTTTTATCACAATTGTCGTATCAAGAATTTTATACACTACTATACATCCATCATAAGATTGAGAGAGGCAAATTAAAGACATTCATCCTTACGAGCAACGAATTTCTAATACATACAAGATGTATTCTCTCAATTCATATAAGTACTTAATATTATAATTATTAATTTTATTCTATGCAATAACACGTTCCGAAATATTTAATTCAACATCTGGTATCAGAGCATGGTTACGTTATTGTATAGAATAAATTATTTATGTTATTATGTTACAAATTTTAATATCATAGAATAATTAAATAATGTTGTTTTCGGATAAAAAACTTTGCCGATTATAAATTCAATTTATTTCAAGCATGAATACTTACTTCATATACATATAAATGCAGTATATACAGTAAGTTAATATATATATATATATATATGCAGTACGTTAATATATATTATAATGCAGTAAGTCAATTAGTAACATATAATAACAGTACGTTAATCAATTTTTGTTGATGTATTATTGTTCATAATGTTATGTGTGAATAGGAACATGAATATTAAAACAATATGTTAAATTTATTATTTATTATGTCTAGATAATATTATGATATTATTATACCCTCATGTATTCATGTTAAAATTAACGTGATTATTTTATAATCAATTCATGTTCATAATTATAAATTTTAATTTATTCTATACAATAACGTAACCATGCTTTTGATACCAAATGTTGAATTAAATAATTATATATTTTAATTTATTCTACACTCCAAAAGGGGGAAAGAACCATTATAGTTGGCAATAGAGAGTCTATACAAGTTGAAGATGTAGGAACTCTTCCTTTAATTTTGGAGAGTGGTTTCACCTTGTATTTGTATGATACTCTTTATGTTCCCAGTATGACACGAAATTTAGATACAGAAATTAAATTATGTGTCATACTGGGAACATAAAGAGTATCATATAAATACAAGGTGAAACCATCTCCAAAACTAAAGGAAGAGTCCCTACAGCTTCAACTTGTATAGACTCTCCATTGCCAACTTTAATGGTTCTTTCATCCTTTTGGAGTGTCTTCTTTGAAAGGAATCCCTGCAATGAATTAGTAATGTGAACCATAGCACCAGTGTTAAGCCACCATGTATTAGAAGGACATCAATTAGAAAGGATTCATAAGTTGCATAATTAAAGGACGATATACCTTTCTTTTCAAGTCATTCTCTGAATTTATGGCATTCTTTCTGAATATGTCCTTGCTTCTTACAGAAGTGACATGTAAGACCTTCCTCAGAGTTGTTACCTGAATAATTTGCCTTATTTATTTTGGTAGAAATTTGTTTATCCTTATTCTTAAAACCTTTGCCATTTTTATGAGCCTTCTTCTTATGAGATCTAGTGGTAGTCAAATGAGCAACATTAGATTTTTCAATCTTAAGCCTTTTTTTCTTCTTGGACGCACATGGCAATTAACTCGCTCATCTTCCATTTTTCTTTTTGCATGTTATAATTAATCTTAAATGGATCAAATTGTGCAGGAAGAGAAGTCATAATCAAAAATCACCATGTCCATACTCTTTAATTTAAAGGCCATATTGTTCACCATCATAATGTGCTCGCGCACTCCACTAACCCCATCATATCTGCTAGTGAACATTTTCAAAATAAGAGTACTTGCATGAGTTTTAGAAGAACTCTTAAATTGTTCATCGACTAAAGTTAAGTACTCTTTACCATTTTCAGAGTCAGGAATGGCTTCTCGAATAGCTGTTATGATAAAGTTTTTCAAAATCATAAGCGACTTGCGATTGGATCGCTCCAACTTTTCATAAATAGCTTTTGGCTCAATTGAGCTTGTATCTGTAAGTGGAGCAGGAAGATCAACTCATAATGCATAGTCCAAATCCATAACGCCCAGAACAATTTTCACTTGCTCTTTCCAAACAGTAAAATTAGTTTCATTCAAGGCTTCAATTCCAGAGATATACCCAGAAATACTAGTTGGAGCCAATGCAGAAACACAATCAAGCTCATAAGCATGCTTACAAAAAACTAAAAGAATTCCACAATGTACAATAATAATTAATAATTAATCATAATAAAACCAACTGTAGGGCAACCAGTTAGTTATATAAAATCTATTTACAACACCCAAAAATAGATTTTAATGAGATGTTAGTACATAATTATTAATCTTTCGTTGGTCCAATTAATAATATACTAATAACATCTCCATAAAATAATGCACCACACATTTATCAACGCATCACCGTTGGGCAGAAAACGAAATAAACATGTTACTTGTGCAATAAAATTTCATTTAATAAATTCTAATTCTAATTTTTCGTTGGGTAAAATTAAAATATTCATTTATTAAATGTAAGATTATGTGACTTTTCTTAATCTTTAATTGTTTCAATTAATAACCTTTCGTTGGGTTGATTATTAATTTTAACAATAAAATAGTCACGTATATATGTAAACTATTATGATCAAACTCAATTTTCTTTAAACAACATATTAATCAAGTTTGAAAATTAAATACTATTTATAATTTACATTTAACAACTTAAAAGCCCTAGTAATATATCACATGTTCAAATTTTTTAAATTAAAATATATAATTATGAACATGAATTGATTGTAAAATAATCACGTTAATTTAAACATGAATACATGAGGGCATACGAATATCATAATATTATCTAGACATAATAAATAATAAATTTAACATATATTATTTTAATATTCATGTTCATATTCACGCATAACATTATGAACAACAAAACTTAAACGAAAATTGATTAACGTTTTGTTATTATATGTTACTAATTAACTTACTGCATTATATTATATATGTTCCTATTATTATATATATTAACGTACTGCATATATATATATATATATATATATATATATATATATATACGGTCCGGATTAAGTGCATACCCCTTATCTTACTCACCCGTGCTTACCTCCCTTTAGGCGACGGTTTCGGTCATACAACCGTCGTCTATACTTTTAGCGACGGACAAACATATAGCGTCGCTAAAAGTATAGATGACGGTTGTATGACCGAAACCGTCGTCCAAAGGAGGGTAAGCACGAGTGAGTAAGATAAGGGGTATGCACTTGATCCTTGTTATATATATATATATATATATATATATATATATATATATATATATATATATATATATATATATATATATATATATATATATATGGGATTCCATCTACAGCAACCGGTTGTTGGAGAGCAACCCATTTTGGCCAAGCCGCTACAACTTGTTACTTTTTTTTTATCAGCCGCTACAGGTTTTAGCGGTTGGACCAAAATGGGTTGCTCCCAACAACCGTTTTGTTGTAGATGGATATATATATATATATATATATATATATATATATATATATATATATATATATGAAGTAAGTATTCATGATTGAAATAAATTGAATTTATAATCGGCAAAGTATTCTATCCGAAAACAGCATGATTTAATTATTCTATGACATTAAAATTTGTAACATAATAACATAAATAATTTATTCTATACAATAACGTAACCATGCTCTGATACCAAATGTTGAATTAAATATATCGGAACGTTTTATTGCATAGAATAAAATAAAATCAATAATCATAATATTAAATACTTACATGAATTGAGAAGAAGACATCTTGTATGTATCAGAATTATGCTGCACGTAAGGGTGAATGTCTTCAATTGCCTCTCTCAATCTTATGATGGGTGTATATGTGTATATAAAATTCTTGAGACAATTGGGACCAAACCCTGACCGTTTTATTTATAGACTAGCTAAAGGTCAAAATCGTCCATCAAGATTATGAAACCCTGGACCCATTATGCCAAATATTATTATGAATATTATTTATAAACCACATAATTAATTACTAAACCAATAAATAAATTGATTACATTAATACAATATGTAAGCCTAATAATTACATAAATAGCAAAGGCCACAAAAGGAATAAAATATTCCAACAAGACAAAGCAAGTTGATGTTGCTTAACGGAGAATTAAAATATTTTCCTGGGTAACAGTTTAGAAATTAGTTCTTGCATAAACAAATAGAGATGAAGGGAACTATACCGCAAGGGGAAAAAAACACAACATTATCAAACAAATAATCAATATATATATATACAGAGAGGATCAAGAGCACTCTCCTTAAATAGCACTCCGCCTTAAATAGCACTCTGTGATCAAAGCGACGTAGTTTTTGGAGGACGCGATGGCATTTTTATAAATACGCCACCGCGTATTTACAAAAATGCCACCGCGTCCTCCAAAAACTACGTCGTTTTGATCACAGAGTGCTATTTAAGGCGGAGTGCTATTTAAGGAGAGTGCTCTTGATCCTGACTGTATATATATATATATATATATATATATATATATATATATATATATATATATATATATATATATATACAACACGGATCAGGTCCGGGAGTCCGGACCTGATCAGAAATCCAGACCCTATTTTTTTTTTTTTTTTTTGGTAGAACTAAAAAAAAATTATGGAACTAAATTTTTTCCATAATACAGTGTTTTGGGTGTGTTTTTAATACCTACACCAACCAATGTATGTACAGTCTGCCCAGACTGTACAGATATATTTTGTTATATGTATCCAAATCACACCCAAAACACTGTATTATGTAAAGATCCAAAATCCAGACCCTATTTTTTTTTTTTTTAGTAGAACTAAAAAAAATTATGGAATTAAAATTTTTTCATAATACAGTGTTTTGGGTGTGTTTTTAATACCTACACCAACCAATGTATGTACAGTCTGCCCAGACTGTACAGATATATTTTGTTATACGTATCCAAATCACACCCAAAACACTGTATTATGTAAAAATTCAAGTTCCATAAATTTATTTATTTATTTTTTTTAGTTGTTTTAAAAAAAAAAGCAAAAAAAAAAAAGTTCCGGATTTTCTTAAAATCCGAGAGTCCGGACCTGATCCGGACTCTCTCTCTCTCTCTCTCTCTATATATATATATATATATATATAAGGCAAAGAATTCTCTGATGACTGCTATCATCCCCACAGCATATAGACGAGTTAAGGCAGATGGACACAGTAAAATATACCTCAGTTAGCCTGAGCTTTGCTGGTTATTTATACTGATATGTACAAAAGAATGAATGCGAACATTAAATGGTTAGAACATGGAAAACTAGAAATCAGCTAGAAATCGGGTAACTTAAAAGTTGAAGAGCCTTCTCACTGTGATTCTGAACTACAAACTATCTATATTTCACAATTCACCCTATTAAAATCTTTAATGTAGTGGTGGGACAAGCTAACAACCCCGAGAGACTGAATCGTCCTTTGAAATAGCAACATAGTTTATAGGTACTACAACCTTACCACCATCTTTCTTTTCCTTTCCACTAGATACTCCATGACGGGCCGAGGGGGTCCCCATGCGGCGACCAACTGGTGTTCCGGCCATTGTGTTAGGATTAGGACTCGGTCCCAATGATTTTTTGATGGAGGGCTTCGAACCAAACAACGCATATTGTTCAGCGGCAAGTTGTTCTTGCAGCTTTTTTTGTTCCTGAATTTTGCAACGGTCACAAAGAACACCAAAATCAGAGAACTACTGCAACAATGAGTCGTATCATATTTGTTTACAACTTATTTTAAATAAACGTGTCTAATCGTGTTAAACGTGTGAACCCATTGATTATACCGGTTTGATCCATTTAAATTTGTTGTTGAACGTGTCGACTTGTTTATGACACAAACTGTTTATACTCAACACTAACCCTCTTATTTTATGTGGTGTCCGTGTCGTGCTAAAAATTGTCACCCCTAACAGTGACCACTAAATACGCATTAGACGCAAAATTTCATCCCAATTTAACTATACGAGGAACTATTTAAGGAGGTTTTATAATAACTCAAATGTTTCAACCACCATTTGTACACGCAGACCATCAAACTGTAGAATGCTCAGTATATCCAACCACAAAAAGCAAGTTTCTTAGGCTTTGGTACTTATTCTAACATCAAAAAATCCTCAAGTTTTCTTCTTTTTATTCCTTCTTTTTTTCATTGTTTAAAGTAGTCTGGTGTCAAAGAGAGCCCAAAATTGGTTGCAAACAAAATGAGGCACATGTCGTCTTCCATTCTGCACAATATCAGACTGGTTACCAACACTCAATATCCACACCCAAAAAAATTGTGGTTGGGAAACTAACTGGTAGGCGGGTAGCCTCAGGCACAATATAAGTAGTTTTATATCCAGAAATGTGTCAAAAGGAGGGGATATAGTTAAACATAAAGTAAATGAGTATATATAAACATACCCGAGATCTACGTTTCTCCTCTTCTCTCTCCTGCCGTGACACAACAAATTCCTCCAGAGTATGTAACAAAGGGACCTGGAAATTAAAAAGGTTGTAACCATCTATTATAAATTCAAATGATGCCACATGTGCACCAAACAGTATGTATTGATATAAACAAGATTAGTCACCTTGTCATATAGAAATGGTATTCCTTTATCCATCTCCCAAGCTCTTACTTTTGCAGATAAATTTTCAACAAGACCTACAAAATGGGATTTTACCAATTCTGCAAAAATTTCTAATTAAAATAATAAATAAATACTCCCTCCGTCACAAAAAAGACGACTTTAGTACATTTTTCACCCAAATTAAGAAACTTAAAAGAGAGAAGAAAGTATCAAATAAGTTCCACTTTTACCCATTGTGGACGTTACACACACGAGCGCACACACAACTGTACAAAGTTTTTGCATTTCGCAGAGTGATGTGATAATTACAAAATATTGAGAAGCCTCACTCATTGTTCAATAAAAATTTTGAAATTGAATTTTGATGCTGAATTAGCATGTACGGAAAATGTACTGAACTTGTGATATTTAATTAGAGATAGATAAATAAATTAGAATGAGAACCGTTCTCAGAAGCTGGAATGATCCGCCACCAATTTTATGGTGAGCTGATTATCCTAGTGCAGGTAAGTATGATATGAGCTTTGTGGATTATGATATCACCCTAGTTTAAAACTCGCATTCTAAACCCCATAACAAAGCCAAAATGAGAAGATTACGAGTAAGAAATCATAGAATAAAAATGTTCATAGAAATTAATAGATAAATAAGACTCACATGGTATTTTGCTGACCAAAATCCGAGCTTTTTCTGCACGTTTCAGATTTTTGTGTGCTCCTCTTCCAGCACTATACCGGTTTTCATCCTGCCAAATAAGAACTGGATTAACATTTAGTAGAATGATAATTTTACTACAAATTCCTCTAGACATAAACTCCACAATATTTTTAAAATTAGATTCACAAAGAAAACGTTTTCAAACTTCCTATTAACTCTGTTCCCTCTTTACAGTTATTGAAAATTCACAAGTTTTAATCAAAGCTCAATTGAATCCAAACATGAATAAGTTATACAAAGATGAACTGAACTCGTCAATTCTTGAACAAAAAAGTTTATAGCACATGTCAGAACAAATTGATGCATAGCATAGTTGTCGATGGTAGTTGACCACAAGGATGCCTAGGCGATAAAGAGCCAGTTATGGCATTAAAAACGTGCAATTTATACATTTATTTATTTTACTTCAAAAGTATATTGAATAATAAAATTTTATATACATTAAAATTCAAAACATTAGATAGAATACAATTAAAAACACAATTATATGAATACTTCATAATCAAAATTCAAAAATAAAACAATTGACATTGAAAACTAGTAGAACAAGTTAACAAACACTACGTAGTCAATAAAAAATCAACCAAGTCAACATCATTATGCATTACAAGTCTATTAAGTAATAAGCTTACACCACATAGCAAGTATTTGGGTTATAATGAGTCATTGTCTCAACTACCAAGGCGTGAGCCTTGGCAGCTCGGCATCCAAGGCGTAGCCTTGTCCTTCTCTAGTGCCAAGACGCCTAGGCGTCGCCAGTCGTTGCCTAGGCGATGCCATGACGACTATGATGCATAGAAGTCATATAAATGTAAGAAATGTATGATTGGAAGGTAGTCAAAACGGCAAGGGCAGGGAAATGACATGGATGGATGAAATTCCTTTCTTTTGGTTAGAACGGAAGTGAAAGGATGGAAGTGAAAGGAGAAGAGGGAACCATTTTCAAGGATTCTTTAATCTCGGAACTAGTTGAAAGGGCAAGGAAAAAGAAAGACCTGTTTTCGGATTCCATGAAATTGTCATGCCCTGACCTTATGTAAGTTCATTACTCATAAGTTTATGCTGCATTTGCTATAGCAAAAGTTGCATCTACTACTTTCATCATGTAAAGCCTTTTTGTGGGTCAAAGTAGATGGAGCATTTGATGTACATATGCAATAAATATCTATGAATTTACACATGGTCAAGGGTGTGACAATTTCATGATATCCGAATCCCCAGTTTTCATACCCTTTTGCTCTTCAAATTTGCCCTCCACCTAAGCTGCGCAAGAAAGGCCCAAAGTCAATCCCGAGAACAGTGAAGCTTCATAAGGTCTTTCTGTCCAGGTGCATAATACTCTTCATTTAAATTATGACTGTATCGTGATTATGAAGCACGGATATGCCATTCTGGGCAGTGCATGCATATTCAAATTGTAGTATCCAATGTGGATAACCCACGGATACATCTCAAAACGTATTGTAGTAGTACCCTAGCCATAATTCGTTAATTAAAAGTAAAATAAAAGATGAACTGAAATTCAATAAGCATGATCCAAGAAGATATGTGTGTGTGTGTGTGTGTATATATATATATATATATATATATATATATATATATATATATATATATATATACGAAGAGGATTAGATGCATACCCCTTTATTTAACATACCTTGCTCACCACCTTTAGCGACGGACCGACCGACGGTTCGGGCGACGGTTCGGTCTGTCGTGTATATCAAAGAACCGTCCTTAACTTTTAACGACGTATCGAACCGTCGCTATAACATATAAACCATTTACCTGTTCTATAGCGACGGACCAAACCGTCGCCCGGTCCGTCGCTAAAGGTGGTGAGCAAAGTATGTAAAATAAAGGAGTATACACTAGAAACGGACTGTATATATATATATATGTATGTATATACTCATCTCAAGCTATCTCTTTCAAGTGATGTGCATGTATATATATGTCAGTATTAAGATATTATCAATTAGGTAATGCATATTAACGCATTAATGTGATTTGTACTTTTTCATACTTTATTTGTTTTATTGAATGCTTAATCGATGAAGGACTTTCAGTTTCACAAAGGCTACTCTTGGGGTGAAACTGAAATAAAAGTTTGGCTTGGGAAGGTAGAAGGCCTCTCTATCTACTTTTTGAGCCTCAAAACAGGTAACCTCTCTTTTAACTTCATTCCCTGCAAGGCGGCTTCAATTTATTCCAATTAGAGTCGTGTGTCATGCAAGGTTTTAAGATTCTCTTCTATCCATTTCTACGAAATGAACTAGGATTGCAACACAAAGACATCCATCATTGTCTGTAACCAAAATGCTCCTTGCCTTTGGCTTTTATTTAAGTTTATTTGGAGCTTTAGCTCTAAAGGCAAAAGAGAAGGAAACACACATCATTTGGGGCATAAGTTCTCCTTACTTTTGGCCTTTATATAAGCTAATTCTCAAGATAAATGCTTTTTTGGTCACTCTACTTTAGGTCAACTTACAATTAAGTCACTCGGCTTTTTTTTCTTATGATCAACTCATTGAACTTTAGTTTTCTTACAAAAATTTGAATTTCCGTAAGCGGGGTTAAGTTTTTTAACGGAAGTGTGACACAGCAGTGCCACATATGCACTAAATCCTAGTTGGAATGTTCTTTTAATAATTTTTTACATGTCATCTGAAATCCACCCATAAAAATAAAGTACTTTTCCAAACCCATAAATATCCGACCCCACCCAACCCAACTATTACTATAATATTAATCTATAACCCACAATCTAACCAAAACCCACCCTCTCTTCTTCATCAGTGGGTTGACTCAATTCAACAGAGAAAAAATCCATCTACCAAAACAATAGAAAGTGATTGAAATTGCAACAGCCATGGCAGCACACAATATATATCTATAATCTCCTCTTCTTTTTCTTCTTTTTTCGAGCGGAATCGTTGTTGGTGGCTTTTATTATGATTTTCAAAATCAAACATAAGGGTTTTTAGCAATAATCAATCTACCCAAAATTGACAAACAAGAGTATTTTAATTTCTTCCCCAAGCTGAAGCCTAATTTCTCATAAGCATGCAAGGAAAATGACATAATCAAATGTCAAAAACTGCTCTGTTAGATCTAACTTTAAAACTAAACCAAAGAACGAGAAGAAGAAGATGATTAAGAAAATAGGAAGAGTACCTCACATCGGGTAACGATTTTTTCAATTTCAAGCGAACTTTTTCTATTTCGATCTTGTTTGTTAGGTATTCTATTGATTTATAGGCTGACTATCCCTATTTGGTTGTCGATTGCTAGTGTTTTTAGTATTTGGGTTTCCTGCACTAAATTGGATGAGGAAGATGATGAATAGTGATGATGGTGCTAGGTTGGAGAGAGAAAGAGATAAAAAAAATTTCCGGTTATAATCTGGATTGACCAATTTATAGTTGATCCGCTACTTAATTCATCACTCGTGTTGGTGGCAGTAGCATGGTAGCGATGGTGGAAGGGTCGTAGCGGCGGTGGTAGTGGAATAGAAGATTGAAGATAAAGATGAGTTTGTTTAATTTGTTTAAGTATAATATATTAATAAATTGTTAATATACCATAATATTTGCTTTCAATAATTAATAATTCTTTGCCTAACATATATAAACATTTATGTAAATAAAAATTTATTTTGAAAAGATTTTTATTTTTAAAATATTTTTAATTTTATAATTTCTTTAATTATATTTGTTATTAATTATATAAAAAATAATTGTTATTAATTAAAAAAATAACTAAATAACTCTTTCTTTTTTAATTCCATGTATTTTTTTATTAAATTTTCTAATTTTATTATAATTTTCTTTCATTTTCCCCTAAATGTATTTCATTTTCCCCTTAATTTTAATTAGCATATTTTTAGTTTTTATGTTTTATAAATGGCTTAATTATAAATAAAAATTTATTTGATATTAATTACAAAAATAATTAAATACATTTTTTTTATTTTCTTGTTTTTTGGCAAACTTTTTAAATTTATATTATACTTTAAAATATTTTTTTCATTTTCTTCATAAAAAAATTCCTCCAGATCCACATAATCACAGCCACGTCACATAATCACTGTCACATCAGCTTTTTTTACAACTCTGCAGCTTAGGTGTCATTTTCTGTTTAAAGTCAAAGGACTTAACGGTTTTTTTAATTGTGTTAGAAAAGTAAAGTATAGTTAGTTAACTGTAAGAAAAAAAAGTTTAGTTATCCATTTGTAAGTTGACTTAAAGTACAGCGACCAAAAAAATATTTTACCCGCTAATTCTCCCCACCCCCACCCCCCAACCCCCAAAAAAAATCTAAAAGACTATAAATTTTCTTAAGAATAGCTCAATTAAGGCTCACAGTGGTAATTGAGCTTCACAACTCAGTTTAATAAACAAGCCAAGTTTGAACAAGTTTTTCTTAACTCGACTTGAACTCAATTAAGCTCGACTCATTTATCTTTTTTAATCGAGTTCGAGTTTGAATAGTCAAAACTTGAGTCTGCTCATTTACAAACCTGTTAATAAACTTTGCAGTAGCATTTGCATGATGTTGACAAACACCTTTTCCAAGAAAAGATAGTGCATCTCGTAACCTTTATCAATGACCAAAATCACAGCTAGATAGATTTTCTCCCTACTAGAAGAGAGGACATAATGTGACATTCGGACCAAGCTCGCATCGAACAACAATAACCCAACTCGAGTTCCAGGGGTTCATGATATGATTTCAAGTAATTGGACTAAAATTGATTCAAGGATACTTAAAATGGAGCCCAATTCAAGTGAACCGCGAATGGAGGGTACATTATATGATTTGGGCTTTCCAAATACAACATATTTAGTAAGATCAAATCAATGCAAGCCAAGTCATCAAACCCATGTTCATTTGTGTCGTCTAATTGTCGACAAAGTTATTTTCCAATTCATCGAGGGTTTGTCATTCAAGCGACAAGGTCAACACAAGTCTAAAATGTACGAAACGGAGGAAAAAGATTGGAACTACACAATTGGATTCAAGTTCGAAGACATTTGAGTTGGATTCTAAGTTCATGAATTTGGTACAAGTAATTGATCGAAGCCAAGAATCAAGTCGGCACTTAAATTCATGAAGGACACTTTTTGGCAGTTCGGCGTTGCCGCGCCAGAAAATATACTATGCACGGCACTGCCGCGCCATAGTAGCAGAGATATTTCTGGAGTAATGGCGCTGTCGCGCTAGGTCGCGATCATGAAAAAATCTAGTTTGCCGATTACACGGGATTTTGAGAATTTTTGGGGATCTTTCCAATCTTGATATAATTAGGAAGACTTTTTAGCTAGGTTTTACAATTCTATTGTAATTAGCAAGTTTGTTAGCTAGATTTGCATTCCAAATCAATTTGTTATTCCTTATAGGATTAAGGTTTATTGTTATTAGTATAAATAGGATACATGTTTTATGTAAATGGATGATCAACTTTTATTATCACATTTTTATCAATTTGCTTGATAGGTTTTCTCATCTTTTGGTTCTTTAAGAATTCTTAAGCTAGCTAAATAATCAAGATCATCAAGTAACAAAGAAATCAAAAGGTAAGAACGAAGAACCCTAGATTTACATTTCTTTAATGCTTTCTAGAATGACAATGAAGTGCCTTGTTGGTGGTTGTTGGTTGATTCATGTGAATCATATGAGTTTCGGAGAAATAAGGAATAATTAGTGGACTTAAATCACTAATATATATATATATATGTATGTATAAAGTGAAATCGTAATCGAAATAACGAACTAAACGAAGAGCGAATGAAAAATGTGTTAATTGTTGTTGATGGACAACTTTAAAACCATTGTCCGTGCGTTAGTTTTAAATATCCGAGGAGAAGGAATTAGAAGTGTACAAGTTGTTGAAATGTTCCAATTGGAACGGAGTAAAAATATGCTATAACGAATTTATGGAGAAAATTTTAGTAAAAGACGTCAAACGTCAAAATCCTAGTTCGGTATGATTTCCGGACGAATTTATAATGCGAGTTAATGATTCTGAATATTTAAGATTTCATGATAATGGTGTAGAACATAGAAAAATATGAGCCATAGGCTTAGAAACGAACTCATTCCGACTTCAAATGAGTAAGTTACTAAGAAATGAAAAATAAACGTTCAGAACGCGAAGTTGAAAAACTGAGCGACGAGGGGCTTTTGAGCCGATTGAAAGGCTTGTTAGAGAATCCAGAAAATTATTTTGTCATGGGAAACTGTAATGTGTAGTAAGAGCAAGAAATAGGCTCGAGAACAGATTCTTTCCGAGTTGAGATGATGAAGTTACAGATTTGCGAAGTTAGCGTCAGAATCAATTGTACAGAATTTGAACTTGGGAAACAAAATCCTCAAAACGGCGCCGCAGCGCCACTATTCTAGTTCATTTTGGGCAGCGCAGCGCCCAACTAGAGTAGCTAGAGGAAATGTTGGCGCCGTAGCGCCAAGACAAAGGCCAAAACCGAGCGCCACAGTTTCGGGTCGGGTCATTACCCAATGATGAGTTATTTTGAACTTAAAGCTTGGGTAGGTTTATAGAATGGATATGAACATAATTGTTAAACTAAGATATCACCGTAACAAGTAAGTGATTAAAACCTTATTTAAGGGTTGAATGTTAATTGAAAGAATAAAACAATGTAAACGTAAAATACTTAAAACAATGTAAATGTTTAGTATACGCGTAGAATGGGCGTGCTTAGCATACATAAGAGTGTATGGCTTAGACGTTGGTATTGGAATATGACGTGTAGACGTCAGAAAGCCGTAACGAATGATAATGAATTTAACGAATATTCTGAGTTGAATGATTCGGGTAAGTATATTAGAAAGAAAAGTTAATGTATAACATATGTAGAGTGTTTGTGGCTAATTGGTGTGCCGTCATGATTATATCATGTAGGACATATAAAGACTTGGTAAAAGTAAAGATTAGAAGAACGCTTAGGACAAGTTTTCTAACTCTTGTCTATACTTTATGTTAGGTAAGTTTTCTAACTTCATCTGATTTTGTTCGTATGAAGTTTGTATGATGTTGTTAAGATCACAAGTACACAATTCTTGTATGAATGTGTGAATTTCATGCTTATACAAATCTCTTAGTATTTGTGCAAGTATTCAAGACATGTTATGACATGAACTGTTTAAGGAAGTGTCGATGTCATTCGTTTCGGCTAGACAAATGTTAAAATGTTTTATCGATTTATTAGTAAATCTTTCAAAATATTATTAATGCTATGTTAAGCTATCCAAATCTAATTGTTTGGTAAGGATTCAAAGGTAAACTTGAGGATGAATAAACAAATGTTTTTAGTCGAGTTTTCGGCTGACACACAAGGTGTCAAAACTTAAACGCACAGTCGTTTAAATGGACGAGTGTTGTACAACATAGAGTACTATAGGTTGATCACCTAGACTTGCTCATAAGTGACATCGGATTTGCGGTTTCAATGTCGGGTAGTCCTTTTCAAAGAAAGTAAAAGAAAGCTTTTGGTCCTTTGACCACCTTAGTATAAATAACCAATGTGTTGTTTCAAAAAAATGCTTTAAAGGAAAGGAAAGTATTATTTTTGTTATTCATAATACTTCACAATTATTTGATTAGTTATTGAATAATGATCATATGATTCTTGATTTTGTTGTTATTGAATTGTTATACTTGTTGGGCAATTAAATGTTCATTCTTTGTTTGAATTATATGATTTCAGCTAAGTCCGAATGAATTGAAAGATCCGGTAAGGATAAGGGAAAGGCAAAGATGGATAAATAGAAGATCATGTAATAGTATAGTATTATTGTGTAATAAATAATATTATGACAATATGAACATGTAATGGTTATAGAAACCTAGGAGAATGAACGAATATGATGTAATAATATAGTAATTACATTCATGTCAATAAAATATATATTTAGATATATGTGTATGTTGTAGTACCGTGTAGCACCTTATCCAGGGTTTAAAGGTACCTGTATTTGGGGCATCACAATTGCAGTCACGTACCAGGAGGAAGACATAATATAAAAAGTAAACAGCTTGAATCTCAAATTCGATACTAAACTTGGTGGGGATTACAATACATATAGAATACCAAGGCTTCGCTAATAAATAAATTTTGTTCATCAAGTAAGAAGGGGACAATAATTCACTTAATAACTTGAACTTCTTATAGGACTTTTTAACCTAAGAATATCATTAAAAGGCCAAAGTCTAACTGCTATTTTAGGCATATCTCAACTCTACAGTCCAAAGGACAAAATCACTATACTACCATCCACACTTGATAATTCCTAATAAAAAAATACCTAGAGTTGAATTCAAATTAACTCTATATCTAACTACATAATTTAGTCAGCCAATATCACTTATATTCTTTAACATTTGCTAATGGAAAGAGCAGGCAGTTGACACAAATTTATACATATAATTTTCAGATCATATTACCCTTTCGTACTCATCAAGCCAGTTCTCCTCCTGAGATGCGAGCTCCCATTTCTCCACCTTCTCCAAAATATCCTTCCTGCTTAGAGCTTGTTCTTTGGCTTTTGCGATTTGATCATCCATGCTTGAAAGAAGAACAGATAAATCGGAATTACCTGTAACCAGATATATATAAATATATGTATGCAGTACGTATGTGTGTATGTGTATTAATATATATATATATATATACATACATCCATCCGGAGACATATATAAACACAAATTAGCAAGGATCAAAACAAAAACATAAATATTTGAATATTGAATGTACGGAAAGAAGTAGTCATGCGAGATTCAAATGTAGGCGAATATCAAAGTCGGGAGCCTTCTTTTTACCTGTGATGATGTAAGATAATATATGGAGAAGAATAATTGCTCGAAATAATTGGCAAATCAAGGGAAAATTAACTTGGCTGATGTTCCGGACAGCACTACTCGAAGGGTTTCTCAGCCGCAGAAGAGAGAAAAATTGCTCATACATAAATATCAATAATCAGTAGTTTGTTCCATCATAAACTTGTGGGGTTTACATCAGTATGTATTGAGACTCAAAACCCTAATATTACTTGGAGAACAATAAAAATAATAAACTACTAGAATACCCTAACTTAAACAATATTTCTTAATATCCTAAATCCTCACTATTAAATAAAATAAGTATATGCATCTATTAAACCCAATTAAAAACAATAAAGAATAAATAATAAAATAAAAGTTTATTGCCTTCCTTGTCACCAGACTCTGAACAGAGCTTTTCTTCTCTTCTTTATAAGGCGGAGACTAGGCTTAATAGCTAATTTATTAGCTTTGCTTGTCTGATATTTCCTTCTTAAAATTATTGTCTTCTTTTCATACTTGGATTGCATTAGCTTGTATCAGAGCTCCATTTTGATCTGATGAAGTCAGGTAGGGTTTTTTCCTCTCGTCTCTCTCTTTAAGGTTTTCTCCTTCAAGATGCCTCTTAGAGGAAGAAACACATGACACCCACAACCTGCTCGACGAAATGCAGAAGTTAATCAACTGATGCTCGATATGATTGAAGCTTTAAGAAGGCAGGTGGAAGCCTTAACCCAGCGCGTTGTGCAAACAAATGTCTTTTCTCATGATAGTGTTGAATCTGATAACGAGTATCACTATGAGGAGTTTGAGAACCCATTTTATGTGCATCTGTCACAAAGGAGATTGCTGAATTCTGGTAATAACACACGTTGGGATGGTGGAATCAAAGTAGAAATTCCAGAATTTAGTGTATATCTTACTGGCGATGGCCACATTAATTGGTTGTCTATCGTTGAAAGGATTTTTAACTTGAAAGAAGTGCCTGAAGACAAAAAGGTGAAGTTGGTGGCTATTAAGTTGAAAGGGAGAGCATCAGCGTGGTGGGATCAGCTCACTATGACACGCCAAAGGCAAGGCAAGTCGAAGTTAGTCAGCTGGGAGAAAATGCGCAAGAAGCTTCGCGAGAATTTTCTTCTTTTCAACTATACTCTAACAGCATATCAAAGGCTTCAAAATTGTCAGCAGAGGAACCGATCTGTGGACGATTACACCAATGAATTTTGTGAACTTGTTGCTAGGAATGACCTGAACGAGAATGAGGAGCAAAGAGTAGCACGATACATTGGTGGGTTGCACACAAATTTGCAAGATGCTTAAATCAACATAACATATGGACTGTTTCTCGAGCACATCAACACACTAAATTTGCTGAAACTTGGGAAGCAAGGAGCACAAACCGGACTCAACCAAATCAAGTTTCTCGTGGGAATACTACGATTAGCAGGCCAGCAACTACAGGATTCCAAAGAGGCAGCAACACAGCTTTCAAATGTTGGACAATCACTTGTTACACCCAAGTTTGAAGATTCTGCGGAGTGGTTGCAAAATAAGATTTTCCAAACTACTTGCACCGATGGTGGGCGAGTTTGTAAGTTGATCATAGATAGTGGGAGCTGCGAAATATGATCTCTCAAGGGGTTGTTTTGAAGCTAAACTTACCAGTGGAAATACATCTGCAGCCCTACAAGCTCTCTTGGTTCAAGAAAGGCAACGAGGTATCTATTACTAAACAATGTTTCTTTAATTTATCAATTGGTAATAGATATTTTGATAAAGTATGGTGTGATGTTGTGGTTATGGAAGTGTGCCATATATTATTTGGTCGACCATGGCAATATGATAATAAAGTTGAGCATGATGGCAACAAGAACTCTTCCACTATTTACAAAGACGATAAAAAGATCATACTGGTTCCAACTAAAGATGCAGTTATGACTAAACCAAGGCAAGGAAGTGGTGTTACTTTGTTGTCCATGACCAAGTCTGAAGAGGAATTAAAAGGAGAGTTATGTGGTCGATATTCAAGTTGCAAAAGAGGAGTTGGGTGGGTCTAACTGTCCACCTTTAATTCAGCAACTATTGGAAGAGTTTGTTGATGTCATGCCGCAAAGTTTACCACAAGGGTAGCCTTCCTCTAAGGGACATGGTCGACCTTGGAGTTATAAGGTGTATATGAAGGAGATCACCTTGTTAAAACACCTTAACGAAGTATGCTAAGTGAATCAGTGAATTAAAATGGTACGCCTAAGCATAAGGATAGAAAACAAGTAATAGAGGACTGTAAACGAACTTAATATGTGTTGTCTATGTATTGTTGTGAGACTCCGAAAAGATGGAATCCTAGATATGTGGATTGTCAAGTTGTTCCAATTGGAACGGAGGAAAAATACGCTATAACGAAGTTAATGGCGAAATTTTCCCTAAAAGGAGTCATAAGTGAAAACCCCTAGTTTGGTAAGTTTACAGGTGTTAAAACTTCCGAAAAATTATTTCTTTCCGGGAGATGTGTAGTTGGGTGAAAACGTGAGCCGTTGGCCCAAGAACGAACTCAATCCGACTTCGGATGAGTAAGTTATATAGTTTAGAAAATTTGACGTTGAAAACATCTTCTGGTGAAAAATGGCACCCAGAAGGGTTTTGAGCCTATTTCCCGACATTTTAGAGACTTGTGAAAAATTTTCTGTCCGGTAGGATTTGAAGAATTTGTTACAAGGAAGAAATAGACGCAAGAACGAGCTCATTCCGTTATCGGACAATCAAGTTATGGTGCTTCAAAGTAAGCGCGTTAAAACTGTGCAAAGCCGGACATTTTTCGGGAGCTAAAATGTTGGGCGAGTGAATTCTGACCTTGGAAGGCGAAGCATCCAAATTAGACTTAATTTGGACGTCGGGGCTTTGAGCAACAAGGGATGAAATGTCAGCTTTGACGTCCTTTAGTAAATTGGGCATAGCTCTTTCGTTCGAACTCCAATTGAGGTGATTCAGGATGATTCAGAAAGATAAGTAGGCCTATAACTTTCATTCTTCAAGTTTTGAGAGTTGAGGTCGGGATCAAGGCTTCAAATGAGCATCTTTAGGACTGTTGTGTATTCGGAGGCAAACCGTGGTGTTTCTTCAAAACGCCGTGGTGTCGATCCGTGTTTGACTAGTATTTCCGAGTTCTAAACCTTGAACTTTGGAAATATAGTCTAAAGTATTGTAAACCAAGGAATGGAAGATGTATTTGACGTATTAATCGTACGCAACAACGTGTCGATTAAGCATTCGGGTAAGAAAAGTCGTGCGTATGATGTACGAACGTCAAAACGCCGAGTCGAATGTTAATAAACTTAAATAGTGTTCCGATTCTTATGAGACGGACATTATAAAACATGGAAAAGAGTTAAAGTAAACCATAAGTGACGTATAAACGTAACTAATTGGTATAATTTACCTTAATGATATATATAGGTCATTAGAAGATCGATTGGATAGTGTTCTGGTAAATCGCGTAAAATACAAGTTTCTTAACTTGCTCTAATGTTGTAATTGAGCAAGTTCCTAACCTGTACGAGATAGTTGTTCTGTGCAAGTTCTGTACGAGATAGTTGTTCTGTGCAAGTTTCCTAACTTCATTCAAATTGATGAATTGGATGCAAGTTTCATGTATTTGTGCAAGTTTTTTTTAGCTATGAATTGTGATGTTTGCCAAAATCTGCACATATGTGCTTTTGTGAAGGAAATGTTATGTTGAACTGTTTAAGTTGTTACAATTTTGCTGATGCATGAATTGCATTATTATTAAGTCCATGCTAACTATTTTAGATGGGCACATGTTAAGATGTACATGGTAATGGACACAGATTACCGACTGGTTATTAGAGATTGTGATGTTTAAAAATGATAGGGATTTAAGTTATTCCTATTTATTCGAACCGCTTCTCAACTATTGTTTTGTTGACGAAGTTTTCAAAAAATGCTGAATTGATTCTTGATTTTGTTGTTTATTCAGCTGTTATAACTTGCTGGTCAATTAAATGCTCACTCTTGCAAAACTCTAAAACTTTTGCAACAAAGTAGATGGACTTGAGTAGTCGGATGCCATTAAGCGGAAAGAATTTTTAAAAAAGAAGACTTAGAGGATTACATATTGTGATGTATTAGTTGTTGTAATTGTAATATTTTTATGATGTAATATTCATTAATATTATAATGTTAGGATGTAAAGGTCTTAGAACATGGGTTTAGCAGTGACTTGATGTAATAATATATTAATTACAGTCATGTCTTAAGAATATACCAGATGAGTAGTACCGTGAAGCACCGAACCCGGGCTTGAAGGCAAATCCAGGGTTTGGGGGATTTACAAATTTGATCCCAAAACCTCATCTTTGAGGTTTTGGCCATGATACCACCCGAACAACACAGGTCTAAATACAAAATTATCCAAAGAATATAGCTATATACTAAATCGATTCATTTCCCCTAGCATAATATAATACTCCCTCTGTCCAAGGATAAAAGTTCTGGTGGACTTTTCACGCATATTAAGAAGAGAAATGAAATGACAAAATTGCCCATAATAATATTTTATTAATCACTTCCAATGTAGGTGCGAGAGTGACTTATTATACTTATTAAATATGGAGAGAGAATTAGAATAAAGAAAGTATAAGATATCTAATGCTAATGGTATAATAGGAAAAATTGTGTAAAAGTTTGGTTATTAAAGGAAAGTGGACATTTAACATAGGACTATCCAAAATAGTAATAAGGACTTTTAACATGGGACGGAGGGAGTATAAATAATAACATATTTACATCATTTAATCATAAATCAACATATATTATTAACCAAAACCCAAAAAAAATCTGGAAAGGGGCAGAGAATCTGGGTTCTGATTGTTTCATAATTGTGATTCTCAATCCACTTCAATTGTTTTAATTCACCTGTGTTTCAACCTCGATCAGAGTTCGTCATCTCACCATGCTCAGAGAATTCAAATCCTTCGACCTAATCACCAAGGCTCTAGATGGAATGCCAACCAAAAATATGGCCAACGACTACGATTACTTCCTTTTTGATCCAAAAATGACCAGACAAAGAGATGAAATGTATGATTCGAAACTTCATATACTTCTAGCCACCGAAGTGAACACGGGTTTTTTATCAGAGGAAATCGGTAATTTCTTTACCAAATGTAGATCTGACCAGAAAATAGATCTAGATTTCTATTTGTATAAGATTTTGAATTGGAGATTTGTGTAAGATTATATAAAAACGATGGGTTTATAAGGAGGTGTTATATTGCTTATCATCCATTGTGGGTGACTGGGTTATTCATACAGATCTGCATATCATCCATTGTCGGTGATTGGGTGCTTTCTCCTTTTAAAACTGGTTACGGGCCTGCTCAGTTTTGGATGTGCAGATTTCCTATGTTTAGGTTTTGTTACTTTCGGGATCTGGTTTGTGGGTGGTTGATTAGGATTTTCTATTTTCTAGGATTTTATCTAGGTTCTCTCCTAGTTTGCTATAAATAGTGAAGCTGGTTATTTCTGGGCTTTGTTTCAAATTCCTATTTCTGGGTTTAAATCCACAATGGTAAATGCTTTGATCACTATTAGAGGTGTTTTGTGATCTGCTGTTGTTATGTAGTACAGATTTGTAATCACGTTATTGGGTTGTAACCGTGTTTGTCTTCGTTCTTCATGGTTCCTCTGGATTCTGGCTTGTGGCTTTGGATGCCTTTTTAATACTATGTTTTTGGTCTGAATAGTTTTGAATATGCAAAAGTGATTTCGCATGGTGTAATCATGTTCTAATGAATTGGTGTTCTGATTTTGCAAAAGTTTTTTTTTCTTTTTCTTTTTTTTGGCTCTTTTAATAAAATGATCATTTCATAAATTTGATAAAATTAATTTATAAATTTTAAATTTTGTTACTAATTTATATATAATTTTAAAATAAAAAAAGTATTTGATAAAATTAAAATTACATTAACTACAATTAATTAACTTTAAGATTTTGTAATTGGATTTGAATAGAAATTAATTTAGTACAAACCTTATTCCTTAGGATAATTTAACAGTTAGGCTCTTGGTGCTCAGGTGGTCTCATGGCCAAAACCTCAAACATGAGGTTTTGGGATCAAATATGTGGAACAACATCAATTTTGAGAATTAATTGAGTTTAGGTTCACGTCAGCGGTGCCACGTAGGCAAGTCAACGCACATGTGGCACCTGAGGGCTCAATATCAAAATTTTTGAACAGAAATGGGCTCGATTTGCGTTGACCAAAAGAAAGCGACTCAATACCCAAAAACACCTAAAGTTCAGTGACCACATTTGCATTTTACCCCTATGAGACCAATTCTCTTTGACAAAAAGATTAGAGCTTTAAGTAGGAGAGAGCTTCTAGAAAGGTAAGAGAAATAATGTAGGCCAGGTTCTTCCTTTGTAAATTAGCAAAATCAAATGTTTGAAAAAGACTCCTATTTATAGATTTTACTAGCGTAGGGCATAATGGTAATTTGAAATATCTTTAATAAAATCAAAGGCTAAGATTATTTCTCTTTAAAATTAAAGGCTCAGATGGCTTTAAACTATTATAGCGGAATTGTATAATTCATCTAGAATCAATTCATCACCAATGCAGCGCAGACCTATGTAGAGTGGCTCAATAAGTATGTTAGATCACCTTCATACCTATAAGGTTAACCTATTAGATTGAGACTCTACAATACTTATTAACCTATCTACATTCTTAAATTTATCCGATGTGAAATTTATGTGAAATATCCCAACAATTTTCACCATTCACTTGAATACCCATCACAAGTATCATACTAGAGTTTTGAGTCCTTTGAAAAGTCTTGCTCGACTCTAATAATACTCCACCACGTCGGGCGCCAAACGTGGGAGTATAATCTTACTCTTTGTGAACCCTTCACCTTGAGAAGCTTCCCAGAGCCATCCAGAGCACACTTCATTCTACTCAAATCATACTTCATCGCATAGTGGCAAAGTGAGTGATCCCTTGTGCTCCACCCGACTAGACTCTATTTGCTCCACCACGCGGGCTGGGTAACACGCGGCCTACAAATGTGCGCCACCTAGAGTACCAACCTGATACTTGGGTCCATCGAACCATAGGCTCTAATACCACTTGTAGCGAAATTGTACAATCCATCTCACATCAATTCATTACTAATGCAATGCATACCTATGTAAACTGGCCCAATAAACCTGTTGGATCGCCTCCATACCTAAACAATTATCCTATTAGGTTGAGGCTCTACCATACTTATTAACCCATCTACACTCTTGAATTTATCCGATGTGAAATTCATGTGAAATATCCCAAGTATAGCACACGGATTTGCCTAGTAAACTAACACACCCACTTTTAATTTGAATTTTGAACTATAGTCTTTTAGAAAAAATACTTTACTTTTTCTCCTAACTTTTCATTTCAAACAATTAGCACGTTAACTTCTAGAACACCAAAAAAATCTGGCCATGTGGTGAAGAAAAGGCTTGGCCTTTTACTTTTTGTAAGTTTACTTTCATTTGAAATTCAAACTTAGCCTTTTAGGACAAATATTTTACTTTTTCTCCTATGTTCTCATTTCAATTTAAGCACATGTTGGTTTCTAGAAGACATGAGTATTCGGTCATGTTGGGGGAAGTAAAAGGCTTGGCCTTTTACTTCTTCCAAGTTTACTAACCATTAGCCTTTTGATTTTTCTAACTTCCCTTCCAAATTTTATTTTCAAATTTCTTGCCCTTTTGTTTTTGCACTTTTATATCAAGCTTTTTGTCTAAAGATTATAACTGAGCCATAGGCTATGTTTGGATGGAGTTTTAACGAAATAGCTTTAATATATAATATAGTATTTTTAAATAATTTTAGCAAAAAATAATAATTTACTAAAAATACTGAAAATATATTTTTGGTTTAAAAAAATATTGTGTATAGAGTTAAAAACAATATGCATATTAAATGTTTAGAACGAAGATAAAATGTATAAGAATTATATATATGCAACCTATAGAGATGGTACTATAAATTCGGGTAAAGCCTTTTACCCCAAGGTCATGTTTGTTTGCAAACCCATGTTTGGGATGGACTATTTCTCTTAATTTAAAACTACTTGAGACTATTTAATACTTTGATGAGAGACTATTAGTCTCTTAATGTGGGACACACTATTACTCCCATAAAGCCATTTGATAGCTTAAAATGAGAGGACTATTAATCGCAAGTTCATCATAAGATTATATAATCGCTCATAAATAACACTAGAATGACAAATTAGTCCTCGGGACTATTAAAAGGACTATTAATCCCCCATAATGGGATAAAATAGTCTATAATAGTGTTAAATTAAGACAAATAGTCCAATCCCAAACATATTTTTTGCAAACAAACATGGCCTAAAATAATAAAAAAGACTTGAACATTTATCCGGACCAAATTGATTGAATAACTTTTGAAAGACTTTGTCCTTGTCAGATAATTATGATAAAGAATAATAATTACATTTGTCATCATTAAAACTAAGATTGACTTTGCGATACCTCAACAAGAGGGAACCCAATTAGCTTGCAAATTTTCCATCACCTATAGTTATAACAGAACTAATAATATTTTATCCATTCTCACCAAGCAAGACAACAAACAGAAATAACCACAATATATGAATCGATTAACCGGTTTATACAAAATATATATATATATATAATATTTAAAGTTGACAGAAAATGCATATTTCAAGAAATGAGAGATAGGAGTATATGGTGCTAAAAACAACACAAGAATATGAACAATCATTTATATATGAAAGGAACAAACAAATAATACAAACCATAAAAGTATATGGTGAAAAAAATACCATGTGCAAAGTATTTTTTGGTAAACTTAACACTAGAACAGAGATTAAATAATACCTGAATCCATAAGGCTGATGAGAATTTGTCGTGCTGTTTCGCTGTCTACATCCATATGAACCCCTCTGTAAATGTCTTCAAGCTCATTTTGCTTTTTGAATACCAGTTCCTTCATTTTGCTGACTTTTAAAACATTTAAACGCCCAACTTCTTCTTCAATCTAGTAATAAAAAACACGGGAAATGATAAAACAAAGATTATAATTTCTTAAAAATCAAAATATATGAATAATTCAAGAACAGGTATCACCTGCTCAATCACATCCATTGCAAGAGATCCAGGGGTTGACAGCGTATCAAGAAATGATGAAACTACATAGGTGACATGGTCAAACCTCTTTTGCTCTTGTATAGATGTATCCAAGAGATTCCACAGATGTATAAGGGTACTGGCAAGATTTTGAAGCTACAATAAAACAAAATTTTAAGTGAAGTAATAAAATGACAATATAGAAAATAAAAAAAACACTAACAAATGACTAATTCTACAAAATCTACACATAACCTCAAACTGTTCAGCGGCCAACTTCCTTATGTCGACCAAAGGTGCAAGAAAACAAATTATTGGATGCCTAGAAAAAATTAAGGAACAAACCTTGCTGAAAATTTTTAAGTATAGCTGAATGCTAGCTTACACAAAGCATTCAAATAAGAGCTAATTTCAGTCTCGTTGGTCAACCCCTTCTTTTCATTGCTAACTTGCACCAACCACCCAAAGACATTTTTTCCACTATCTTTGACAAAACTAGCAGCATGCCGTAATTTATACACTCGTTGAATACAATGGGGAAAAAAGGAACCGCTTTGATATGGTGAATTGGTGATCCTTGTTTTTCCTCATTTCAGAACAAGAAAACCCCAAAAAATAAACACAAAAATGAAATAAAATTGAGACACATCCTTTCACCCAAATTTAGACATCTATAAATATTAATGCGCTCAAATATTCTTAGTAAAATGTTTGACAACTAATTACTGATGTTATTATGCTTCTTTTTTTCTGCAATGGTAGAACATTTTGGAACACCTTTGACAACATCATCACTCAAAAAAATTTAGAAAGAGAATTGAGAGCATCGCTTTTGTATTCAAAGGTACTGAAAAGAAGCTTTCCGGAACAACGAAACCAACAATGTCAACTTGGATTGGATCAACTTCCTGAATCGTCCTTTCTTCAGTAACGAACAACTCAAAAGCAACTTTAAAGTTTTTTCTCAATTTGTTGCTCATACAATCTCTGGTTCAACTTTTGAAACTTCAAGAATTTCATGGACACATCACTACTGTCTGTAGCCCCAAAATTTGGAACATCCTTTTTTTTCTTTCTCTTGCTCAGCTTAAATATAAATGTGTCCGCTAGTCAATAAGGCCTTTTTTTATAGAATAGACGTCATCTTTTATAAAAGAGATGTTATTCTATCATTCCATTGTATGAGTTATTAGTATGTTATTAGAATTAGATCATGAAGCACCAGATTCCAGGTACAGATATCTGAATTTGAGGGAGTCACAAGATTAACTTTTAAAACACAACACATTTCCAAGTGAAACTCATGTTTGTGAATTATCAAATTCATACCTTTTAAATTGGCTAGGTCCATCCATTATATTTAACCAAACAAGCACCGTAAAACCAGATATAGCATTTCGACTCTATATGAATAAACCAGTCCACCAGGTGATGGAGGCGACAAGTGCAAATCCCAAAAGAACTTTATACTCCCTCCGTCACATATTAAATGTTCTAATTTCCTTTTTAGTATGTTCCAAAATAAATGTCCTATTTCCATATTAGTAACTATTTTATCTTATTTTTTCATGTATACCCTCATAATCTTTTTAGTCAACTTTTGTTAGAAACTTAAGAAATGATAAAAGGTTTACATTGGGAAGTGATGTATTGTTATACCACTTTCTCTCTCATATTAACACTATAACATGTCTTCTATTTAATGACTCTCTAACCTCTTTTTCTCTATAACATTATAACATGGGAACTTGGAAGGAATAATTAATATTGGGGTCATAGAAAAGTGAATAGATACTTCAATTAATAAGTAATTTAGAAGGGCAATTTAAGTAAAAAAAATATTAATTAACGTGTTGAAACCAATTAGGACGTTTAATACGGGATGGAGGGAGTATTATTTTATGAAAATTTAATTATGTTTAATTTGGGAGAACTAATGTATGTAATTATTTATTATATTTATTAGTGGGGACTTGGGAAATTTAATAATTAGGAATTTTTAATATTTAGTACAAGTAATTTAATCATTTAGTACTTTTATTGCTCACAAGTAATATTAGGGTTTTGAGGATGGAAGTTGGAACTAAAGGTGATGGTGGCAAGGGTTCCAATTAACTCCCAGGTACGGATTTGATACCAATATGATGTAGGCCGAATATAGTGTTTAAATAATTCTGGAATTTAATGAAAAATAAAGGAAAGCTAAAACTATTGTGGAGTTTCGTGCTCCACTACCCCTAACATCGTCAATCGCAAGAGAATATAATTGATTGCAAACAAATTTTTAGTTCTAAACATTAATCTTCAATAATCTGTCGAATACTGGAGCATCGCTGGTGTTGTGCCTCGCTTGGCCACCGCCGTGCTGCCCTTTCTAAGTTGGGCCTCTTCACTCTGCTGCCTTCCGCCCATTAGCTACTTGCATATGTTGTTGTCTTCTGCTTGAGAGTAACAAAAAGAGAGGTAACCCGTATATATATTTAGACAGACCTACAAAAATCTTGGTAGACTACAGATCACCCATATGTTAGGCCTACTTTTAAATTTTAACCCCACAGTTTATTATCATTTCACCATACACCCGAGAGAACTTCCAGTCTTAACATTTTTACCCCAATTTATTACCTATTTTCAGTTAGGTCCTAAAAAATAAAAAAGAGTACCAAAAACAAAAAATCAAAAGTGAACAAATTTCATTATCACAATGTCTCGAGCCACAAAAAAATTGATTGCACAAGAAAATGATTTTCTTGAAGATGAAAGTGACCGATTACGTTATTTTGTTTATATGTGGCCATAGTTATTTGAAATCGAAACAGGAAGAGCTTAGATAATTGATGCACAAGACAGAACTTCGAATATTGCAATGTCAGTATCAAGATGAGCAATGACAAGATGAAGAAAAGAAGTGTCAAAAAGTTGAAGAAAAAAATGTCAAAAGGCTATATCTCAAATTTCATCACAATGTTCTTCTATGACAGATAACATATCCATTATCAAAGATGGACTTAATAAATTGCTGACATTTGTGAGGATAGATCAAGAAGATGTTCAGAATTGCAAGGCTACAGACACTTGTACTGACCTAGTTACAATTTTCCTCTGTTTCCTATTATTTTTTACAATTTCACGCCTTTAAAATCTTGTCCTGCATCACTAAGCCAGCAAGGATGCTCATTGAAGAAATGGAAAATGCATTAAAGGAATAAACTCAAGGTTACTAGTTCCAATCCCCATACTTGTGGCAAGAATTAACTACCAAAAAAAGTATGCTCATTTTATAGACCAGGAAACTAGTTTTGGATTTCAAATCCAAGTTCAAGCTTTACAATAAGAGGGGCAATATGGATTATCAGAGACAAAAGAAACAATTGAGGAAAGGGTACAAAAACAAATTAGAGCATCAAAATGTGTATATATTTATTCTTTTAGGGGGGGGGACTTTAAGTTAGTGGTTCCATTCTTCTAAAATTTAGAAACATATCTTTCAAACTCACACTTGAACCAAAGTTGTGCATCAAGTAATATTTCCATGCAAATAGATCACTGAATAGAGAGGGAGATTTATAGCACCTTTTGTCGCCTTTGCTGTTTCTCTTGCTTCAATGATTTAACTTCACCCATTAATCTAGCAAGGGTCTCATTGCTAATGCTCCAGGATTGGCTATTTTTAGGATCACTCAAGCTTGGATGAACTTCATTTAATTTTTTCTTGAAATCAAGTGACATAATAACTGAAAGTTCATGGATTGTATTAATATTATCGTTAACTTTTTGCAGCCGTAGAGTCTGCAAACAACACCAAGAAAAGGACAGGAGGGATAACATAAGCTTAAATTTTCAGTATTTCCATGATATAAGAGTAACTCTTAAGTCATGTATATATCAAGGGAACCTTTTCAGACTGAAGCTCCCGAAGGTGTGACTTCAACTCTCCCAACTTTTTAGCTGTCAAAACCCGCTCATTTACTTGTGGTTCACAAAACTGGTCATTTCCTGCTATTTCTGAACAGATACAAACAATCTGCAACTGTGTTTCAGAAAATGCTTTCATCATTTCATGTTTCTTCGACCTTAAAGTCTCCAACACAGGGCTTACAGCAGAAAGCTGTTGTTTGAGATTCCCCTTCACCTTCTCATACTACAAAATAAAATTGGGGGCGGGGGCGGGGGAGGGGGAGGGGGAGGGGGGGTATATATACATATAATATCAACGCATTATATGCAAAATAAGATATTATTTCTCAAATTACAGAGAATAAAATGAACAAACCAGTGGACGTGAAGCCTGCTCTCCAAGGGCGGAAGAAAGGTTGACGATTTCAGCTTCAGAATCGGCCAGCGACTGAAGTAAATCAGTTTTGTACTTTCTGGTTTTCTCTACTTTCCTACGGTAAATATCAAGACATTCCTGCTCAAGTTGTAGAAGCATCTTGTCCCTTTCCCTATCTGACTCCCCAATTTCATCCCATATTTCCTGTTTGAAAACAATGTTCAAAACAACTTCTGATGACTACAAGTTCTGGATCATAAATGAGTGTACATGGACAAATATATATATATGTACACATTTTTGTATAAAGTAAATATTGTTGACTTGGTTTCAATGAAAACTAAATGACAACTATATGAAGTATATATTATATAAAGTATATGATATCAAAAGAGACTTCATTTGGTCAGCTCCACTACAGTTAATTGCATGATTTTGTTGTAAACAACCTACAACATCATTATAAATTGATTACATAATTCTCAATGTAGAACTCCCTCATCGTAGTCAATTTTGGAGATCTCCATGCACAAAATGATTACATAAACTGAACCACATTACATTTAAATTGAGCCAACTTGACAAAATCGTGAATGAGTCGCATGACGAAAAAGTTGAAGGAGCAGGTGGTGTTGAGAAAGTAGTTGAAATTCCTAACCTAGAGCAAAATCCAAAACTAGACATGAAGAATCAATTCATCAGTATGTTGGATTGGTTGTAAACGATCATTACAATGGTACACTTAGAAAGAACAACATATCATTCTGGCTTCCACAACATCATGTAACTTCAAAGAGTTTCAAGATTTTTGATGTTCATGGATTCAAGATCATCATGAATTATGGTGTCTGATTCATTCAAACTTTAAAACTCAAGCATGAGTTTTTCTTGATGGAGGGGAGAGTGATGTGGACGAGACATGAAGACTAAAGAATTATTAGTAAATTATTTATGTTATTATTTATGGAAAAATTGATTGTAGTAAAAAAGATTCTTCAATTATTATAAGAAATAACTAAGAGCAGTTTTTTAAAAGGCGAAGGCAGAAGGCAAGGCATTCCGTCTCCCATGAGGCGAGGCTGGGCATCAATCCCACAGCGTGGTGATGTAGAACAAGGTGGAAATAAGGAATAAAAGTACATATTCCCGCAGAGAATCGGTAAAGAAACGCACACAAAAGCACACACCTTTAATCTCAAATTAGTATATTCAATAATTTGTAAAAGAATGAAATACTACAATGCTTAAATAGAAAACTCAATACTTGGGGACCAAGTAAAAACCCTAATTTAAAAAGCAAACAATCTCCTAATTAAAATCTACTACAATAATTAAAACTCTAACAATTGAAATCTACTACAACAAATAATTAAATTTCTAGAATATCCTACTAAATAATTATATTAATAATCCAACATTTATCTCAAAAAAACAATACAAAATTAATATTAAACTTCTTGAATTTCTTATTTCGTATAGCATCATTCTCCTCGCCTTTGGAAGAAACTCGTACTCGAGTTTTGAAATATTGAAAAATAACAAACCACAGTCCGAGAGATGCCTTCCAACAAAAACATGTGCATTCGATGTTTCAATATCATGAACACAATTTTCAGGAATAACAATGACATAATATAGAAATTTGAAGTAGCTTGGGACTCGGATGTATCACAAAACAGAGAATCATCGTGGTTGACCTCAACTTTATCTTCCTTGATATTTTTGCACTTGAGGTCAAACTTAACTTCAATTTCCTCACTGCGAACTATCTTTGAATCTGCAAGTTGTTTAACACACTTAACTTCCACTTCATATTTCTCACAAGCATCAATATGTGAGAGTATTTGCTCTTCATCCTCGCAAAATATGACAAAATTCATACTGATTATTGATATGTTTAAACATTGTGAGAAACTCATCAATTGTCTTGTAAGAACTTGTTTTGCGGGTCTCCTCTTGTGAACACGTCGCTTTAGTTGAACAAACACGATTAGGATGAACATTTCTTTGTGCTTGAACAAAATATGGACGAACGTGACAGACGGTTATGTAGTCGTAACGTGTCTTTAAATTAGCAAGACTTGTTTCGGACAGTGCGAGATCATCGCATAATTTCCAATACTCAATGCTATACGAAACACAAGACCTTTTAAGTTGCACGTATGTAACAAAAGTTAGATGCTCAAGATCGTCAAACCTCGAAGACATTGTATATATGTACTTTTTGTTTTTCCTAACCTAACAAAATGTAATTTGGCAGCAGAATGAGCTTCCTTTTTTAGGAACAGTGGTATGCACTGTAGCGATGAACAGTAACTGGGTTTTTTTCTCGGGATAAATGGAAACTATGGCGACGACGATTTCTAGTGCAGATCGTGCTTTCGTCTCGAAAAATTGTTGTCGATTCTTTAGTGAACTTCGACAATTTGATGGAGACCAAGAAAATTTTGGTAGGAAGAAATTTGATGAAATCAAAAGATTTCAGGAATTTTGGATATTGATACTATTCTAATGTAGGACAAGGTGGAATGAATGAATAAAAGTACCTATCCCCGCAGAGAATCGGTAAAGAAACACGCATAAAAGCACATAGCTTTAATCTCAAATCAATATATTCAATAATTTGTAAAATAATGAAATATTACAATGTTTAAATAGAAAACTCAATACTTAATGACAAAGTAAAAACCCTAATTTAAAAATGAAACAATCTCTTAATTAAAATCTACTACTATAATTAAAACTCTCCCAATTGAAATCTACTACTATAATTAAAACTTTAAAAATGAAACAATCTCTTAATTAAAATCTACTACTATAATTAAAACTCTCCCAATTGAAATCTACTACTATAATTAAAACTTTTAGAATATCCTACTAAATAGTTACATTAATAATCCAACATTTATCTCTAAATAACAATACAAAATTAATATTAAACTTCTTGAATTTCTTCTTTTGCACCGCATCACACAGGTCGTAAGTTTTTTTGGGTATTAAAATTTTAATAAAAATACCTAAATATACGCTTTAGTTTTAGAAAGAAAAATAATAATAATTTTTTTATAAAAGAAGAAATTTTATTATTAGAAAAGAAAGGATACGATAAATAAATTAATTAAATAATAATAATCTAATATTTATTGGGAGTAAAAGGAGTTATTATATTTATGTTGTGACAATTATAATTTTAAAGATTAAAAGTGTACATACTATAAAATTAGAGATAGGTATTGATTTTTAAGTCAATTTGTAAAATAATAAAATTCAAAATAGATACAAGTTATTGATTTTAATACAAACAACCATAATATTGTAACTAAACTAAAAAGTACAACTAATTACATAAACTCAAATGAATTCATATTAAATTAAAGCATCTTTAGAATCGACCATCATGTTAGTGGCGTAGACGGTAGACTTATTGCTTTTAACCAACATGAAGCTATTTCATACCAACAATCAGTTTGGACTTTGGACTACCTGCAGTAAACTAACCCAATATTTCCTAATAGCGTCCATCTTTTTAACATGTGGCCAAGTAGGAACCGCAAAATATTAGAGGAGACGAGATAACTATACCCTACATAGGAGTATTAGGGTTTGAACTGAAGAGCCGATACCTCTTCTCACTCAATATCATTTCTCTAAGTAGGGTAGTACTACTAACAGCGTAAGAGAACCGAGAGCTGCTTCGTCTCTAATACTACCTCACATCTTCTCTTTCTCCAACAAGGCTTATGTCATTCGCAGCTTCTCCTTCTTTGTGTTTATCAAGGGTTTAAAGGCTCCTTTTGGGAGGTACTCCTCAGTTACCCGTGAGGCTCAAGAAAATGTAAATCCCAGTAAAGAAACATACTTTCTAGTGCGAAAAAATGTACTTCTCTCAAACATCTGGCTCAATTATTTGCATTTTGGGGATTTATTAAAAAGCCTAGCCTCGGAAAGCGCCCGAATTAAGTTTTTAAAACACTGATTAGGAGTGTAGGTAAGTGAGGTTGTTCAAGTTTTTTAGTTATCTACTTTATCGAATATCTAAAGTTTAGGTAACTAACGTTATTTCTTTAATAGGATATTTATCTTAGTAGTATATACTAGTATTAGTGTTTTATTTGGTCTCCAAATTTGCTTGATCTCTATGTCTTAGGTTTTCTATATAGGTAGGAAATTGATATTTCCACGAGCAAAAGTGATATTTCCACAAGTTTCCTCTCACGTGAATAGTAAATGAGTCCCACACTTATGTGAGAGAGACCTTGTGGAAATATCAAATTTTACTTGTGGAAATATCAATTCCTAAGTAGGATTGTCAAATCTACAAGTTTAATGGGAGCCTTTATATAATGATTTTGAGTTAAGGTTTTGAGTCATTGTGACCTTCGGGATCCTTATCATATTCTTCCTTTTTTTTTAGCCTCCATCCCTTTCCTAAACCCCTTTAGACCTTATCCTGTATCATGTGGTCAGCACTATACTACAAGTTCTAGCCAAAGATAGATCCAAGATATACTGATTGGAGATGAACAAAACAACCTTAACTTGATTGACTCTTCCAACTTTTAGTTTGGTGCACAAGCTTCCCAAAAAAGTTTAAAGTAAACATTGCACCTTAAATCACTAGAAAGCTATTATATTGTTGTACTATTGTCGCTGTTACTTTTTCCTACTAATAAAATAGAGTTTGCTGATGTTGTCTATTTTGTCATTTCTCTAAGAAAACACCTTTATGGCGGTACAACTCATTCCATCACTATTGATGAGAGTATATTCTATATCTTTAAGTTTGTAACAATTTTTCAAATATTTTCCGACATGTCAATACCCTCTAGATGACCAAATGAGGTATGGGCAAAATATTAGAAGATTTTTATTTTTATTTTATTTTTTTATATAAATCATATTGGAGGATTCTACCTCCTTGGATAGATCTAGAACAAGATCTACTCCTCGAAATGCTTCTATTGTAGCTGGAAGAAACTAAGGAAATAAGCAAAACTTAAATCATTTTCATTCTGCCCTACCAAATAACAAGAAAGACTGTGTATAGGCTTTAGAATTCAAGGATTAGACTAATGAATGCTGACCTTTAGAACAAATTGATGACTATTGACTACAATTAGTAACAGACGTGACATAGGGAAAGTCTCCTGAGTCCTGACCATCCTAGAGACTCGAATTACTATAACCACATATACTAAAAGACACATTGACCCTCCAAAAGACTTTAAAATATTAACTCCAATGAGCTTTCTAGGTGAACCTAGTATTAAGTTCAATTTCAGAACATTAATATTTTCATCTTATTCTTTATAGAGATTTTTAACAACTACATCTTAATGATCGCACCACTTAAACTTGACGCAACAGCTGAACCAGTGAAATATAACCCAGTAATCCCCTTTCCATTTAGCTGTTAATTAATATTCTCAAAGGTAAAAACAATAAAGTACAACACAATTTGTCTATTTGAATTGGTAACAAACAATAAATAACTCTCCACTGAATACATATAGAGCTAACAGATACCAAATTGAATATCCTTGGAATGATAACAAATCAGACAATAATAATAATGTCCTTACTTTACTCCATAATAATTTCAAAAAATTGGTCTATTCAGTTCTTTCAGAACTTTATGTCAGGGAAAGGATAAGAAAATGATATTAAACAATAAAGTAAGATAACACTATCTTAACTTACAAAAGCTCAATTTAATTCAAACTTGAATTTGACTGCACTAATATTTGTGCTGAGCAAGGACATAGAGTTCAAAATTTCCTTAAGCCTTTACTAATAAGATTATTGGGAATTCCAATAGTCCTCATTCAACTGGATAGGAATTATCTGTCGAAAATGAAAACTTAGCCCATTTCATTCAATTTTTCGTGCAGATGATTAGTACAGTCCATACCCAGATCCCCAATGATCAAGTTTATCAACCCGAATAGCCAATGTAGTGTGGCTGAGTGAGTCCCGGGAGATGTGAAATGAAAACATGAATCCAATGTATGTATGTATACATGCATTTGTTCTACTGAAAAAATTAGGGAAATCCTACGAACAAATGCATATATGAAAATATATATATATATATAATTTTCTTTACCTCTCAGTTTCCTTTCTTTCATTAAATATTTTCTATGTTTCAAACATGACACTGGTAAATGAATATACATCAAACTGAGAAATGTAATATGTATGCTGAATGCATTAAGAAATACATTAAAAATTAAGAAATGTATCTGTATAATTGTAAGTAGTGAAAACAATTGAAGCAGACCTGTAATTCCTTAAGGAGAGAGCCACAAGTCGTTGTGGTTGACATCGCGATCCGAAGTAGAGAGGTGGAAAATGAAACTCGAAGCCCTAGAAAATAGAGAGAGATATTTCTATTTTTGATTTTGCTCTATAATTATTTTTTGCCCCTCTCTAGTCAGCAATTATAAGATTGATTATTTGATATTTGGGATATATACGATTGAGAGAGGGATTTTGTAAAGAAGTGGATTCCGGGTTCGTTTGGCGCGAAAACATGTAGTACTATTTTTTGTTTTGTTTTGTTTCCAATAATTGGAAATGGGTGTGTTTGGATGCATAGTTTTGAGGGAAAAAGGGTAATACCGACTTTCATTGTCCAAATTTAAGTATTATCCTATTAAACTCTAAAAAAAAATATAATTGACACATGGAATTTTTTAAAAGTTATTTATTAAATTATTTCGTTCAATTTTTGAGATCGACGTCAAATAAGTTCTCTTATTTTCACACGTGGCTTTTAAAAAAAAGGAAAAGACGAGTAAATAGTGATATGTCTAAGTTGGCTTCCAACGTAAATTAGGCGGGAGAAATGAAAGGTATGTCTTTATAATGGTTGTCAATTGCAACGGCTTAAAGAACTAAAGAACTAGGGTTTAAGTTTCTTACCAAAATTGTACACAACAAGATTGGAAAAAATAGGACTATTGCTTAGTAATTACTTTCGAGGTTAGTAAGAACATGTCGTGCATCTTAGATGGCTTCATCACGATCTAGATCGTTGTCAACCACTACTTTAGACATGCATATGTGTTTTCGTGATGTTCCAGCTCGAGTTTGTGTTTTCAAGAAGGATAGGTCAAGAGGAATAAAGTTTTATAGCTGTCACAACTATGAGGTTAGTTTCCTTTTAATATTTGTTAACTTTGTTCGTCCCTCTATCTCTCTTAAATTATATTCTCTATTTGGCTCTGCTTTCACCTTGTGATACCAAATTTGATAAGACGTTGGGAGATATTGTGGATATTTTAAATGGGTTGAAGTGTCTCTCAATGAAGATGAAGCAACGAGTGCGAGCCACTTGAAGACGTAAGCTTACTAATGGATAAAATACAAAGCTTTAGGAGAAGTTGAAAATTTTGAGAAAGGAAGCACTTAAAAATGAAATGGAAGTTGATAAACTTAAAGAGGGAAACTCAAAGCTCATTATGTGCAGTGTATTGTTATGGACTGTCACTTTGGTTGTAATTTTTACATGGATTTGCATGATGTAATGGTAGTTAATTGTTTGCAATGGATGATGTTTTAATGAAGTTGATCAATTGTGTATTTTTCATTGTCAGGGATTGTAATCGATGATGTTGATAGGAAGTTTGAAATGCAAAATATGGTCATGTTTTGAAAATGTTTGTCATGGTTAGAATGTGTTTTTTTACGATCCATAAGTTCTACAATCTTCAATGAGCTTTACGATCTTTTTTAGACTCTACGGTCTTCAACTTGCTATACAATCTCAGAGCTCTACGATCTCTGATGAGCTCTACGATCTCTGATGAGCTCTACGATCTCTGATGAGCTCTACGATCGTAGAGCTGTCTACTCTAAGATCATAGATGTAACAATCATGTATAGTATGTAAACTTGTAATAAGAATTATGAATATTTATTTAATAAAAAAAAATTAATGGAACTTATTTTATGCAAATGCTATGAATGGATAAATATGTGTGTTATATATTTATTAATCAATTAAGTGATTAGAGATGTAAATTAATAGTCAAACAAGGCTACTTAATTTAATTAATTTGAACTATCTAAGGAACAAAAAAGAAAGCCAAGAGAATTAAATCTCAAGTTAGTAATTAACAAGTTTTGATGCTAGACTTGTGTGGCATAATAAAAAAAAGGCAAGAAAATTAAGCAATTAACTTAGTTGGCAAGCCCAAGTGTCCCAAGTGTCATACCAATTGGGAGAGTCCATGAGAGGAACTAAGAAGCCCTAGTGCATGTTAGTTTTTATGGTTCGATAAGAGAATTAAAGTGGCCCAATGCATTAACCAAACAAACTTTGATGTGAGCCTCGTGAATGGTCATTTAAGAGGCCCAACCTAAGATGCAATTTAAGCTAGTGCTAGAATATGAGAAGCCCAAGAAGAAAGACCAAAACCTAGCCCAACTTAAAGTCCAAGGATGGTCTAAGTGTTGTAAGATGTGAGGTAAGCCATGACATCAATATGATGTTATAAAAAAAGGACTAGAATGGCTGGGTTTTTAAGGGGGTTCAACCATCCCCAAAGTTGTTCACCAAAACTTAAACCACTTCCAATCCCATCATTTAAAAAGTGGATCTATGTTGACAATTAGTTTATTTGACGCCCTCAAATCCGAGTACCTATAAACTCTAGATATGGTGCTTCATAATACAAAACATTCATCATCATCCATCTACTTTATCCTACTAATATGAAAGTAATTACTAACTATTACAGACATATTATTACATACTCAGGTTCTAAGACTTTTAAATATTTCAATACATAATAATTATTACAATACACATATATATTACATATATGATTCATATCCTCTATTCGTTTATCTTCCTTTTGCCCTTGTCCTTACTAGAACCTTTAACACACTCAATTTTCGCTGAAACATTTAATTTTAAAGCAAGAATGAACATTTACATGCCCAACAAGTATAAAAGTTATATATAAAACAACAAAATCAAGAATCATACTTTCATACTTCTAAACCTTCAACAATTGAACAAAAGTTGTGAAGAGATCTCGAATAAGAGGAAATTACTTCCTTTGTGTTCAAAATATATTTTTGAAACGACATACTGGCTTTTGTTGAGCGGTTATAAGACCACGAACTTTTATTTTCATTTTAAAACGTTTGAACAACTATTCCCCTGTAAACTGTTGTAACGACCCCAAAATCTGGACAAATCCACCCCTCAACTTTGGTCGTTAACAATACATTTACATTCTATATTTACATCATTAATCGATGATACAATTATTAAAATGCGGAATAATTAACACTTTTTTAATTTCTTTCTCTTATTCCCTGAATCACAACCTTTACATTTACATATCATAGAATTATGCTTATTCTATGATTCACTTTATCAAACTTATTATATAAAATTACACGTCTCAATACAATATCCTTAATATTTTGGGTAATTCAACATTTACATTCTAATATTAAATAAACATTATAAACTGCCAACAACTTATATCGAAACCTTTAGCATGATTTAAATAATTTTTAGATAAAGCAAGTTTATTTTCTTGCATGTCTTCTGGTCATTACCATCCAAATGGCAGATAACATCTCATTGTATCTTAACTTGCAGAATGGTTATTTTTGCAAGATTGAGCTCGACAGCTCAGCAAATCAAACAATTTTCATGTATCACACAACATATAATAACATGCTCAGTTTATCAATCATAATCATTTCAATAAATCATACATGTTGCATCACACATAGCAAGTATATAGAATAAATTCCTTATTTAATCCTCAGTTACTTGCTTAATCTGTGTGTAATGATTCTGAGGACAAAATCTTTGTAAGGGGGGAGAATGTAACGGGACGTATTAATTTAATCGTGATTCTGGGGACAAAATCCTTTTAAGGAGGGAATGATGTAATGATTGTGATTTTTGTATTTAATTTAAAATATTTATTGAATTAAATAAATATTTTTGTTGATTTATTTATTGGGTTAAACAAATATTTGATGGAATTATTGTGGATTAATTTGATTAAGTGTTACATATTAATTAAATTAATGTGGAATAAATTTATAGTTCGAAGTTTTAATTTAATTGGTGTCGACGTCGGGAAGATTTGTGTCCCTTTCTGTGCTTGCCCTTTTGTATTCTCAATTTGGTGAGTTTTGTCTGAAAAGGCAAGTTTGAAAATATTCGACATGGGAATATCGACGATTTGACTTTTAGAGTTACCAGTTGGTAAATTTGAAAGGGTTGTACCAACTCAACTGATTTTGAAAAGGTTTACACAAAGGACCAATGGTTGGACACTATTTAACTGGCCTTGAAAACCGAGATTCATTGGGTTCGGGGGCTTGATTAAGCGGGGGGAAGGTTTTAGGCACCCCCAACTTTCGTGAAAACACGGTTACCACATCTTTTCAATTAACTTATTTATCTACGTGTGTGTGTATTGGGTCTATGTGCAATTATCTGGAAGTAGTGTTATGCCTCGTTTGCACCTATATACAAAATGTTTGACTTGTATATAAAAGTTTAGTTTTAGACAAGATATAGCAGTGATGTTTTGAAACACAGGTTTTCAAAACCTTATGCTCAATAATAATTGAGGCCTTTGATACTTCCATTTTATTCTGCATTCTGCTTGATTGCTTTTATTTTCGAGATGCAAAGCATCTTCGAGAAAATAAGAGACATAGCAGTGTTGAACTCCTTATGGGCATTATAGCCATCCAAGGATATCCAGACGCCGTAGATAATTTACAAGTTGGCTGCAGCTGAGAAATGTGCATCGTGGGAACCAAATCTAGATTCACAGGATGAATCTTCAATCACATGATTCCTAGGCTCACATGATAAATTACTATATACAAAAGCTAGAAAGAAAACTAAATTTAAATAAATCTAAGTCATTCTAGCTTCAACGGTTCCAGTTTAGTCACTTTTGAACCGGTCAAAGTTACAGATAGCTAGATTTAGACAAATCTAGTCCACAGGCTGAAAAATTAAATATCTATATTGCGAAAGCAGTTAAATCAATTATATATATAAGAAGTAAATATATATATAGGTATATATATATATATAGACTATCTGCTGCCACGAATTTGGAATCTAGGCAGGACTTTGAAATGTAAATATATATATATATATATATATATATATATATATATATATATATATATATAAGCAATAAACGCTCCGGATATTCTATCCAAGCAACTCAAACTCGATTACTGGAGCATGGATAGAATATCCGGAGCTTTTACTACTTATATATATATATATATAAGAAAGAAAAAGCCACGGATCGATGATCCGGGCGTAACTACTCGATGAGATTCTCAATGTCGGAATATATATATATATATATATATATATATATATTAAAGTAGTAGAAAGCTTAAAAATCTAAAAAATCTTACAGTGGGCAGCTAAGAAGACTTTAGATAGCTTTTGAGGCCTAAAAGCTCGATTTTCACCAGTTAAACTTCAGCATGTTACAGAACACGAGCTTTACAAGTGTTTAAAAAGAAGAATCGCTCAGTTTGGAGCACTCTAGAATAGGTTAAAGGCTGAAATGGACAAAGTTTTCTCTTTTTTTTTCTTTTTTTCATAAGAGCTACTTGGAGCTCATATTTAAAAACCAGATGGCCGCGGGTCTACCTGCGGCTACCCGGGCTTCCTCGGGCTTTGCGAGTCCTGTCGTCTCGAAGTATGTGCACTAGGGCTACGCGTTGTCTGCTCGAACCTTCATAACTTTTAATCCGAGCATCCGATGAAGGAGTGTTGTACCTTTTTGAAAAGCAGTTGTCGAGAGCTACACAATGACATGGGATTAGAGATTTTCCAAAGTCGGGAAGATGGGCCCATGACTAGATCTCCAAGTCTTCGTTGTCTATCTGTTGTGCTATCTTTTGTAGTTGTCACTCAGGATTTGAGCTATGGTTCTTGTGGGATATTTTTGTATGCAGTTTGAGTTGAACTGTGTTGAGACGACATTGATGTGATGTTAAGGTAGAAAAATGACCATTTTGCCCCTCCCAGGGTTATCTCCGGCTTTGGCGCAGTTGTAGCAGCCGTTTCTCAAGGTTATCTCCGAGATTGGTCTGCTGTTGAATTTGACTGTCCTCAGGGTTATCTCTTAGGTTGTCTTGACCTCCCAGGGTTATCTCCGGGGTTTGAACTGACTTTTTTTAGGGTTATCTCTAGAACTTGGACTGAATCTCTCGGGGTTATATCTGAGGTTGGAACTGGATCTCCCGGGGTTATCTCCGGGGTTAGAATTGGATCTCTCGGGGTTATCTCCGGGGTTGGAAATTGATCTCCCGGGGTTATCTCCGGGGTTGAAACTGATGTTGTGGTTCTCCAGGGTAATCTTTAGAGGGTGAAAAAGATGTTTTTGTCCTCCTACATAGTTAGTAACAAGAAAATGAAATTTCGAGTGTCTACAGATGCCCCTCTTTATCATGTTTATGTAATGTAATAGAATGAATATTATAAAGATTACTAGACACTTGAAATGTGACAATGTATATTTAATGATGCAAATCGCAATACAATGAATGTTATGATGAATGCTAAAATGCTTTCGCAAATCGTAGTTTGCAAATCGTACATCGCATTTCACACTTCGCACTTTACATTTGGCCAATCGTACTTCACAACTCGTACATCGCATTTCATAAATTGTAATTCACAAATCGCACTTCGCACATCGCAAATCGCTTTACCATTACCGGTTATTGTTGATGGCTATGCTGATGTTGACTCCAACGGTTTGGTTTTTTGTCGGTGTTGCCGATGCTTGTTTGATGTAGAGAAATTAAGATGTTTTCTACATCTTTGTTGGGGATAACGTTCTGAAATCACCGGACCTTCCTGATGTATATGCTGGTAGTTTACAATGGTGGCTACCCTTCTGGTAGTTTGACAACAGATCCTACCCTGCTAGTAGTTGACTACGCAGACATCACCAAACTCTTTCGATTCCCACTTGAACGGTGGTATACAAAGCTTTCATCACTGAACTGTCTTGATGTTACACTGAGTTAATGCCAATGGTTTAGAATAACGAATCTTCCGATACCTTCGCTGAAGTAATATTCATTGGCTTGCTTTACCAGACTCCACCTGATGTTACGCTGGATTGATGCCAACGACTTATAATACCTAAATGATTTCTGCAACAAAAAAATTCTCTAATTTAGGCATTTAATGTGAACATATTTAAATCTACCGGAGATGCATGCTAAACCTTGATGGAGATGTACACTGATGTAACACATTTTCACATGTGCAGATCATGCATGATGTGATGATCTAGATTTATCCTTAGGAGTCAATTGTCCTAGGTTGATGCACAATTTAAATTATCTGAAGTAGAAACTTACCTCACCGTTTCTGAGGCGATTTGGAGTTTCTTTTCGTTGTTGGGTGCTTGTGCCCCATTTTCTTGTGTAAGACCCCAAGTTTTATGAATAAAAATTAATTTTTCTCGAAATATATTTTTGAATATTATGGTGTGGATTTGATATAATGTTATAGTTGTGGGTAATATTTACAAATTTTTCAAAGTAAGCAAGTAGTTTTAAAATATTCGATTGGTCAGGGAATATTTGTTTTAACAGGGAATATTCGTACGACGGCACAATCATTAGTGGACCCCACAACAGAAGTATTGTCGTAGTTAGAAAACGACAGAAATATCTTTTTATAAAAATAACGACGAAAGTTTTACCGTTAAACTGTTGAATTACCCGGTAGTAAAAGTACAGTATTACGCGTGGTTGCATAGTAGCACACTGTATTGATTATTGATGCTTACGTGAGAAGTCACTCAGTTATACTCAATTATTGATACAGTAATTGCTGAATAATATCTCTCATATTATTGATTCAATTATTGTCACGTTATCATCTACATAATATTTTATATTATTAAATCAATAATTGAGACGACAAAGTTATTCATATTATTATTTGCAATATTGACGATGTCTAGAAAGTTCTGTCTAGGAAAGGGGTTTGGTCACCTAATTGCACGCCAATAGGGAGAAATCATTATCAGAAAGCCCCCTCTTTCCTGGGAATGATCCGATGGTTAAATATTGTGAGTTATAATATTAATGATGATTAAGTTCGTGTTGATTTAAGATGAAATTAATATTTTTATTGTGTTTGGATTATTTGTGTTAGTGGAAATTAATATTTATTTCGATAATAATTGATTTCTAGAGGTTATATTGACCAATCGGGTAATTAATCGGATAAATGAGCAATTAATTGCTATTATTTCACATGCAAATTTACTGTTGATTCACATGTATGGAACTATTGATTCACATGTGTGTACTATTAGGAGAGGTGGTGCAAGATTGATAATACTTGCATGACTAAATTAAAAATAGAGGTATAGATGAATGTACTATACTGTAATAATTCGAGCCCCAAAACGTGCAATTATCGAAACTATGTTTTTCTATAAATAGAAGTTTATTCTTATTTCATTCTCACCAATTTTCTAAGACTCATAAGAGCAATTATAGAGAGAGAAGTTATAGAGAGAAAGAAGAAGAGTATTCCACTACTTCACTATTCCAGTATCCAGTATTCTTCTAAGGTAAGAGATATTATTTTTGTTCAGTATTCATAAGGAATAATATTTTCTTCCATATTCTGTAGTATGTGACTAATATTATTTCGCTTCGTATTCCTAATTATACCCTCATTTTGTTAAAGTATTGCTTCTATACTATGTGAAATTAGTAAAATATACTTAAAATTTACGTTTCATCTAGTATCGTTTCACAATGATATTTTCTACATATTCTTGTTAAATTTTAAGCTTTTCATGCCGGAGTACTGTCTATGAATACTATTCATTTATACGGTACTATTCACAAAGTACTATTCAAAGGGTACTATTCATAAAGTAATATTCATGGGTACTATTTACGAGGTACTATTTACGAGTACTATTTACAAAGTACTATTCCTGAAGTATTATTCACCCGGAGTACTATTCATGATAAAAATTAATTTCTTTTCAGTCCAAATTGTTTTTGATACAATATTATTTTTGAATTTTACTCCACAAAGTAGTATCATGTTGACAATTTGGACATTATTAAATTCTAGATAAGTTAAATTATAAATCTTTAAAATTTATCCTTTGCTTTCATTTAATTGAATTCTTATATCATCCTCATGCTTATATTGTGACGAAAGTCATCTTTGGCTTAAGTAGTATCATGTTGACAATTTAGACATTATTAAATTATAGATAAATTAAATTATAAATCTTTAAAATTTATCCTTTGCTTTCATTTAATTTAATTCTTATATCATCCTCATGCTTATATTGTGATGAAAGTCATCTTTGGCTTACGTGTATAGATGGACTATTGATTTGTATGATTATTGTAGACACTCAAAATTTTCTGCATACCTGTTACTAACATTGCAGGAGGGCAGAATCGTCTTTCAGAGATAACCCTGGAAGACAGCTCTGTTCAATCCCGGAGACAACCCTGGGATATTCAGTATTACCATCTCGGAGATAACCCCAAGATATCCAGCTCAGACCCGAAAATACCATCGAAAGTTTCAACTTCAGTCCCAGAAATAACACTGGGAATTTCAGTTTCAACCTCTGAGATAACCATGAGGAATGTAGTTCAAATACCAAAAATCACACCGGAGAAGATCGTCTCATCTCAGAGATAACCCTGAGATACTCATTCTCAGCCCCGGAAACAACACCGGGAAAGATAGTATCAACCTCGGTGACAACCCCGAGACATACAGTTGAAGTTCTGGAGATAACCCCAGAAATGCTTGTTTCAAACCCATGCAAACAACTTCAAACACTTGGTAAAAGCCCCGAAGCACTCGTCCCCCAAGCCCGAAGATAACACTGGGAAGTCAGGCATATCTTAGAAACAACACTGAGGACGGTCAATACATGTAGCAGTCTAATCTTAGAGATAACCCTGAGCAACTACCGCTAAAATAGCTCAAACTGGAGATAACCCCAATAAAGGGCAGGACCGTTATTTTGCCATCCCAATCCCACATCATGCCGTCTCAACAACAACATACATATATTCTACACAACAATGTCTTACAAGAACCAAAGAGCGCCAATACCGAGTGACTACTGCACAAGACAACACACCAGATAGAATTTGAAGCTTGAAGATATAGGGCATGGTCCCATCTTCCTAACTTCGTACAACCTCTAATCCCATGTCATTGTGTATCTCTCGACAACAGAATGCCGTAAAAGGTCTTATATACCTCGATCTGATGCCTGGATTTAATTTCTAAAAGTTCGAGCAGACAACACGTTGCATGTGTGCACGTACTTCGAGACGGCAGGATCCGCGGAACCCGGGGCACCCGCAGGTGCATCTGCGGCTGCCGCAGGTACACTTGTGGCTCCCCCCCTCTATAAATAGAGGGCTTGGTGCAGCCATTTTGTAAAGGGAAAAGGCGAGGAAGCCCTGTCCAATTTGCTCTGTACACACTATAAACTGAGTGCTTTCTCATTTTAAACACTTGTGAGCTTATATATTGCTATATTTTTACCGGCGGGAGCCGAGTGTTCATCCATTTCAAGTCATTGAAGTCTTCTTTGGCAGTCCACTGTAAGCCTTCTTACACACTTTAAAGCCTTTCTCTTTTTCTTTGCACACACCGTTCTTCAAGTTGAGAGTCGTGTTGCGTGTGTAAGCCCGAACTTCGGTCCGTGGCTTTTATTTCTTTTTGTATATATATATATATATATATTTATATATATGGACTAATATTATCGAGTTATACCTCGATTGAGCCTGGACTCACGTCTGGAGCGTTTATTTGCTTTCATATATATATATATATATATATATATATATGAAATTTGATCAGGTCCGGACCTCCCGGACGGGAGAAAATCCGGACCCAAATTTTTTTTTTTTTTTTTTTTGATAGAACAACTAAAAAAAAAAAAAATAATTATGGAACTGAAATTTTTCCATAATACATTGTTTTGGGTGTGTTTTTAATACCTACACCAACCAATGTATGTACAGTCTGCCCAGACTGTACAGACATGTTTTGTTATAGGCATCCAAATCACACCCAAAACACTGTATAATGTAAAAATTCCAATTCCATAATTTTTTTTTTTAGTTGTTTCAAAAAAAAAAAAAGCAAAAAAAAAAAAAAAAGGTCCGGATTTTAACAAAATCCCGGAGTCCGGACCTGATCCGGACTCATATATATATATATATATATATATATATATATATATATATATATATATATATATATATATATATATATATATATATATATATATATATATATATATAACGACAAATCGCCGAAATGATAAACTGAGCCGGGATCGATATATATCATGTGCGTTTACCGCTTATGTATATATATAATTACATTTTTGTCAGGCCTGGAGTTTACTTCATGGCCTTTTACAGCTTTCTTTACATTTCGTTCCGCCTAGAATTTACTTCGTGGCGGTTGATCGTTTTTACTGCTTTCTTTACATTTCGTCCTGCCTGGAGTTTACTTCGTGGCGGTTGATTGTTTTTACGACTTTATTTACATTTCTGATCCCCCATAGAGGTGCTTCATGGTGGTTGATCATGTCTATATATATATTTACTGCTTTTATATATTTACATTTCGATCCCCCGTGGAGGTGCTTCGTGGTGGGTGATCATGTCCGTATATATATATTTACAGCTTTTATATATATAACTGTTTACAGCTTTTCATACAAATTGCGGCATCATGTGAGCCTAGGAATCATGTGATCACAAATTCAGTCTACTGAATCTAGATTCGGTTCCCGTGATGAACATTTTCAGCTGTAATTAAGTAGCTTGTAAATTTATTCATGGTGTTTTAATTTCCTTAGATGGCTTTCATGCCCATGAGGAATTCGGCACAACTTTGTACATTATTTTCTTGAAGATGATTCGCATCTCGAAAATAAAAACAATCCAGCCAAACATTTAATAAAAAATGGAAGTATCAAAAGGTCTCAATTACTATTGAGCATAAGGGTTTGAAAAATCTCTTTTACAAAACATCACTGCTATATCTTATTTAAAACTGAATTTTTACATAAATTCAAACCCTGTGTATATAGGTGCGAATGAGGCCTCGCACTACTTCCAAATAACAACACATTGACCCCCCCACACACATTCACATAACAGTTTCTTGAAAAGTGGCTGTCACTGTGGTAACACGGTTGTCGGGGGGGGGGGGTGCCTAACACCTTCCCTTCGCATAATCAATCCCCCGGACCCTAATGAATCTCGGTTTCACAGACCCGTTTAGCAGTGTCACATCACTGGGTTAATGTGCAAACCTTTTCTCGGTTGTGTTGGTACAACCATTTAAAAAAACAACTGGCGACTCTTACAGTCAAATCGTCGACATATACATGTCGGACATTTTCATAACTTATTTTTTCAAACAAATCTCACCTAACAAGAGAACACCAAAAGACAAGAACAAAAAAGGAACAAATAAAAATCCCGACGTCGACAGGTGGCGACTCTGCTGGGGACACCAGTAAGAGGGCTTAAGCCGCTATTACAAGCTTTTCAAAACTGTTATATGCTTGTGTGTGGATGTTGCATTTACATTTGATGGATGTGTACGAATGCATTACTTACTGTACTTAATGTTTTACACTATATCTGCTTGGGATATTAGTGCTTCGCACATGTCATCATTTTCATAAATGGTGAAACACGTTGTATGTGAATGTATGTTGTGTAGTTCCTCTATCAGGAGGCTATCCTTTGGGTGTTTGATTACTGGACTCGTAGGAAGATTAATTCCAACGAGGCTCAGGAAAGGCACCACCCAAATTCGCTCCAGTTGAAAGACCGGATTAACTTCCCGTCGAGTAAATTGCGATGAGTTGGGAACCTTCATGCCAAAAAGCCGGGAGAGTAGCCTAAGATAGGTCAGCCTCTGATAAACCAAACACGGAGGAAAGTCTCTTCATGCTTTCTCATTTTAAATTACTCGTAAAGTCAATTATTTGTAATTTCATTCCATATTCATCTCCATGTAATGAGAAATATGAGGAAATATGTGTACACACATATTTACATGATATCCTGTATTACAAACAGCTAACATCTATTTTGTAGGATAATGCTCCTAAAACGGATACATCATATAGCATGTAAACATCTATACATTCCTTTAAACTAAACTATGTTAGTTTTTCATAGGGAAATAATTGAACCTATTACCCGTTCAAAGTCCAGAAGGCCACGAGCCTACATCCAATTATGTCTTCATCTGACCAGACTAATCTTAATCCAGTCTCCTGTGAAGAATTCGACGGATTAAGTAAGCAAATCGCAGATTTGATTGTTCTGTTTAAAGAACTACACAAATCTACTTAGGGTGAAAGGATACCCGTACATGCTGAATCTTCTGCACAAAGAGGAACCCAAGGTACAAATAAAGTCATTCCAGTAACTGAGCTTCAGTTGGATCTAACCAAAAAAATTCATGATACCACATATCTCAAAGAAGATCTAGACACTGGTGATATCAGAAAGAAAGTCCTTTAGATGGAAGAGACCATCCATTCTATTAAAGGAATTGGAGCACATGGGAGTGTCTCATATGCAGACCTTTGTATATTCCCTGGTGTGCATTATCAATAGAAGTTCAAGAATTCTGACTTTGAAAAGTATGACGGGTTAGGAGATCCTTACACACATTTGAAGGTATTCATTGGAGAACTCGGATCTTATGCTGAGGATGAGAAGCTCAGAATGCAGCTGTTCCAGAAAAGCCAAACTGGAGATGCCCGATCGTGGTATACCAGATTAGACAATTCAAAGATTCATAGCTGAGAAGAGCTAGCTCATGCCTTCTTCACTCAGTACAGCTTCCAGTCTCAAATGGCCCCTGACCGGTACCAAATTACTAAAGTCAGGAAACAAACCAATTAATCTTTTAGAGAGTATGTTCAAAGGTGGAGGTGCCTTGCTGCTCAAGTTGTTCCCTCTATGAATGAGTCAGAGATGGTGATGACCTTCATAGACATACAAGAAGCTCCTTTCTATGAGAGAGTCTTACCTGGTATTAGCAAACCATTCTTTGAAATGATTAAACATAAGGAGATGGCTGGGATGGGATTGAAGTTAGGAAAGATTCAAGACATAGCCGCCCTTAAAGCTGTTACTGAGCACATCTAGTCCGAAAATTATGGAAACAACCCCCGGAGGGTCCATAAAAAGAAAGACGAGGATGTTTTCTTGATACTAAAAGGTAAAATGGTCAGTCAGAATATGCCTATCCAAAGGAGAAATTATTCTCCCTTTTAAGCACAGTCTTCAAACCCTCCATTGCCTAAGGGTGGGGAAGTCAAACGCCCTCGAGTGTTCACATCCTTAGGGGACTCACTCGAGAACATTCTCAATCTTCTGACCACTCAGAAGAAAATTACGCTTCTTCTTCCACCAGCTAACCCAAATGGGAGAGGTTTTAATGCTACTAGAAAGTGTGCTTATCATGTCGGGGCTCCGGGACATGATACTCAGGATTGCTGGGCCTTGAAACACAAGATTCAGGATTTAATATACAACGGTGAAATCGTGGTCACCAAACCCGATAAACCCCATGTGCAAGACAACCCTCTTCCTCAACACAAAGAAAAAGAGGTCAATATGATTAATTGGAGCAGTGGACAGAGTTCCAATTTTAATGGTGGATCTTCCTAGACCAGCAAGGATAATACTGATAAGTAGGATTATTCAAAGTTCCAGTTTATAATGGAATGGAAAATGAATGCTCTGCGTGAGCAACTTAACCAATTGGCAGAACTGGTGGTCCATCAGCACCAAGTTACATGCCAATTATTTAGTCAAGAGCATGCCAGTCTCCTTCCTCTTGTTACCAACACTCCACAGCGTACTCCAGAAAAGGAAACACTAGAGGATAAAATTGCCAAAAGAACAAATGCTAAGGCCTGTCGGGATTTTGCCAACAAAGGGAATTTACATACATAGGCCAACCGATGGAAGAAATACTGCAGATGCTGATGCATGAAGGAAGAATCACAGCTCTGCTACCTCCAATCAGCCTACGATCAAGATGGTTTGATTTCAATGGAGTGTGACAGTATCACTCCTAATCTCGCGGTCACTGCACAGAAGAATGATGGGCACTCCGCCACCTTATTCATAATTTAATCGACAACGGTGTCCTGCAGATGGCAAACGATGATGCTGTGGTACTAGAGAGTGGGGACGCATTTCCTACAAAGTGGAAGGAGGTCATAGCAATCATATCTTCTGAGGCAGATACAGCTACACCCTCACATACAATCCAACTCGTTAAGCTCAATGGTATTGACAATCCTTTGAAAGTGGCTGCATCAGAGCCAATTATCTTTCCATTCAGACCGCAATATCCTGTTGTCAGCCTACGGAAAGTTCCATGGAATTATGGAGGGGCTGAAGGATTCACATCTCATATGTCTCCTGCGGTGTCGAAGGGTAATCCTTTGTATTTTCCCCAATGGGTGATGAAGCCTACCAACAAGTCAAAGGGGAAGATTCCCATGGAAAAGGTGGAAGATTTTCTCCGTACTATGGGCCATAATGAAGCTAAGTTGGTTTTAAGCTTAAGAGAAGCTCCACATCAAATTTCCATACTGGACTTGGTTTTCTCGTCTGAAGATCACATGAAGGTATTACTCAGGGTTTTGGAAAAGCCCAACTGCCTAAGTCAATAGATGTTGAGAAATTCCAGCATCTGGTGGATCACATTTTTAACAACAATGTGATATCTTTTACTGATGACAATATACCTCCAGAAGGGACATGTCATTATAAGCCGTTGCACATTGCAGTTTTGCCCTTCGGATATATGGTGGGAGGAGTCTTGATAGATGGAGGTTCGTATCTGAATATCTGTCCTTTATGCTACTCTGGTGAAGATGAACATCAATCTCAATCGGATCCAAAGCAGCCATACGATTATTAAAGCTTTCGACGGATCCCGACAAAACTCTGTCTGAGAGATTAAACTGCCAATGGAGATTGGTCCACATACATTCAACATATTTTTCCACATGCTCAAAATAGATACAGGATACAACCTGATCTTGGGAAGACCATGGATTTATATGGTCGGGGCAGTCCCCTCCATCCTTCATCAGCAACTTAAATACATTATCAATAATAGCCTAGTCACTGTCGATGCTGAGCCGGAATGTCCTACACAAGGTGACATACCACTCATCAACTTCAATTCAGAAGTTGAGCCGGGCAGTTTTCATGCCCTGGAGGTGAGTAACACTCACTACCATCCTGTTGGGGCGCCAACTATCATACACCAAATTTCTGCTGAAGAAATATCGTCTATTCAAGAAATGATGTCATTGGGTTATCAACCTGGACAAGGGTTGGGAAAAGACAATCAGGGCATCAAGCACCCCATTCAATGTCCCAGTCAAACAGGGATAGCCGGACTAGGCTATACTGCTAGTTCCAGTCATAGGAATCCTCATAAGTACAAACAGATTCCTTCAGCTTCAGCCACACGACGATTATCTCCACCTACAGTTCCTGAGCCTACACGGTCTCCGATAAAGGTGCCTTCCCATGTAATGACTATGTTATTTCTTAAACGGATACCGGTAAAGGGGAAAGAAGTCTTGGTTCCAAATCCCAAAGTGGAAGAAGAGGAACGAAGACGTAAACAAGACATCGTCAGAATGATGTCAAACATACGAATCATTATCCATGATGAACATACAAATAGATACACCCCAGACGATGATTGCCCAGACATAATGGTCATCATTCGGGATAAGGAGGACGATGATAGCCCCTCCATCATTACAGTCCATCAGGACTTCACCCTTGACAATTGGAGCAACACTCCTTTCAATGGTCGACAAGGGTAAAATGGGCAGAAGCTCCTTATGCCCTGTAGATAATCATAACTGCTTACTTTTCTGTACAGTATTAGCAGTTGTTTTGTCAGTACATGCTAACACTTTGTATGATTGAACAATTTCATATATATTAAGTGAAAACATATTTTTTTTAGGACTCTGAATTTATATGTGCCTATACTTGCTGATAAGGTGCCTTTTCTCCACAAGGATTGTAACTTTGATGAAAAGTTGGACTCAACCTTAATGGAAATACAAGGGGACATTGAGATACCTCGGGAGATCAAATAATGGGTCGAAGACAAACCCAAACCCAACCTTGTTCAAACCACTTTCTTCAATCTCAGAACCTTATAAAGGCCTAAGCTAATCCAGATTGGTTCAGACCTCACTTCAAACCAAATGAATGACATGGATACACTATTAACCCAATTCCAGGATGTGTTTGTATGGTCTCATGAAGACATGGTGAGTTTGTCCACTGACATTGTCATTCATCGTCTCCCCATCAAAGAAGGATTCAAGTCAGTCAGGCAGAAGCTCAGGCGATTAAAACCTGAGTGGAGTTTAAAGGTTAAAGAGGAAATTGTGAAACAATTGCAAGCAGGCATCATCATGGTGTCCATATACCCTGAGTGGCTATCTAACATAGTCCTCGTGCCTAAACTAGGAGGAAAGGTGCGAGTTTGTGTGGATTATCGAGATCTGAATAAAGCTTGCCTTAAAGATAGCTTTCCCGTGCCATTTATCCACATTCTCATTGACAATATGCTTAATACGACATGTAATCCTTTATTGATTGCTTTGCGGGGTACCATTAAATCATGGTTGCTGAAGAGGATCATGAGAAAGCTGCATTTATCACTCCTTGGGGAACCTTTTACTATAGATGGTTATCGTTCGGCCTCATCAATGCTGGAGCTACCTACCAGCGAGCCATGGTGGCTCTTTTCTATGATTTAATGCACAAGGAGATAGAGATCTATGTGGATGACATCATCGTCAAATCCCGAAAGGAGGAAGACCACCTAGACCATCTCAGAAAGCTCTTCAACAGGGTGCGTAAGTACAACTTGAAGTTGAATCCAGCTAAGTGCGCCTTTGGCGTTAAATCAGGCAAGTTGCTAGGATTCCTAGTCAGCCATAAGGGGATTGAGTTAGATCCTACCAAATTCCAAGCCATCACAAAAATGCCCATTCCTCGGACAGAGAAGGAAATACAGGGATTTTTTGGGAAGAATCAACTTCATTAGCAGGATCATTTCTCAACTCACAGCAACCTGTGAGCCTATCTTCAAATTGTTAAGGAAGAACTCCTCTATGAAATGGAATGATGAATGCCAGAAGGCCTTCCTTACAATCAACGAGCAGCTAGTCAAAGCTCCTATTTTGGTGCCACCTAGAGATGATGTTCCCATGTTCATGTACATGTCCATAAGTGACAATGCCATGGGCTATATGCTTGGACAGAAAGATGATAGAGGCCAAGAACGAGCTATCTACTACCTTAGCAAAAGATTCAGCAGCAGTGAACACAAGTACACTCTGATCGAGAAGACTTGTTATGCTTTAGCATGGGCTTTCATGAGGTTACATCATTACCTCTATGGTCACACAACCCATCTCATATCCCGCGTGGATCCTCTCATGTACGTGTTCAGTAAACCTATGATGAACTGCTGACTGTCCAGATGACAGTTGATCCTACAATAATTTGACATAGTTTACGTGACGCAGAAATCCATTAAAGGTCAAAGAATGGTAGATCAACTGGCCGCCGCACCTTCAGGGGACTTTAAACCCTTGGAAACATACTTCCCCAATGAAGGGTAAATGGAAATTCAGCAACACCATTAGCACGATGCATGCAAAACATAGAAGATGTATTTTGATGGAGCTGTAAATATGGAAGGTTCTAGGGCTGGAGTGGTTCTAGTATCCGTTACGGGGGAGCAGCATCCCGTCGCCGTCAAATTATATTTTTGTCAACACCAACAACACAGCTGAGTATGAAGGCTGTATCATGGAGCTAAAACTTGCCCAATCAATGGGTATTAGATGGTTAACTGTCTTTGGAGATTCCAAGTTGGTAATCAGATAAACCACATGAATCTATCACACCAAAGTTCTACACTTGCTGCCTTACCATCGACATGTTATACAGATGGCTTCGGAGTTTGAAGAAATATCCTTCCTCCACATTCCTCAGAATAAGAATGATTTTGCGGATGCGCTAGCAACTTTGACCTCCTTGATCAACATACTTGACCAGGAAAACATGCCAACCATCACATTTGCCCAATAAAAGGCTCCAGCCTATGGGAATTACATTGGAGAAGTATTGGATGAGCTACCTCCCATCCAACACCCTTGGTATTAACATATCAAGGAGTACTTACAAGATGGATCTACACCCGCTGAGGCGAGCCCGACTGAAAGAAGGCGGATCCATCGACTGGCTATGAAATTCTACCTGAGCGGAGATGCACTGTACAAAAGAGATGCATGATTAGGTCTCCTCAGATGTCTGGACAAGGACAAAGCTCAGAGGCTCATGGATGAGATCCATGGTGGAGTCTGTGGCCCACACATGAGTGGCCCTCTACTTGTAAAGAAAATCCTCAGAACATGGCATTACTGGCTCTCTCTCAAGGCTGACTGTGATGATCACGTCAAGAGATGTTATCAGTGGATAATTTATGGGAATGCTATCCACACCCCTCTCGCTGGAGCTCCACAATATGAGTTCACCATGACCCTTCTCAATGTGGGGAATGGACGTGATCGGGCCCATCGAGCCTAAAGCTAGTAATGGGCATCAGTTTATCTTCACCATGATCGACTACTTCATCAAGTTGGTAGAAGCAGCCTCCTTCCCTAAGGTTACCAAAGAAGTCATCATTGCTTTCATCAGAAATAATGTCATTTGTCGATATGGACAACCAGAGGAAATTGTATCAGACAATGCTAAGAACCTCAACAACAAAATGATGGAGGAGTTGTGCAGTAAATTCCACATCAAATATCTCAACTCCGTTATCTACCGTCCAAAGATGAATTGTCAAGGAGGTATTGACAGAAGGTGCTCTCAGATTACAGGAAGTGGACGACGATGAATTTCCACAACTTATCAACTCGGACACCGTGAAACGGTACTATATCTGAGGTCACCATCAAGCAAACATCCTAGTTTTAGATCATCAGATCCCTAGTCATTTTAAGGTTTTAACCCTTCACTACATATAACTACTCTTCACACTCATCTGCCCCATTAGGGACACACACATTATCTAACCAGCAGCCTGGTTTCGGATCGCCAGATCCTTTTCTCTCCACTTTGTTTTTAACCCTTACTCAACTCCGGTGATCCCACCAGGGATTGAACCTTTCACATCTACAGTTTTACCCCACTAGGGATAAGACTTTTCATACCCACAGTTTATCCTATACGTGGGATTAAACTTTCTCACCCGCAGTTTGTCCTGAACATGGGATCAAATTTTTCATTGGCTGCAAATCGTCCTGAACATGGGGCGAACTATGCCGACCTAATCTCCTTGATACACGGGAGTACGTAGGCAAAAATTTTATATGGCCCGATCGCAATAAAAAAAAACAACAAAACCATTTCTACACTCTTCTAATTATAAAAACAAAAAACAATAAAAACATTCTTACACCCTTCTTGCCACATACAACGTTGAACCTCCACACCAGGTTCGAACTAAGCAGACCTGATCTCCTCTTCAATAGGAGTACGTAGGCAGCCATTCATGGTTCGGTCTAACACCCTACCAAAACACAAACACTTGTCAACTGTGATAACCCGAGAATTTATATGATTAATAAAATCTTAATTGATTAAATAAAGTTTGAATAATAAGAACTAGACTGGAAATAAAGTATGGATTAAAAAAAAATTGTGCGAAATATTTATATGGTTTTGTGTATTGTTATATGTGAGTAATTGCATATGAATAATATGTGTTTGTTTTTATTTGTTTATTATAAACAAATAAGAGAAAGCTAAGGTAACCTAATTATAAATTAGGAATGAAAATTGAATAACTTAAGGGTTGTGATACGGGAGAATGTTAATATATAAAATATATACTAATTTTAAGAGATTTATTTTATACATCTCAGTTAATTAATTTTATAATCTAATTATAGCAAGTCTAATTGAGTTAAGAAATTAAATGTGCATGAGTAAGGGTTTATGTTATAATTGAGAAAATGAAAATTCTAATTAAATAATTAGAGAATGATTATTTTAGAGTGTTGGAATATGTTATTTGTTATGGCCCAAAGAAACTAAATTTAGTAAGCCCAAAATATTAAAGGAATGACCCAACATTTAGCCCAATGGGTGAGGGGCATTTTAGTCATTTGATATAATAAATATTTCATAAAACAAAAATTAAATTTTGGACAATCTTAGGCCACAAAGCCGGTGGGTTATGGAGAAGGAAAAATGAGGATATGTGATTTAATCATTTCCACATTCCTTATTATCTAAGTTATTACCTACTCTCCTAGGTGTCACTTGCTTATTTCTCTAACACTTTAACTAAGCTTGCAAGCAATAATTGTATGATTAAGAAAGAGAAAGCATAAGAGATATTGGGAGATGAATGTGAGATATACTAATATATCTACACATTTGTTTTTTTACTAAACTACAAAAGCTATTTCATTTCTCTATCATCCTATTACTTTATCTTAGCTAACAAAAACAAAACTAGAAAAATAGAGAGAGAGCTATCATTTTTGGCAGCTCCAAGAGGAGAAGGAGAGGAGATTTTGATCTTCATACACCCAAGATCCATCTCATATTTTAGAAGGAGAAGAAGGAAAAGTTAAGGTATACCAAAATTTCTACTTATGTAGTCTAATTTCCTTTTTGGTTTTATTTGATTTTTGATAATATGAAGTTATGATCTTGTGGTTTAAAACCTTAGATCTATGTGTTTATGAGTGTTTCATGTTTAAATATACCCATATCTGGTGTTGTTTTAGTTGGAAATCAAAAGTAAAAAAAAGAGGTGATTTTCTAGTTTATAAACCCTAAAATTTTTATGCACTTCGGATTTCCACCATTTTTGATTTACACTTTCTTTTTACGATCCGTCAAAGAGAGGTGCTAGATATGTAAGTTAACTACTAAACCCAAGTGTTAGCACTCAAAAATATTAAGTACACAATCTGTAGTGACTATTTTAGCAAAAACAATTTCGTGTCTTTTAAGGTAAAACAGACTGTTTTGGACAGTCAAGGGTAGGGGTAGTTTCACCATTTTTCTGAGATTCAAAAATTCTGGAAACATTTGGGAGGATACTATTATAAGTTTTCTAACATCTTCAAATGGAATCACTGGAAAAGGAGTTGTAGATTTCCATATGAATTATTTTTAACAAAGTACGAAAAATTTGTTTTTCTAAAATAGCTACTACCCAAAACTTTCCAGGGGCTGTTTCGGCAACTTAATTTGTGAAATAAATTTTGGCCTTTTGGGACATGAACATATATGGTATTAAGTACCTCATGTCCAAAAATGAGCTCATTCCAACTTAAAATGACGAAGTTATGAACATTTCAATGTTTGTGATTTTCTGACGAAAACGTCTATAACCGGAGTTCTATAACTCCGATTGCCACAAAATTTAAAATGGAGGCTCACGTTAACACATATAAGATTGTGTCAAGAGATGGGAATTTCTGGAGTTGGGCATGATAGGACTAATTTCTTAAGCTACGAACTAAAAATGATTTTGGAAAATTATGGAAAAATATTTTTTGTGTATGAAATATATGTATATATGTTTGGACAAAGGATAGAAAAATAATAAGTTGATTTGGTGTTTTCGATAAAAGGATATGGAATCCAGCTTGCTGGATTGAATAATTTATGGAATCCAGTTTGCTGGATTGAAGGATAATGAATCCAGTTTGCTGGATTGAGAAATTTGATGAATCCAGCTTGCTGGATTGAAAAGTAGTTTACGAAATTTAAAATATGTTGAATCCAGCATGGTGGATTGCAATCTAGTTGCTGGATTTGGAATCCAGTTTACTGGATTGCAGTTTAGATTGCTGGATTGGCCATCTAGACTGGATTTGGAATCCAGTCTGTTAGATTGGCAATTTAGTTGCTTGATTAGTATTTGACTTATTAGATGTTAAATAATAATTTATGAAATGAAAAAAATAAGTGTTAAATCATAATGTATATGATATAGTGATTAAAGAATTATCAAAGGAGAATAACAATGCTAATGTTGTAAGGTGTTATCTAATATTTAATTATGTGATTAAGTGTTAGATAATTAATTGATAAAGTAGTTGTATTATGATACAAAGTATGATATGCTGATTAAAAGACTAATCTTATTAATGATAGGTCTTACAAAAGAAGTTAACTTAAATTGCGTAGCAGTAGTCAACGAATCAAGCAAGTTTCCTTAACTCAACCTTGAGTTATATCTTTTAAATAGTATGGTGGTTAATTATTGTTGATTAGACCACGTCTGAGAATTATTGTTGATTATTTGCAGTTAGTGCATGTTTATTAATTCAAATTGAATTAGAGATTCTGAGAATATATTTGGAGAATAACTATTGTTGGATATTTACATTCGTGGAAGCTATTATTGATTGCAAATAGTACAGTCAAATTCTGTCTATTGTTAAATCGTGTTGAGAAATGCCTTAGCTAATTTTTCTAGCTAGATGAACTTTTGTTAAAACTTGATAGGTTCGAGAAGAGAACAAAATTATTATTGACAGGTTGATGCCAATTGTTTCGGCTAGATCGATAAAGCAAACCTGATAGGTTCGAGAAGAGAAGAGAAGCGATTAGAAATTGAAATCATCATATTTCGTTGTTATAATACAACTTCTGTTTATAAGATTGAGAATAACAACCTTTTTATATAAAAGGGAACCTTTTGGTCGTATATTCAGCTATTGCGTGTGTTTTGAGTATTATGCATAATATAGGGTGTACTAAAGCTGATCACTTTATATACTAGCTGAGGGGTATGATTTAATCTTTATGGTTATCTGATACACCTGGGTATTTCAAAGAAATTTTTTGATAGTTACTCGAGAAGAGAAGTTCAAGATCCTTAGGGATCACTCAACATAAATTCTGGAAAAAGATTTCCATCTTGTTATTGGGTATATCAAAGTCAATCTGTGATAGTTACTCGAGAAGAGAATTTCAAGATCCTTTGGGGTCATTTGGCATAAAATTTAGAAAGTAATTATATCTTTTTATTTAATAGAATATCTTAAAAACTTTGAAAGCGTTTTACTCTTTCATTATCGAATTATTGTGTTTCATAGGTTGCGAGAAAACTTGTTAGTGATTAACGAATTGTTCAGCTATTTCAAAGTTCCCCGAACTTTGGTATCATTCTATCAAAATAGATAGTCTGTTATTCTTAATTCTTATACATTCATTGTATGTCTTAACTTACGGGGTAAATTTGTTGCTCACCATTGCTAAATAAAATATTTCAGCTAGGAACAAAGAAGCTGAATGGGCAGAGAAGAACAAGGGCAAAGGTGTTTTGCGTGATTAGTTGTATTAAACATTACTTATTATGTTGTATTTGTAAACCCTTTTGTATATCTAAGGGGTATATTTGTAAAGTATTGGTTAGATAACCTGGGACAATGTATTAACTATATATGTTAATGAGATGTGCATTGCTATTCAATAATGAATTGGTAGTTAGATGTTATTTATAAGTTGGATCGTGAACACCAAACTCGGGGGTCAGGTAACCCGAATTTGGGGGCGTCACAAGTTGGTATCAAAGCTGTAGGTTATAAACCTTACGTAGGGTGGGGGAGAAACCCTAGGATTATAACCATAAGCGAGAGATAGAGAATACTCATTTAGAGTACTAAATGAGGGATTGATAAAGTGTATCAACAACGGGATGGGTGGACATCGTGTGTTTTAAGTTTTTATTGGTGAAGTACTAATCAAGTTGTTTAACTAATTGTAGGATGTCAGGAGAAGATGAAATGAGTATGGAGATGCTAGCGGCTGTTACACCAGTGCCAGTAGCCGAGGTGTCAACGCAAAGCGAGTCAGTTTAAGAAGTGAGAAAAGATAAACCCATGGGGAATCTGGGGAGTGATCATGATGATAATCCTGAGATGTATTTGAGTGGAGATGAGGAGTTAGAGTTCGAGGAAGTTAAGGTGGAGAAAGAGAATAAGACTAAAGTTGGAGACCAAGTGTGATATCCCTAAATCCGGGCCCCGAATCGCCGCGGACTCGGTACGTTATTTCTATCACTATTTGCGGAAGATATAAACATAAATTGTTTATACATTACACATTACACATTACCCCAAGGTCGAGTAACCTTAACTTAAATACAATTCATAAACTTTCTATCACATAACAATATTTATCAAAATATACTATTACAAAATAGCCGCACATTTTATTCCAATCTGAACTTGGCATTAATCTTTTCCTGTATCCGAACGCATTCGCCTTATCTGCAATGTTTTATCATGATATAGCAAGGGTGAGCATGAAAGTTGCCCAGCAAGTTTATATATAACAATATAACGATATATCATGATTGAAGAGTATGAATAATGAGCTTGCTATAATTCATCAATATAATTGAGAACTAGCACGAACAAATTTTTGACTGAACAAGTTTTAAACATGAACAAACATTTCTGAACCAACTGGTAATGAAGGTGATCAGCCTTTCATACCTGACTTATACATGCAAGATGTACAGAGTACAATTTTCATGGCAATCAGCAATGATTAACCATAAGCTTGAATAAAACACTCTTATTAGAGTTAAGTACAAAGAAACTTGCCTGAACCGTTGATTACCTCAACGCAATTTATATCACTTTACCCGAAGACCTAATATTAGTAATATAGATCTCCAATATTAGAATAATATCATCACAGTATAATACTGTTATATTTATATTCACAGAATAACCTAAACACATAGCACATAATTCTATCAGTCTATAATACACATAAGACTTAGCATCAAATAAGACTATTAAGTTTGAGTTGATACCTACACAATTTTATCATTCCAACGGTCTAGTCGAACAAATATCGAGTTTAAGTTCAATTAAACTCTTCCTAAGCGCTTAATCATGCCATAGAGTCACATTTATATGATTTAACACTCGCTTTTTCATTTCATAAGTTATTCGTTAACACCTAGTAAGTTAAATACTAATCCAGCAACCTGGATTCTAAATCTAGCAACTAAATTACCAACTCAGCAACCTGGATTCCAAATCCAGCAACCTGAATTCCAAATCCAGCAATCTAAACTGCCATCCAGCAAAATGGATTTAACATATTTTCAATTTTAGTAAACTATTTCTCAATCCAGCAAACTGGAATCACAAATTATATAATCCAGCAAGCTGTATTCTAAATTCGTACCATGAAAATACCAAATCAGTTTATTATTTCCAATCCTTTGGCCAAACATATATACATGTATTTCATACACAAAAAGTATTTTTTCATAATTTTTTAACTTCCTTTAGTATTTTTCAAAAATTAATTCTAGTGCGTAGCTTAAGAAATTAGCTACCTCGTGCTTAACTCCAAATATTCCCATCTCTTGGGATAACCTTATATATGTTAACATGATGCTCCATTTTAAATTTTGTGGTAATCGGAGTTGTAGAACTCCGTTTATAGCGTTTTCCTTCGGAAAATCACAAAAATTGTAATGGTCATAACTTGGTCGTTTTAACTCGGAATTTGCTCATTTTTGGACACGAGCTACATAATACCATATATTTTCATTTTCCAAAAGCCTAGAATTTTTCTCATTAAATAAATGTCCGAAACATCCCCCGGAAAAGTTTAGGCAGCAACTTTTTGTCATTTGGCAGTTTTGGAGTCCTTTACCAAAACTTAAATAGAGTGAAATCTATAACTCCGATTAATGATCCGTAAATTTTGTTGGGTTCATATCTTTCCGAACTACAGTTTTCATATATCATAATCCATATTTGGACATGTTAAGCTCCCGGAATTTAGCCCGGAAGTGGCTAGTAAAAACTGTCCTTCTAACAGTTTTCTTATCTTTGAGTAGTTTGGGAAAAATTCCATAACTTGCTCATTTTTCAACCTATTTGAGTAATTCCAAAGGGTTTTTATCCTTTACACATAGATCTAGCATTCCAAAAACATAAATCACAAATATCCATCATAGATTTCAAGAATCAAAAGCTAGATCATACTTTCTAGTTTTAAACTTTTCCGGAAAAATTCTATTTTTCAATTCCTTTTGATTTCAACCAAATCAATACTCAATATGGTTAGATCTAAACATGAAACACTCATTAACACATAGATCTAAGGTTTTTGAGTTTAGAACTAAAGTTTATTATTTCATCAAACAAGCATCAACACAATCAAAGCTAAGAAAAATTTAGGTTTTCTATCTTTTGAAAAACCTAACCTCCATTTCATACTTTAGATCTAACTTTTGATCTTCAAAAAGGTTATATCTAAACATGTAACACTTATATACACATAGATCTAAGGTTTTAAACCTTAAGATCACAACTTCAAATTGTCAAAAATCAATTCAAAACGCCAAGGAAATTTAGCCTACACAAGTAGAAATTTTTGTTATACCTTAGCTTGATTTCCTTTCTCCTTCTAAGATATGGAATGGATCTTGGTTTTATGAAAGTCAAAATCTCCTCTCCCTATTCTCTTGAAGTGACCGAACTCCTCTCTCTCTCCCTCTCTCCCTCTCTCTCTTTTCTTCTTAGCAACTTGGAAGGATAAAAGAGATGAAAGAAAGAAAAAATATAAGATAGACTTTTATTATGAAGTGTAGATTTTTAATTTTTCCAAACCCACTCTCTTTCTCTCCTTATGTCATCCGGCCATGTGCCTTATTAATTCCCTCTTTCTCTCACCCAAATGCCAAGGATTTCTTGCATGAAAAGACATAAGTGTTGGACAAAATAAAAAATGACACATAAGAGGAGTGGTTAGTAGTTGTTCACCAACTAAAGTGAACCATTATTACATTCTTCCCCCCTTTTCCTAGCTTCTCATGGCCGACCACTTGGCCTTAGAATGCTCCAAGTTTGGCTTATTTACTAAATGTTTATTTGATTTGACAATTGTCCAAAAAGTCCTCTCCCACTTGGGCTAAAAGTTGGGCCATTCCCTTAATGTTTTGCTTGAGCCTCTAACCAATTTCATTGGCCAACATTTGGGCTATACATATACATAGTCCAATTCCTTTAATTCTTATCCAACCCAATTCATTTAATTAGGGTTTCACTTCTCCATTAAAACACAAATCCTTACTCATGCCCACTTATCTCCTTAACCCAATTAGACTTGCTATAATTAGGTTATAAAATTAATCATTTGAGATATATAAAATAATTCTCCTAGAATTAGTAAGTATTCTAAATACCACAATTCTCTTTTTCCATAACCCTTAAGTTATTAAATCCTTCATTCCTAATATATAATTAGGGTTACACTAGTTTCTTTTGTTTGTTTATATAATAAACAATGATAAACCATCACATAATGTTCATATTCCTTACACACAACTTTTTAACTCTTAGAGTTTAATACCTAGCATTAGGGTTCTCAAATTAGGGTTTCTGAACATATCGTTAGGGTTTTCTAACTTAATCACCATGTTCATATCATGATTTTAGTGTTTCGGATTCCCGAAACTGAAACTAGGGTTTCCAGAACCGATTATAGGGTTTCTCATCAGACGTTAGGGTTTTCTAACTGAACGTTGACGTTCTTAATATATTCTTAGGGTTTGACACATATATAATTAATCTGGTCAACCCTTGACCCTTAACCACATTCTGTACACATACATAACGATTTTCAAAAAACTTAATCACATAAATTCTTAATCCTGAATAATTCACCTAAATCCTTCAAAGAATTTTGAAATCCTCAAAATTCCATCCTAATAACATCAAACGCATACACTCATTTTCTGTCTAGATCTATTATTTGACCTTAAATCAATCATTTAAGATTTTAATAAATTGTCCAAATTCTCGGGTTGTCGCACCAAGATCAAGTATCTATAGAAGTACAAGAACTCTGGATTAAAGTGTTTTTCTTGGAGGAGTTATGGAGTACAGAGCGAGCATTACACGAGATGACCAAAGAAAGGAATGAGTTAAAGGCGCAGGTGGAAAGAATGAAGGCTGAAGATGGTGGATCGTCTGAAGGAAGTCAAGAAGTAGAAGAAGAGTAAGAGTAAGAGAAAGAGGGACAACAACAGTGATAATTCTAAAAATTCAAACCCGAAGAAGAAGCAAGTCTGTGACAAGTGTTGAAAGACTCACGTGGGAAAACGCATGATGTGGATGAACGTGTGCTTCAATTGTAAGCAGGAAGGACATATTTTCCTACATGGTCCTAAGCCGAATATGAGAAAGTGTTTTTCATGTGGGAGGACGGGTCACAAATTCAACAAGTGTCCCAACAAGAAGAAGATTGGTGAAGGGAGTGGACGGTAGACAACTTAGATATAAGCGGTAGTATCATTTGGTAGTAGGTTATGATATTAAAGGTTGTAATACTGAGAACGATGTGTAAACATATGTAAATATAAATATGTTTGTATGAATGAAATCTTTATTTTCTATATGAATATAAGATTAAGATTAATTTGTGTGTTCTTAAAACTCATATTTATTGTAAGTTCATGACTCATAATTATATGAAAAATTTTGAACCCCTCAGCGAATGGTCGCCAAAGGTCTGACTAGGATAACTTCATACACTCATATAATTATTGGAAGTTCATAAACTCATAAGTGTGGTAAGTTTGACGAACTGGGAATAGCTATGTGTGAATGGTGAATTGTAACTTTTTGTGTAATTTTGGAGAATTGCAACTTTTTTTGTAAAGTTGTGTGGGTTAATCCTAAAATTTATTTAAAAAGGGATAGTAATATGTGTTAAGTACTAAATGTACTATGTGCCATTTGAATAAATATGCGATTATATGAATTTTTTTTGTTAAATTCTTATTGTGTGAAAATAAGAATTTGGGTAGAGAAAGAGAATTAATGTAAGATTTTTATTTAAATCAGATAATGCCGCCTAGACGATAAAATTGAAATCAAAGATAAGAGCATTCAGTGAATAATGAAGGAGGTCAAGCAGACCCGATGCAAAACTTTGCGACTATGATAGCCCAAGCTATGGGAAATAGAGCTCCAGTAGCAGGAGCAAGAGAACAACCAACCTATAGATTGGCTAACTTTACAGATTTTAAAGCGGTAGGACTGCCTGAATTCAAAGGGACTACAGATCCGATTGAAGCCCAAACTTGGGTGAAAGAAATGGAGAAGGCATTCATTATTGCGAGGGTGGCAGAAGAGCAAAAGATAACTTTTGCCACATATTTGATGAAGGGAGAAGCCAATTACTGGTGGGAGACTAATCAGACTAGAGCTGGTACAGTGGTAGTCACTTGGACAAGATTCAAGGAGTTGTTTCTTGAGAACTATTTTTTGCCGAGTATGCAAGCTCAAATGGAAGTTAAGTTTATAGAACTGAAGCTGGAGAATATGTCAATTTCTGAATACACTGCTAAATTCAACGAGTTAGCGAGATTTGCACCTTATCAGGTGGACACAGAGGCAAGAAAAGCGAGAAGATTTGAGAATGGGTTGAAGACATGGATATTCAACAAAGTAGCTGTGTTGCAGATCAATACGTTTGCGGCTTTGTTGGAGAAAGCAATCCTGAGGGTGGAAGCGAAGCTGCATCTCGATATAATCAGGAAATTAAGAAGAAGACAAATGATGGAGGAAGCAGTGGTGGTAGTAATCCAAACAAGAGAAAGTGGAGCGAGAATACCCAGTCGGGTAACAAAATAGAAGAGAAGAGAAAAGAAGATGAACCTTGTGGGAAGAATCATGCAGGAGTCTGTTTGAAAAGAAAAGGAGTTTGTTACAACTGTGGTCAAGAGGGACACATGTCTCCCAATTGCCCCAGTCCGAAGAAGATACAAGGTTGTTATGCCTGTGGATCAATAGATCATCTGATTCAAAATTGTCTGAAGAGAAATATGGAGAAGGGAAGCGTTAACAAGAGACCCGGTAGCGAAACCTTGGCGATTAGAGAACATGCTCAGCCAGGAAGACCAATGGCTGCCCAGGAGGTGGCGACATGTAACGATTTCGTTGAGAAATTAAATTATGCGAGTAATATTGGATAGATAATGTTGTGAATAATTTCTTTTATAGATCCAAGTCACATGTTAGAATATGAGACACATGTTAATATTGTGTTGATATAAGTGAATTAATGATACAACTTGAAAAGATTGTTGAGGATAAGAAAGCGGTGATTCCGAGGACGGAATCCTTATAAGGGGGGAGAATGTGATAACCCGAGAATTTATATGATTAATAAAATCTTAATTGATTAAATAAAGGTTAAATAATAAGACCTAGACTGGAAATAAGGTATGGATTAAAAAAATTGTGTAAAATATTTATATGGTTTTATGTATTGTTATATGTGAGTAATTGCATATGAATAATATGTGTTTGTTTTTATTTGTTTATTATAAACAAATAAGAGAAAGCTAAGGTAACCTAATTATAAATTAGGAATGAAAAATTGAATAACTTAAGGGTTATGATACGAGAGAATGTTAGTATATAAAATATATACTAATTTTAAGAGATTTATTTTATACATCTCAGTTAATTATTTTTATAAATAAATTATAGCAAGTCTAATTGAGTTAAGAAATTAAATGTGCATGAGTAAGGGATTATGTTATAATTGAGGAAATGAAAATCCTAATTAAATAATTAGGGAATGATTATTTTATAGTGTTAGAATATGTTATTTGTTATGACCCAAAGAAACTAAATTTTGTAAGCCCAAAATATTAAAGGAATGACCCAACATTTAGCCCAATGGGTGAGGGACATTTTAGTCATTTGATATACTAAATATTTCATAAAACAAAAATCAATTTTTGGACAATCTAAGGCCACATGGCCGGTGGGTTATGGAGAAGGAAAAAGGAGGATATGTGATTTAATCATTTCCACATTCCTTATTATCTAAGTTATTACCTACTCTCCTAGGTGTCACTTGCTTATTTCTCCAACACTTTAACTAAGCTTGTAAGCAATAATTGTATGATTAAGAAAGAGAAAGAATAAGAGATATTGGGAGATGAATGTGAGATATACTAATATATCTACACATTTGTTTTTTTTACTAAACCACAAAAGCTATTTCATTTCTCTCTCATCCTATTACTTTATCTTAGCTAACAAAAACAAAACTAGAAAGAGAGAGAGAGAGAGAGCTATCATTTTTGGCAGCTCCAAGAGGAGAAGGAGAGGAGATTTTGATCTTCATACACCCAAGATCCATCAAATATTTTAGAAGGAGAATAAGGAAAAGTTAAGGTATAATAAAATTTCTACTTATGTAGTCTAATTTCCTTTTTGGTTTGATTTGATTTTTGATAATATGAAGTTATGATCTTTAGGTTTAAAACCTTAGATATATGTATTTATGAGTGTTTGATGTTTAGATATACCCATATTGGGTGTTGTTTTAGTTGGAAATCAAAAGTAAAAAAAAGTGATTTTCTAGTTTATAAACCCTAAAATTTTTATGTACTTTGGATTTCCATCGTGTTTGATCTACACATTCTTTTTGCGATCCATCAAAGAGAGATGCTAGATATGTAAGTTAACTAATAAATCCTAGTGTTAGCACTCAAAAATATTGAGTACACAATCTGTAATGACTATTTTAGCAAAAATAGTTTCGTGTAATCTTATTACTGATAGGTCTTTCAAAAGAAGTTAACTTAAATTACGTAGCAGTAGTCAACGAATCAAGCAAGTTTTCTTAACTCAACCTTGAGTTATATCTTTTAAATAGTATGGTGGTTAATTATTGTTGATTAGACCACGTTTGAGAATTATTGTTGATTATTTGCAGTTAGTGCATGTTTATTAATTCAAATTGAATTAGTGATTCTGAGAATATTTTTGGAAAATAACTATTGTTGGATATTTACATCCGTAGAAGCTATTATTGATTGCAAATAGTATAGTCAAATTCTGTCTATTGTTAAATCGTGTTGAGAAATGTCTTAGCTAATTGTTCTAGCTAGATGAACTTTTGTTAAAACCAGATAGGTTCGAGAAGAGAAGAGAAGAGAACTAAATTATTATTGACAAGTTGATGCCAATTGTTTTGGCTAGATCGATAAAGCAAACCTAGTAGGTTCGAGAGGAGAAGAGAATCAATTAGAAATTAAAATCATCATATTTTGTTGTTATAATACAACTTCTATTTGTAAGACTGAGAATAACAACCTTTTTATATAAAAGGGAACCTTTTGGTCGTATATTCGGCTATTGCGTGCATTTTGAGTATTATACATAATATAGGGTATACTAAAACTGATCACTTTATATATTTTCTGAGAGGTATGATTTAATCTTTATGGTTATATGATACACCTGGGTATATCAAAGAAAATCTTTGATAGTTACTCAAGAAGAGAAGTTCAAGATCCTTAGGGATCACTCAATATAAATTCTGGAAAAATATTTCCATCTTGTTATTGGGTATATCAAAGTCAATCCGTGATACTTACTCGAGAAGAGAATTTCAAGATCCTTTAGGATAATTTGGCATAAACTTTAGAAAGTAATTATATCTTGTTATTCAATAGAATATCGTAGAAACTTTGAAAGTGTTTTACTCTTTCATTATCGAATTATTGTGTTTCATAGGTTGCGAGAAAACTTGTTAGTGATTAACGAATTGTTCAACTATTTCAAAGTTCCCCGAGCTTTGGTGTCATTCTATCAAAATAGATAGTTTGTTATTCTTGATTCTTATACATCCATTGTATGTCTTAACTTGCGGGGCAAATTTGTTGCTCACCCTTGCTAAATAAAATTTTCAGCTAGGAACAAATAAGCCGAATGGGCAGAGAAGAACAAGGGAAAAGGTGTTTTGCGTGATTAATTGTAATGAACATTACTTATTATGTTGTATTTGTAAACCCTTTTGTATATCTAAGCTGTATGTTTGTAAAGTCATGGTTAGATAACCTGGGATAATGTATTAACTATATATGTTAATGAGATGTGTATTACTATTCATCAATGAATGGGTAGTTAAATGTTATTTATAAGTTGGATCGTGAGCACCAAACTTGAGGGTCAGGTAACCCAAAATTGAGGGCATCACATCAATGGTACTGGGATCATTCTTCAATCCACCACATTTCATCGGCTTCAGACCAAAGGGATGGATCTACCTGACCTCCCCATGTAAATGGGAGAATCGGCTACCATCTAGCTGCGGTTGATTCCTCAAAGAGAAACACCGATCCATAAGAGATGGAACTAACTGGGGGCTCCTTCTGAATAGGAGTACTGGCGACTATCTGTGGTGCGGTCAACCTCAGAGAGGAAATCCACATTCCTCTCCATATTTACATATAGAAACAAGTCCCAAGACACCAAAGATGGTAGGGAATACACACATATCAACGATCCATTCTGAAATATCTAGAGACAACTCAATGTCCATCCATCAAGGAGGAATTTAGAATACATCAAGATCACAAGCCCTAAAGAAATATGCAAATATCAAGCAAGTAACAAGGCATAACTAAAAGGGAAGTGATCAAAAATATATTTCCCTGCTATATATAATGTTGTTTGATATATTCAATATGAACTATACATGACAAAATGGCTAAGTTAGTCTGTGCAGGAAAATACAAGCCCATCTACAAATCAGTGTATATGCGATCTATCAAGCCCAACATTGAATCCTTCTCCGAAAGAAGGAGGTAACACTGTGGTCTCCTGTACAAGGGTATCCACACGAGCTAACAGATCTATGGCTATCTGTATGGTGACTCTATGTAAATCAATATACGTGCTCATCTCTGCAATCATGCCACTAGTAAGGAACCTGACTGTGGTACTATCTATAACGACTACATCCCAGGGAGATATGACACTATCCCTCTCTCCTATCATGGCATCTCTGGCTGATCTGGCCTCATCCCGCTCAACAACAATGACATCTCTCCGAGCAAATGCCTCGTCTCTATCTAACAGAGAGCGTCTCTCCCATCAAGAGTTGTCAACATCAAGTCTTTGGCCTGATCTCTCTCAAAGGTCATCAAATGGAGACTCTGCTCGAAGTACTGTGCTGAATACTGGATCACAACAATGCTAGTACTGGGAGAATCTAAAAGAGCTACTGACAACCCAGTAAATGGATCCTCCTTGGTGTGGGAATCAATGTCTTCCATGGGCTCTCCATCATCCGAATTAATACCCGGCACCGTGGATACTACCGCAGCCGATGAAGTCTCTGTCTCCATCCATGCAGAATACTCTGACAAACAACCTGGATGGTGTTGGGTAAAATCTATATACGCACAACACGCAAGTATACGTGGTCAACAAGTAATAAAGTGATAAGTTGAGTATCGTTCCCACAGAGAATTATTTAATAAAAATCACCAAGTACTAACTCGTAACCAACTCAATCTTATTTAAACGAATGAATTACAAACTATATAAATTAACTACTATTCCACTAATTAAATTAAAACTATGGAGATTCAAGATCACAACTTCACTTATTGCTTCATTTAAGTTAACACACTTCTTATCAATTATTCTCTATCCCGAATTGTTAATCAAGAACACGAAAGTAGTATTAACCACCTCTCGATGCACTAATACCGTATTAACGTCAATCCACAATTAAGATAGAAATCCGTTAAACACCTTAATCAACTAACCCACTATATCTCTATGTGAATTACAATTGAAGAAAGTTTAAGAATAAGTTCTCTATCTGATTACATGCGATGTCAAGCATATCTCTATCTTAACACTCATCAAGTTTAAGCTACTAACAAAATCCCGAACACATGCTATCATGATTAGATCTAAATCTATACTTCATCTCTCGAGTTCATATAGATTATCTCGGTAATTGATGGCCAAGCAATTAAACAATTAAGTCCAAACCACAATAGACAATTCTCACAATAGAAAATACTAATTGATAACGAAGCATATTAAAATAAACTACACAATAAGATCCATTGTAATCTCAAAAAAAGAATTAGTTCATGATTATTGAATTTAAACTAAGAATCCACAATTGAATACACATTAAAAGATAAAGATAGAAGAAGATGAGAAGAAATAATCTATTGTCTGTAGATTTGACGTTCCCTCCTTGCTCCTACTTTAAATTTTCAATGGTCTCCAAGTTGCTTCAATCCCCAAATCTAATTAGAACTAGTGTTTTTCTCTAATTTACTCTAATCTAATTTAATAGAATGCTCTCTAATCTCCTAATATTCTCCTCTAATCTATTAATAATCTATGTTATTTCCCTCCTTTTATAAGCCTTTGTACATGTCTTTAAGTCCTCTTGGAAGTCCTTGAATCAAACAACTCGAAACAATCCTTTTCGGACTCAAATTCGGACAAAATCTCTTTACTTCCGCGTATACCCAGCCCCGGCTGGGTATTTCCTTTGTAACTATCCAGCCCCGGCTGGATAGCAATCTGCTAAAGCTCACAGGTACCCAGCCCCGGCTGGGTACTAAGCACAAAAACGCCCAGCCCCGGCTGGGTACCAATCTGCCAAAACGATTTTCTGCTGGAACCTCCTCTGCTAAAACTGCCATAACTTCTAAACCGAGAGGAGTTACGAGGCCCGCGACATATCAAATCGAAGATATCGACGAGATCTACAACTTTCATTCTTTGAGCTTTGAGAAATAACGAACACATGATGGTCGAAATTGGACTGGAAGTGACTGCTATGAAAATCACCACCCAAAACGGTGAAGTTCAACGTCCGTTGGTAGAAATGTCATAACTCTTTCATCCGAACTCCGATTTGAATGATTCAAGATGTTCCGGAAAGCTAAGAAAATGCTCTACAATATGATCCAAGATCCAAGCCAAGAATATGAATTGAACATAAAAACATAAACGATATCCGGCTTGCTTTTGTTTGCATTTTTCGTGCTTTTCCTTACCAATAATCGCTCACATCGCTTCCAAACGTATAACCTACAAAACGAACACAAAATGCATGAAAAGTAACTAAGACACATGGATAAAAGCAACTAATTCAAGTAAAAGATACCGGATAAGTAGGTATAAAATCTACTTATCAAATACCCCCAAACTTAAACCGTTGCTTGTCCTCAAGCAACACAACATAATGCAATGCAATGCAATGGAATGCAACTAATCTATATGCCTACGAATCCAGCAGTATTGATAAACACAAATCTATTCAACCAGCCTTAGAGCAATCAAGTAAACATGATAATACTTCATATCAAAACCAATCAACAATTTCCTAGTCAATCATCAAATCTTAAACTGTTATTACTGGTATAGTGCGTGTGTGCTCCACAACAATGTTAACTGATATAAAATCAAATTTAACACATAATAAGTTTCTTCAAAGGCATCATACAGTGTAAACTCAAAAAATTCACGAACAAGCTAGATCCAACTAAAGTCAAACATCCACCAAGTTCAAGAGTCCAATCCGGGATACTTATGCTTTACTTTTCATTATGGGGGCTTTTTGCTCTTTTCCCATTTTATTATTTTTTTTTTCTTTCTTTTTTTTTTTTTTTACTTTTTAACCATGACTGTGCAATGTCTCATTCCATTAGGCTAACAGTGTTACCCCTTAGCGAGCTTTCGACCAACGACTCCCAGACCATATAAGACCTTAGGGCGCTAGGTTTTAAGATACCCCTTCGGGCGTACTTGCTCAAGTAACAAAGGCCCCGAAACAAAACTAGCTACGGTATATTTTTTTTTTCATTTTTTTCTTTTCTTTTTTTTTTGAAGCTTATATATCCCAAATTTTTCCCCCAGACTTGAGTTTTTATCAAACTTTAGTCATCACTGCTTATTCTTCTCATTCTTTCATTTAAACTAGCATTATCCTTTAGAGTCGCATTATGTATCAATTTAAACTCAATCAATCAACAAGTTGTTTTTATTGTGCTATCCTTATTATACCAGTTTCCAACAGAAAAAGACTCAATTCATAACAAGAAATCACATCAAAAGCTCTAATACTTAGTATTATACTTGTCTACTCAATTTCATTCTCATCATTGGCCAAAATAAACTGAACTATCTAACAACTGGACTCATTCAAGATGAATATAGTAACTAACTATTATTTTTGAAGTTTTTGATTTTTGATTTTTTTTTTTGATTTTTTTTATAATGAACCTAAACTAAATTAACAACATATGCAAAATAACTTAACATAAACTAAACATGCGATAATGAATTAAACAAAACTCCCCCAAACTTAGCAATTACAATGTCCTCATTGTAAGAATATAGCGGTAAGTAGAAGAGAACTTCCCAGTAATCAGCTACGCGTGAAGTGATGGTGGCGATGGCCGACGATCTTTTTCCTATCCATTGGACCTCCAATACCTGAAATGAAGAGAGACAATATGGATTAGATTATAAGAGAGCTTAATAAGCAAATTAATTCATATCTACTAAATAAACTAGTAAAGCATAAAAATATAAAAAATTCCTGGGTTGCCTCCCAGTCAGCGCTTGATTTATAGTCTTTCAGCCTGACTTTGTCTGGTCAATGCTATCCAATTCCTCTTCGAAAGTTGAGGAACCCTCCATCAATCGGAAATAATATAGCTTTTAGTATGTTCCCATTTACGATAGCCATCGAGTTGAAGTCTAACATGCTCTGGTTTGGTATGATCTCAATCAAGAACTCCTCATAGCTAGGTGTTTTATCCATTGTGTATGTGATCAATTTGGGGCATGGAAGCTTGTCACACACAATGTGCTCTTCGTCTATCTTCTCTTTATCTTCCCACCATGGATTGAAAATTGTACTCACTCTTATGTCAATAAGATCTTCGCCGACGACATGACTACCAAGCGGGCACGATTTTGCAAATCTAACCAGATCCTTGAACTTTGGTGGAGAAGGAACTTGGGGCACTAATAACATCGGCTCATCCTCGTTGGTACTTATAGTTTGTTCTTCACCGACCTTATTTTTATTATCCCCACTTGTCTCCTCTTTTTCAACATCTCGTGTCTCATCCAGTTGTAGATTTGGCTCGGGAACTTCATCAATCTCGGAATCCTCGTCATAACACCAAGTGTTTGGAGGAAGGTTGCTTACGGGTTTGGTCATTTGCTCTATCTGATCCGCAAGATTTTGAATTGACCTCGCTTGATTACTCATTCTCTCCTCATTTGATGCTATGAACTTGGACACCAATTCCTCCAACCTTGACTTTTCTTTTTCAGTCTCGGAAGCCATGTATTGAGGACCATTGGTTGAGGCAGTGAGGAGTTGTTCCATTTGATTATTAAAATTTTGGGTTGATAACTCCTGACTCATTATCATCTCTTTTTTTTCTGCTATAATCCTTAACATGAATTCCTTGAAATCTGAATTGTCTTCTTGTTGTATTGGAGGTGGATTTGAGAAATTTGATGGATATGTTGGATTTGGAGCAGAGTATTGGTCTTGATAGTTATAGCTCCATGACGAATCTGGGTGATACCCCCAAACTTGATGGTAATTATCATATGCATACTGGTTGAGGTATACACCACCTTGTTTTCGCCGCCCAAAACTAACGCTGCATTGATGACTCGGATGGTTTCCAGCACAATAGTCACACATGATTGCCATCCTTTGACTCTGTTGGGCTACGATAACGTCCAACTCCCTCGAAAGTTCTTTAATTTGTGCTGACATTGCGGAGAGTGTCGCGAGTCTGTCAATCTTCGCTTCCTTTGGTTGAGTCATGTTCGTGTATGGCCATTGATACGCAAAGTCATCCATGGTACCTGAAAAGAGAGAAATATAGGAAGAGAATTAAAAATAAAAATAAAAATATTTAAATTAAGACTAATTTGATTGAAGCTAATATTGGTAAAACTGTATTAAACTAATTCCCCGGCAACGACGCCAAAAACTTGTTGGGTAAAATCTATATACGCACAACACGCAAGTATACGTGGTCAACAAGTAATAAAGTGATAAGTTGAGTATCGTTCCCACAGAGAATTATTTAATAAAAATCACCAAGTACTAACTCGTAACCAACTCAATCTTATTTAAACGAATGAATTACAAACTATATAAATTAACTACTATTCCACTAATTAAATTAAGACTATGGAGATTCAAGATCACAACTTCACTTATTGCTTCATTTAAGTTAACACACTTCTTATCAATTATTCTCTATCCCGAATTGTTAATCAAGAACACGAAAGTAGTATTAACCACCTCTCGATGCACTAATACCGTATTAAGGTCAATCCACAATTAAGATAGAAATCCGTTAAACACCTTAATCAACTAACCCACTATATCTCTATGTGAATTACAATTGAAGAAAGTTTAAGAATAAGTTCTCTATCTGATTACATGCGATGTCAAGCATATCTCTATCTTAACACTCATCAAGTTTAAGCTACTAACAAAATCCTGAACACATGCTATCATGATTAGATCTAAATCTATACTTCATCTCTCGAGTTCATATAGATTATCTCGGTAGTTGATGGCCAAGCAATTAAACAATTAAGTCCAAACCACAATAGACAATTCTCACAATAGAAAATACTAATTGATAACGAAGCATATTAAAATAAACTACACAATAAGATCCATTGTAATCTCAAAAAAAGAATTAGTTCATGATTATTGAATTTAAACTAAGAATCCACAATTGAATACACATTAAAAGATAAAGATAGAAGAAGATGAGAAGAAATAATCTATTGTCTGTAGATTTGACGTTCCCTCCTTGCTCCTACTTTAAATTTTCAATGGTCTCCAAGTTGCTTCAATCTCCAAATCTAATTAGAACTAGTGTTTTTCTCTAATTTACTCTAATCTAATTTAATAGAATGCTCTCTAATCTCCTAATATTCTCCTCTAATCTATTAATAATCTATGTTATTTCCCTCCTTTTATAAGCCTTTGTACATGTCTTTAAGTCCTCTTGGAAGTCCTTGAATCAAACAACTCGAAACAATCCTTTTCGGACTCAAATTCGGACATAATCTCTTTACTTCCGCGTATACCCAGCCCCGGCTGGGTATTTCCTTTGTAACTATCCAGCCCCGGCTGGATAGCAATCTGCTAAAGCTCACAGGTACCCAGCTCCGGCTGGGTACTAAGCACAAAAACGCCCAGCCCCGGCTGGGTACCAATCTGCCAAAACGATTTTCTGCTGGAACCTCCTCTGCTAAAACTACCATAACTTCTAAACCGAGAGGAGTTACGAGGCCCGCGACATATCAAATCGAAGATATCGACGAGATCTACAACTTTCATTCTTTGAGCTTTGAGAAATAACGAACACATGATGGTCGAAATTGGACTGGAAGTGACTTCTGTGAAAATCACCACCCAAAACGGTGAAGTTCAACGTCCGTTGGTAGAAATGTCATAACTCTTTCATCCGAACTCCGATTTGAATGATTCAAGATGTTCCGGAAAGCTAAGAAAATGCTCTACAATATAATCCAAGATCCAAGCCAAGAATATGAATTGAACATAAAAACATAAACGATATCCGGCTTGCTTTTGTTTGCATTTTTCGTGCTTTTCCTTACCAATAATCGCTCACATCGCTTCCAAACGTATAACCTACAAAACGAACACAAAATGCATGAAAAGTAACTAAGACACATGAATAAAAGCAACTAATTCAAGTAAAAGATACCGGATAAGTAGGTATAAAATCTACTTATCAGATGGCTAATAGAAAAATCATCTATCTCATGCTGATCCCAACATGCATACATCCGTGATCGGTCCTCTGCTGATAGATGGCGGGAAACTAAACGCTAACCTAACGCTCCCTCAAAAGGATGGAAGTCCTGGAACTGGTCAAATTGTGACATCACGGCCAGTGGGTGGTAGGTAGTCAGACACCTCAAACCAGCCAGAGGGAGATAATCCATGCCCGGAGCATGAGTAATAAAGCTATAGGGTGAGTTGAACCCTGTACACGGCAGGATGCCAAACAGATCTCTGATCTCTGCCAGGAATATCGACCAAGACATAACGTCTATACACTCCGATGGCTGAAAGGAGTAAGACATAGCTATATCATGGGTAAAGCAGTACCCGTGTCGGCGAAAAGTGCCAATTAGTCTCAAGTGTGACATAAACTGCACGTATAACATGACCGAACTTCTTGTAAATACCCCTGCAGGGTAGGTGCTGCAAAACGTGGCCGACCTCAATGTCTCCGCCACAATCATCGGAATGGTGGTATGACCCTCCCTGAGAGCTCTCACTGCCATGATAACACCGATGTCCAGATCATCCATATATCATGGCATGTACACATATGCCACTAAACACATCACACATACATCACTCTGGCCAAATGCCACTGATCCTCTGGTGTGGTGAAATCCCTAGAATGTCGTGCATAGCTGTCCAATGAGCCAAACCCATCTATCAGGAAACGCTGGGATAATACATGAACGGATGTAATCTCATCCTCTACTACTCTACGCTGTAACCCGGTGAGGGTCATGAACTGCCGACGCATATCTCCGACATCCATATGAGCGCAAGGTCTGTCTAAGGGCAAGGCCGTTAACCGCTCGTACTCCTCCAATATAGAATTTAACTCCTGGGTACTAAACCGAAAAACTTATATCTCCGGTATCCAGTGCTCCATCATACCCTCCACAAAGCATGCGGGAACCTAAAACATCAAGAGGGTCATAGAATGCTGTAATAACTGATCTACAGTCACCCTATCTGTAGGTGACATACTATCATACCACGACCTCAAATGGGAGGCTATCAACACTGATAGGGTGTGATCTATGCGGCTGATTGTCAAAGAAGACATCTGTATAGGTCGTATCATAAGACCATCCAGGGTCAATACTGAATATCTCTGGAAATACATACATATGCATAACATGATAAATGCATGACAGATAATAAATGGCAATATGATGTAGGGAATGGAAAACAATATATACATTCCTAAGTACATCATCATATACATACATCATCTCTGTACAACTAAAAATACAGGGAAATTGGGCACAGATGCCCTACTACTAACAGAGGCCTATCAAAAGATATATCGAAAATGGGCACAACCACCCAATATCTAACAAAGGCCTATCAAAAGAGATAATGAGAATATACATCAGAAGAAGACAATCATGTTAATATCTACATCATCAATCCTGTCCACCTGATGTAACTCCTCTTGAGTCACTGGATCTCTATCAACAGGGATGTCAGGCCTATACAAATGAGGATCTGCACCGATAAAGCCATATGGGTCACCTGAGGGGCCAACACCTGAGCTGGATGGATCAAAAGTATCTGCCTCTGAAGGATCTCTGCCCAAGTGTCGGATGAAGAAATGTGCCCGATCCAACTGTCGGGTCAAATGATTAATCTGTGTCAAATGAGTCGGATCTCGAACACAGGTCAGCCAATCCATCATCATCACGGATCCAGGAACTATATCTTCCATAAACTGAGTGGCGCGGGTCTAGGCTCCAATGGTACGAGGGGACCACCAACGATGGAACGTATCTTGAGTATGTGAACCCTCTAACAAAGTATATCCGTCCATACCCATCAATGGGATGTCATAGACGGGTGACTGCAACACAGGCCAATAACGCCTGGCAGGAGGCAAAATTGGTACACGAATCTCTCCTGTGGTGCTCCTAATAGCACTCTCTCCTAAATAGAGCTCCCATCCTGCATCTGTGAAGAGAGGAATCCTACGGGTGGATATCACGTGCTCGACACCAGTCGGGAATTCATCCTCAAATCCAATGGTCAAATGTTCCCTAGAATAGGGAACCCAAGTGATGACATCAGCTTTCAACAACTCTAACTGTAGCCGACAATGGGTGAAACCCTCCGCTATAGGAACCTCCACCAAAATGGAGTGATGCTATCGTCGTCCTCATGGATATGTATCTAAACCTAACACACTCACATGACACAAACATGGAAGCCTCTCATAGGCCTAAAATTGCCAACACAAAGGCAAAACACCTACTGTCAGTGAACACTTTTAAACCTGTACATGGGAAATCAAAAGAGAACTACTCACCAGCAGAAATGGGTAAAATCCTAGCCAAGCCTCGGTCAAGACCTACAAACGCATGCGCATTCCCCTGAGGAAATATGCGAAGGTGTAGGAACCCTAATCATACTCTCCAATATGGTCCACCTCCCATGTGGCGCTGATCAAAGCGAATGACACCGTAGAAGTGTTATCTGCTATGAAACAACCCCTGATGATAACCAGGAACAATCACCGAAGAATGCGATCCTGAATCTCACATCATCAGACATGGGCTCACTTAACAGCCCATTCATAGCATCTATGCTCAAAGGACCCGTACGGATGGTCCTGCCCTTGAGCGCCTCAGCCGGAACTCCTAGCAAGGATCTAACGGCAGTAGAGGTAATATTCACCGTACATGGCACTGGCGCCCCTCCAAACTCCATACCAGTGATAAATTGGCAACCCATCGGCATCATCATCACCTCATAGTCCAACAAATGGAGAGACTGAGTCTGGTGAAACCAGCGCTCAGACAATGCCCTGAGGTAACCCCAGGGATAACGGCGGGGTAGAATGGAAAAGAAAGCCCCAAAGCCCCAGTCATGAACTATACCTTGGTAATCTAGATGCAGAGCCTAGTACAAGGAGTGTATGCTGAACCAGTTCCCTCGAGGTTGTGTAAAGCCGAGAACCTGCATCACATGCAAATCAATGTCAAAATCCTTACTCCTCCTCAATAGGAAAAAGGAAGATCAAATCCAGTTTTTTTCCTCATTTGCATACAAGTAAACTGAGGGGTGGCGACTCAAATAACCCAGAAGATCTGGAATAGCCACCTGAATGCCTGGGAAATCCCTACGGGGAATATGAGCAGTAGGAGATAGAGTCGCTAATGGTACATCCTCCTCCTCGTCCTCGACATTCGGCACATCAACCTGGACAGGGCATATCACCGCCTCCGCCAGACGATGAGGTTGTCTAACTGAGTGGGGTCGAGGCACTTCAAAATCCCTCCTCCGTACACCTGAAGTGGTCCTACGGGAACTACTCGGTTGATCCAGATCCATAATATCTGGACAATAAGTCTCCAAATCACCTTAGAGAGGGTGTGGTATTTTCTAACCTGGAGCTTTTCAAAATGCATTTTATGACTACATGCATGCATACATTATTTTAACATACGTTTATAGTAGAGTTAAAAATGCATGACTACCCAATGCCTACATTTTGGAAATATTTTGCCATAGTTTCCTCTATAAATAGGACTATCCACACGCACATAGACATGACTAGGTGGCCATTCAGTAGCACACCTGCCCACATTCATATACATACTATATGCATTAAAAAGTCAAAGTCATCAATCCATAAGGGTAGCCTAATTACCAGGATTACGTTGCATTACCACCTTTGCTCATTTGTCCTAAAATAGGATAAGAAATAGCAGAAAAAGGTGCCAATTTAATTGTTTCAAAAGTCAATTTTTTACATCATTATGTTCAGTATGGTTTAATCTAATATTTACTATGTTGAATATTTTTTATCAAGTCATATGAGCACGCATATTCACTACTATGTGTTTAGATGCATTTCATATTAAAAGTTATTTTCCAACGGACAAAAAACTGGAAAAGAAGATATGCATACGTTACCAGGAACGTGTAGAACACTTGTTCGGTGACAGAATTTGCAGAAAGATGCCCGAACTCAGCGGATCTGAAGAAGAACTCTCGGATTTCCTATGCGATGCAACGTAAAATGACTTGAGAAAGTAACTTGCAGCCTTTAAAGCCATCCACGGCTGGCCATAGGTCCACTTGCGGCTGCTGCAGGTGTACCTGCAGATCCCCTGAGTCGGTCCCACCCCTCCGTCTCAGTCCAGTTCGAGTTGCAAAGGAGTTCTCACAAGCTAAAAAGGTAGCAATTATAGATCACGCCACTATTACCCGATATCGAGTCTGGGAGGGTGCAATGTCTCATCACCGTGGTGAGGGATTCTTGCCTGCTACTCAGCCCCCGCCTTCTTCTTCTGAGGTCGACACATCTGCACAACCTATAGAGCTAGGTCCTCCAGCTTCTGATCAATTGGCAAAGATATTGATCTCCATGAACCTCCTGCACTAGAAGATTGACCGACAAGGTAGAAGGATCGATGCAGTTGCTCACCAGCAGGATCTCTTCATGTAATATCACGCGTAGTTTTCCAATATAGTGGAAAGCATCTATATTACATCAGGTGGCGATGAAGCAGACTTGATGTCATTCCAGTTCCCAGTGCCTCCAGTATGCCCTCCATATCCACCACCATCACCGACCGCGGAAGCTAAAGAGGATGATGATGATGCCGGTTGACCAAACCATAGGAAAGCCCTCTTGTATTGATTTATATATGCTTAACAATGAAGACATTGCTCATCTTAAGTCTGGGGGTGTTTTATCGGTTTTATTCTGTCTACTGCCATGTTAGGTTGTAATCTTAGTATTTTGTTTATATTTTATCAGTATTGTAGTGCAGTAATGTATGAATTGATGTTGCCATCTTTTGGGCTGTTATAGTCGCAGATTTATGTTTTCTATTTTATTATGTTTTGATGCATGAACATATTTTTATTATTTTATGGCTTTATTTAGCATGTTTTGTTTATAGCCATCTTTTGGGATTTGCACAGATTGGTATACTTGATGCCATGTTTTGGCTTTACCTTATTTTGAGCTGGTATTAGTGCAAGGGTATACTTTAACTTTTATCTTATCATGCTATGGTTTTTGTTTAACTATGTCGCCCTTTCTTTAAATGTTGATATATTTGGGATGGGTTTTACAGATTATAAATTTTTGATTGAGGCTAATGATAAGCGCCAGGTGATTATGACTATTTCTTAGAGTTTGTGTCAAGCATGTGTGGATGAGGGGTTAGTTCAGTTGATAAGTTGAGATTTTTATTGATCTGTCCTTCTTAGCAAGCACCGACCAACTGTTTTAACTAGTTATATTTCTGCTATAGTTTGCGTGTTTATTATTTTAAGAATGTGTTCACTATGTTGAACTTATATGATTACAATGTAATAAAAGACTTAGACACTTATACAGTTTCAGATCTTGGATTCTGGTATGTTTTCATTTTGAAAAAAAAAACCTTATTTGACTTAGTTTGATTATGTGGCCTTTGTTGCTCAAGTTATTATATTTAGAAGGGTGTTCTACACCTAGTGCCCTAAAGTCATCTGACTTGGGAGTCATTGATCAAAAGCTCATTAATGGGTAACTTTGAATAGCATAAGGTAATTAAGCATTACACGGTCATCCTAAAGATTTTGATTATTAAATGTATAGAATAAAAGTCTATTTTGTCTTAAGTTGATTACGTGGCCTTTTGCTCGAGTTATTAGATTCATAGGAGTGTTCTACACCTAGTGCCTTAAAGTCATCTGGCTTGGGAGTCATTGATCAAAAGCTCATTAATGGGTGGCTCTGAATAGCGCCCCCAAATCTGGGTATCTTCCAACCCAACAGATGGTGCTATACTGTACAACATTCATACATTCATTCAATTGAAAAGTCTCAAAGAACGAACATAACTTCTATATATTTAAAGTAATATTTATATTTCCCAAGTTCTATACTCGTTACAAAGGTTCTTTGTCATAATATCAGTTAAATTACAACAATAGACCTATACTATTACAAGACAGCTTAGTAATATGCCTTAGCTTTTCCTTTATCTTTTCCTGATCCTTCGGGACGTTCAGTCTTAGCTGCATTCATATGGTTCAAGGAAGAGTGAGCATAACTAGCTCAGCAAGTATAACAATTTAATAACAACATGCTTGACACATACAAATCATATATCTTCGATAACTGAACAATAGTTATGAAGTACTATTGATAATTCAAAATAGCACTTCATCTTTTCTTTCAAAATATTTTACAATAACAACAATATTTAGAAAAACATTCACTCCGGTCAAAGACCTCGAGTATTCATTCTTTATTGGAAAAGGACAACCCGGAAGCAAGTCCGTAAGCCCAATATCACTTACGAACACTTCTAGGTGATCAGCATATTGTACTCTATGTTGATCAACACTACATCCATTAAACGTATGCACGTTTAAGCATTTGGCAACCTCACGTGCCTGCCGTTTTTACCGACAAACCATTAGTTTAACATTTCAGTCTTCTTTTGAAAACCATATCAAGTAGTTGACAAAAGATAGCAACATTTGATAATACATGAATAGATTATCAATTCATCAAGTCTATCCAAAGGAATTGGCTTTAACTTCAACATACTTCAATTCATGCGAAAGAATACATGAATCAAAAAAACTTGTTCTGATTGAACTGAGACAAGAGTTAGAATACTTACCTTTAGCGTCTGCTGTGGTATTTTAACTTTATGTTCAAGTCATTCAAGTCTCTACAATACATGATCACATAATGCCTTAGATTAGATCACATAATCAAGTATGTATATTACTGTATCATACCCTTCATTTCAATCTAATGGTGTATTAGATTCAGTTACTATTCATTCCGGTTTGTCATTATGCTTCCATCTATATTCGACTAGGTTATCTCAACCTTTATATCATAGTCCTTAAGGTTTAACAAAGTTTAAACAATGTTACATTACCTTCCTTAAGTTATGTTTACTTCCATTTCTTTTCTTTGTATTTAGAAACCTACATTACTATCTTTGTTCTGAGACTGGCGCTGCGGCGCCAACTTTATACCTACATCTCGTGTTGCGGCTCGAGCTTAATATATAACTGTCCCAGACTTGGCGCTACGGCGCGAGTCCTTACTTAATGGGCCGCACTGCGGCACCACACTCTAGCGGATTTTGTCACTGTTCATGGCGTTGTGGCGCCACTTATTAAACTAAGATTTGTTCTGCGATGGACTCTTGCAGTAGGCTCGATTATTGTTCCGCGTCGCGTCGCGGGTCTTTTTGCCTAGGCTTGGCGCCGCGAGGCCAACTCTGTGCACCAGAAAACAATTTTAGTTTTGAAATTTTGTGAACTTCCCGGACGCATAACTTCTTCATTATAAGTCTAAATTGGCTCGTTCAAAAGCCTACGATTCACAAATTACATAATCTACATGACCATTCAAGAATTTTATCTATTTGACTTCGTTTGCTAAAAGTTCACCTATTGGTTAATTTTTAACGAAAACAATAAATGTTCGTGAACGTTCAACGCTCATTTCTTCATTCTAAGTCGGAATCCGGTCATTTTTGAGTCCGCAACTCTTATATGCCGATTATGACTTGTCTCTATTGGAAAACAATGGTCTCGTGATCAAACACAAAATTTCACTTCCATTCCGAGAATTTTACGTATTCGACGATTATCGTCCAATCGTGCAAATTCCGGCAATTCTTCATTCTTATGATTTGATCAACATTACAAATGAACTTCATTCATCATGTGAACATCTCAACATACTTAATACAACAACTTATATTCATTATTGGATTTTGACTTATACTTCACGAGCTTATAACTTGTCAAATTATAAACTACTTAAGATTTGATTATTCATGACTTATGACAATTAAGGTTTATTAATCATCATACTTTACATACTCTTCACATATAACTTTACTTAGGTTTACATGATACATATGATCATATAAATTCTTTTACATTCATATCATTTCTCTTAATAAACTTCTTACAAGTTCATATTATTTTCACATAAGTTTATAACTTATGCTAGCTTAAATGACTTATTACCAACTTAATTGGCTTAAGTTCATTACTTACTCATTCATGTTTCTTAATCCAACTTTTCTTATCATCCTATCATGGTAGAGATAGAAGATAATTGAGAAGAAGTCTTACTCTTTTGTAGTCTTGGTAAGTAGCTTGCTTCTTCTTCTTACTTATGGAATGACTTATGTTTATCTTATTCTCTCTAACACTTAAGCACTTTAGATGTATTGGATTAATTGATAAACCAACAAATGGCTAGCAAAGCTCTTTTATTTATAGACTTTCCAAGGTTAGGGTAGTTTGGTCTTTAAAACATCCCACCTCCTTAAGCCACATCCTTACTATTCATTACTTGTCTAGCACAACATTTATCCTACACTTGGTCATTAATTCAAAGTCTTGGTCAATACTCCTACTTGATCCTCACACTTACTTGATCACCACATCACTTGGTCACCACACATTCAACCATATTAATATGGTTTGCCTCATGGGTCAACCAATTTATTGGACTTTAGCTTGGGCTTGGATTAAATAAATCCTTGGGCCTTATATTAACAAACACTAGTTGGTTCATTAATTAATAGTTGGGCTTCTCTCTTTAATTCACTTGGACTTGTATATAATTGTTAATCAATCATCCAAGTCCATTAACATTTCTTAATACACATTGTTGATGTATTTTCATATTCTGATTCTTATAGAATTTATATACGGTATTTCATCATTCATACAAACTCGTATAATACTTCGTACTATACGCATTTTCATTATTTTGTACAATACCAACGTATCATACAATTATTACTCATTCATTACTATTTCAACTTCCTTAACGTTTAGGAATTAAGTCCACAAGCGAATTATTACATTTTTCATAACTAAATTTTTATTACATAATCCATCTTACCTTGTTATTCCATCATTGCGTATTTCTCAGAATCTCAAAATTATATCCCAAGCAAATACCGATGAATAGTGTTTTTCGTAAAATTTCTCAAAAAACTTTTATTTTCATCTTGGAAATCCAAACACTTTAATTCATCCACGTAGCCCAAATACTATGATATTCTAACATCAATAGGTTATACAATGACAACCATCTTGATAACACATGGAATATGATTTTATTATTATTTAATTTAATAAAATCATTTTACAATAAGATCCGAATTTCACGGTCGTTACATTTGTCCCCCCTTATAAAGATTCTATCCCTAGAATCTCGTCTTACTTTAATCAAATAGGTGAGGAAAATTTTTCTTCATCTTTTCTTCTAGTTCCCACGTTGCTACTTCAGCGTCGTGGTTCTTCCATAATACTTTTACTGATGGTATTACCTTGTTCCTCGGAACTTGTTCCTTTCTATCAATGATCTGCATTGGCAACTCTTTATATGATAAATCTTTCTTGATATGAATCGGCTCATACTCGATTACATGCTTATAGTCTGGCTTATATGGACGTAATACAGATACGTGAAATACGTTATGTATTCGTTCTAGGTCTGGAGGTAATGCTATCATATACGCTACCTCCCACCCGTTTTAATACTTCAAAAGGTCATATAAACCTTGGACTTAACTTTCCCTTCTTTCCAAAGTGTATCTTTCCTTTCCAGGGAGATACCTTTAGAAACACATACGAGCCCACCTCAAACTCTCGACTTAGTCTTTGTGAGTTTGCAAATTTCTTCTGTTTGTCCTGAGCTGTGACGAGACGAATCCGTATAAACTTTACCACATTCGATGTCTGCTGCACTAATTTTGGTCCTAGCATCCGACGTTCTCCCACCTCATCCCAACACAAAGGTATTCTGCACTTCCTTCCATACAAAGCTTCGTACGGCGGCATGCCTATGCTTGCATGATAACTGTTGTTATATGCAAACTCTACTAGTGGTAGGTGATCATCCCAACTACCCTTGAAATCCATAACGCAAGACCTCAACATATCTTCTAACGTCTGAATTGTCCTTTCGCTCTGCCCATCAGTTTGTGGATGATAAGACGTGTTTAACCTCTGCTGTGTTCCCAACTGCTCTTGCAAACTCCTCCAAAAGTTCGATGTGAATCATGGATCACGATCTGACACAATCGATACTGGTACTCCATGTCTGGAAATGATTTCGTTAACATAAATTTTAGCTAATTGGTCTAAGTTATACTTGACCCTAATTGGCAAAAAGTGAGCCGACTTCGTCAATCGATCCACTATTACCCAAATCGAATCGTATCCTTTTTGTGTCATCGAAAGTCCCACCACAAAGTCCATCGTGATATGCTCCCACTTCTATTCTGGAATCTCCAATGACTGTAATAAACCACTGGGTCGTTGATGTTCGGCCTTAACTTTTTAGCAAGTTAAGCACATACTCACATACTCTGCTATTTCTCTCTTCATGTTTGGCCACCAAAAACTCTGTCGAAGGTCTTGATACATCTTAGTACTGCCAGGATGTATCGAGTACCTCGAACTATGAGCTTCTTGTAATACTTGCTCTTTTAATTCCGTCTCATTCGAAACGCAAATTCTTCCCTCAAATCTTAATAATCCCTCATTATCAAGACTATACTTAACATCTTCCTTCTCGGATAACCACTTCTTCATTTGGTTACACTCATCTGTCTTGAGTTGTACCTCCTTGACTCTTTCTACGATGGTAGATTGCATCTCCGTCGCAAAGAGTAATTTCCCCGAAACACTCGGCACCTTCACTTCTATTTCCATCCTAGCCATCTATGTTATTAACTCATTTCGAGCTGTTAACATAGACAACTTTTCCCAACCCTTCCTACTTAAGGCATCCGCAACTACATTGGCCTTTCCAGGGTGATACATGATTTCACAATCATAATCCTTTATTAACTTTAGCCATCTTCTCTGTCTCATATTCAACTCCTTCTGAGTGAAGATATACTTTAGACTTTTATGGTCCGTATATATCTCACATTTTTCCCCATAAAGTTAATGTCTCCATATCTTTAGAGTAAACACTACCGCGGCCAGTTCCAGATCATGAGTATGGTAAACTTTCTCATAATCCTTCAACTGCCGAGATGCATACGCAATGACTTTGCCATGCTGCTTAAGCACACAACCAAGTCCTTTATGCGAAGCATCACTATATTCTACAAAATTTCCCGTGTCATCTGGCAATGACAAAACATGAGCTTCACTTAATTTCTTCTTCAGTTCTTGAAAACTGTCTTCACATTTATCTGTCTATACGTATTTCACCATGTTCCTTGTTAAGTTAGTCAACGAGGTAGCTATCTTCGAAAAATCTTGGATAAATCTTCGATAGTACCCTGCTAACCCTAGGAAACTCCGCACCTCAGTCGGTGTTTTCTGTTGTTCCCAATTCATTACTGCTTCCACCTTCGCTGGATCCACTGAAATCCCCTTTTGGTAAATGACATGACCTAAAAACTACATATTTTCCAGCTAAAATTCATATTTAGTGAATTTCGCATATAACTTCTCCCTCCTTAGTGTCTCCAACACTAACCTTAAGTGTTCGGCATGATCTTCTGGCGTCTTAGAATAGACTAGAATATCATCGATAAACACCATGACGAACTTGTCCAAATATAGTTTGAACACTCTGTTCATCATATCTATAAATGCAGCTGGTGCATTCGTTAACCCAAATGACATCACCAAAAACTCGTAATGACCATAACGAGTCCTGAATGCAGTCTTTGGTACATCTTCCTTCCTAACCTTTAACTGATGATACCCCGTCCGCAAATCTATTTTAGAAAAATACTTTGCCCCTTTCAATTGATCAAAGAGATCATCGATCCTGGGCAATGGATATTTATTCTTTATCGTTAACTTGTTCAACTCTCGATAGTCGATACAAAGCCTGAACGATCCGTCTTTCTTCTTGAAAAACAACACCGGTGTTCCCCACGGCGAAACACTTGGTTGAATGTACTTCTTGTCCAATAGTTCCTATAGCTGAACCATTAGTTCTTTCATTTCCATAGGCGTCATACGGTACAGTGCCCTTGAGACCGGTGCCGTTCTTGGCACAATGTCTATCACAAATTCGATCTCCCTATCCGGCGGTAAACCCGGTAATTCACTTGGAAATACATACATGAATTCGTTTACTATAGGTATTTGTTCTATGTTTGCTCCCATTCTCTGGGTATCAACAACATGGCATAGGTAACCTACACAACCCTTCCTTAAAAGTTTTCTAGTTTGTGTCATCGTAAGGCAACATGGACATCCCGGTAATTTACTACCGTAAAATACTACAAGAGGTCTCTTCAACGTCCTGATGCTCACACTTTTCCTTTGGCAATCTATAATTGCTCCATGGTTAATCAACCAATCCATTCTGAGAATTACGTCGAACTCTCCTAACTTTATCGGTATTAAATCTACCGATAACTTACAACCACGTACATCTACGCAACAACTCCTATGAATATCTTCAACAGGAATTATCTCTTCGTTTGCTACCTTATTGTCCAAAGGTATAGGCAATTTTTCGGGAAATAATTCTAGTCGTCTAGCAAAATCACATGCTATAAATGAACAAGTAGCACCCGAATCAAATAGCACGTATGCATTTATATTGTTGATCGGAATAATACCTGTAACTACATCCCCTGATGCCACCGCATCTTGGACCATGATATTAAAAGTGCGGGCCATTGATTTCCCCCGCTGAGCTGGACCACTAATAGCTAACTTCCCGCTATTAGGTCCCTTATTTCCTTCTATCCCCTTCTTTGGGAAGTTCTTTGCTATGTGGTCAGTTGATCCATATATAAAGCATCCTTGATTCTTCTTCGAATTGGGACAGTTAGGCAAAATGTGCCCTTCCTGTCCACAATTATAACATACCGCCTTACCTTTGAGACAGACTCCTAAGTGAGTCTTCCCACAGGTTTTACAGGCCTCCATCCTCCTCTTAGAGTCCCCTTGTTTTACTTCGGTATTCCCAGAGTTAAAGCCCTTCCTTTTCTGACTGTCGCCACTCCCATTGGCTCCCTCGGTCTTGGTTCCTCCATCAACCTTGCCTTTGGTCATCTTATCTTTGTGGTACTGGCTAAGAGCCTCATTCCCACCTTCGGTAATTATTGCCTTTTCTAGTATGGTTCCAAAGGAAGTACTTTGGAACACAGAGATTCGGCTATAGAGCCAGGGTTTCAAGCCCTGCTCGAACCTTCGAGCCTTTCTCACTTCAGTGTCCACTTGATGTGGAGCGAATCGTGCCAATTCATTAAACTTGGCAGCATACTGGGGAACTTTCATATCCCCTTGTCTCAATTCCAGAAACCTTATCTCCATCCTCCCTTGCATACTCATGGGAAAATAGTTCTCGAAGAAAATCTCCTTGAACCTCTCCCACGTTAGGTTTCCTATATCGGCCTTAGCCTGGTTTGCCTCCCACCAGAAGTTGGCCTCTCCTTTCATCAAATAGGTTGCAAAGGCAACCTTTTGACCCCCCTCAACATTTGCTATTACAAATGCTTTCTCAATTTTTTTTACCCATGTCTGGGCTTCTATAGGGTCCGTAGTTCCCTTGAACTACGGCGGACCTACACTTTTAATATCCTTAAAAGTAGTAGCTCGTACTACTCCAGTAATTACGGGTACATTAGCCCCCGTTCTATTAAATGCAACCATTAACAGATTAACGAACTCCTGCATTGGATTAACCGGACCACCCTCCGGTTGGTTAACATTAGCGCCCTGATTTCGTTGTCTCCTTCTTGGCGGCATTTCGCTGTTAAGAAAACAACACATCATTATTACTTTATTCTTGTTGGTTTGTTATTATTTTTAATAAAAAAAACAACTCATACTCATTACTCAACATATTCCATAAAAAGATTTATATTGATTCATAACTTGTAGTATAATACTGCATTGTTTACATTACTCAGCCTTAGGTGATTACATTTCCATCCTACAATTACTTTCCAAAAATTGGGATTTACAAAAGAATACCCTTTGTAATACAAAGAGGGTTTTACGTCACTACTAGATACATAATATTTACATATCTATTCTACTCTAGCTGTTGCTAGATTACATCTGCTGTAAGGCATTCTCAAAATCTGCTCTGGCCAAACCGGCAATAACATCTCTACTGATGGTATGACGGGTCTGTCCTACTTCTACCTGATATCCAGTTACCTGCTACTGGAAATCTACATGAGAACTCCTATGAATATAGGACATCCTCTCCAACTTTCGCTTCTTAGTCTTTAGCTCATGCTTGAGCTCAAAGACTTCACCTCTCAAATCTCGGACTTTGTCTATAGCTAGGACTCTATCATCGTGCTCCTCTTCCCACATTCCTTCCATACTAGTCTTGTCCTCACGAACAGCTTGGAGTTCCTCTTTCAACTCCTTAACTTCTTGGCAGTAATGGACATTCCTATCCAATACTGACATAAATAGTGCTTTCATTGATTCCCCCGTAAACATTTCCACTGTAGGTGGAACATGGTCCTTTGTAGGTGGAACCTGGTCAAAAGACATCACGTCCACCTCCTCTTCTAGCATGTCATCAAATATAGACATGTAGTCTAAATCATCTGAGTCTCCCGACTCGATGGTCACCAACTCTAGTTCTACGGCTACGGGATTTGGTAGTATCTCTACTTGATTAACTGAATCCTCGCTCACTACATGTATATCTCTATACATATCATTTTCTCTTGACATCTACAATAAAATAATATAGTTTTATTAGTCCACGTCAGTAAAATAATAAAAATACATAACATAATATAATGCATTTTTATAAGGTTACTTTCCTTCTTTTACTTCTTTATTCTTTCATAAGGTTATGACTTAAGGTTCTACTTTCCCCCTTAAGTTTTATAACCTAGGCTTGGATACCAACCTGTAGCGCCCCCAAATCCGGGTATCATCCAACCCGACAGATGGTGCTATACTGTACAACATTCATATATTCATTCAGTTGAAAAGTCTCAAAGAACGATCATAACTTCTATATATTTAAATTAATATTAACATTTCCCAAGTTCTATACCCGTTACAAAGGTTCTTTGTCATAATATCAGTTAAATTACAACAATAGACCTATACTATTACAAGACAGCTTAGTAATATGCCTTAGCTTTTCCTTTATCTTTTCCTGATCCTTCGGGACGTTCAGTCTTAGCTGCATTCATATGGTTCAAGCAAGAGTAAGCATAACTAGCTCAGCAAGTATAACAATTTAATAACAACATGCTTAACAAATACAAATCGTATATCTTCGATAACTGAACAATAGTTATAAAGAACTATTGATAATTCAAAATAGCACTTCATCTTTTCTTTCAAAATGTTTTATAATAACAACAATATTGAGTAAAACATTCACTCCGGTCAGAGACCTCGAGTATTCATTCTTTATTGGAAAAGGACAACCTGGAAGCAAGTCTATAAGCCCGATATCACTTACGAGCACTTCTAGGTGATCAGTCTATTGTACTCTATGTTGATCAACACTACATCCATTAAACGTAAGCACGTTTAAGCATTTGGCAACCTCACGTGCCTGTCGTTTTTACCGACAAGACATTAGTTTAACATTTCAGTCTTCTTTTGAAAACCATATCAAGTAGTTGACAAAAGATAGCAACATTTGATAATACATTAATAGATTATCAATTCATCAAGTCTAGACAAATGAATTGGCTTTAACTTCAACATACTTCAATTCATGCGAAAGAATACATGAATCAAAAAAACTTGTTCAGATTGAACTGTGACAAGAGTTAGAATACTTGCCTTTAGTGTCTGCTACGGTATTTTAACTTTATGTTCAAGTCGTTCAAGTCTCTACAATACATGATCACATAATGCCTTAGATTAGTTCACATATAATCAAGTGTGTATATCACTATATCATACCCTTCATTTCAATCTAATGGTGTATTAGATTCAGTTACTATTCATTCCGGTTTGTCATTATGCTTGAATCTATATTCGACTAGGTTATCTCAACCTTTATATCACATTCCTTAAGTTTTAACAAAGTTTAAACAATGTTACATTACCTTCCTTAAGTTATGTTTACTTCCATTTCTTTTCTTTGCATTTAGAAACCTTCATTACTATCTTTGTTCTGAGACTGGCACTGCGGCGCCAGCTTTATACCTACATCTCGCACTGCGATGCGAGCTAAATGTATAACTGTCCCGGACTTGGCGCTACGGCGCGAGTCCTTACTTAATGGGCGGCGCTGCGGCACCACGCTCTAAAGGATTTTGTCATTGTTCATGGCGTTGCGGCGCCACTTATTGAACTAAGGTTCACACTGCGACGAACTCCTGCAGTAGGCTTGATTACTATTCCGCGCCGCGGGGCGGGTCTTTTTGTCTAGGGTTGGCACCGCAGCGCCAACTCTGTGCACCAGAAAATAATTTCAGTTTTTAAATTTTATGAACTTCCCGGACGCATAACTTCTTCGTTATAAGTCCGAATTGGCTCGTTCAAAAGCTTATGGTTCACAAATTACGTAATCTACATGACCATTCAAGAATTTTATCTATTTGACTTTGTTTGCTAAAAATTTACCTATTGGTTCATTTTTAACGAAAACGATAAACACCGACAGGATAGCCTCCTGGTGGAGGAACCACACAACATACATTCACATACAACGTGTCTCACCGTATGGAAATGATGTCATGTGTGAAGCACTAATATCACAAGCAGATATGGTGCAAAGCACTAAGTTCAATAAGTAAATGCATTCGTACACTTTCATTCAAATGTAAATGCAACATCCACACACAAACAGATAACTGTTTTGAAAAGTTTGTAATAGCGTCTTAAGCCCACTTACCGAAAGTCCCCAGAAGAGTCTCCACCTGTCGACGTCAGGATTTTTATTTGTCCCTTTTTCTGTTCTTGTTTTTTGGTGTTCTCGTGTTAGGTGAGATTTGTTTGAAAAAATAAGTTATGAAAAGGTCTGACATGTATATGTCGACGATTGGACTGTAAGAGTCGCCAGTTGGTATTTTAAATGGTTGCACCAACTCAACCGAGAAAAGGTTTACACATTGACCTAGTGATGTGACACGATTTGACTGGTCTATGAAACAGAGATTTGTTAGGGTCTGGGGGATTGATTATGCAGAGGGAAGGCGTTAGGCACCCCCCGACATCCGTGTTACCACGGTGACCGCTAATTTTCAATTAAACTATTATATGAAAGCGTGTGTGTGTGGGTCAATGTGCAATTATCTGGAAGTAGTGCTATGCCTCGTTTGCACCTATATACAAAGGATTTGAATTTATGTATAAAAATTTAGTTTTAACAAGATGTAGCAGTGATGTTTTATAAAAAGAGGTTTTCAAACCCTTGTGCTCAATAGTAATTGCGTCCTATGATACTTCCATTTTATTATGTGTTCGGCTTGATTGCTTTTATTTTCGAGATGCGAAGCATCTTCGAGAAAATAATATACATAGCAGTGCCGAACTCCTTGTGGCAAGAGAGTCGTCTAAGGAAATTCAAACACCGTGAATAATTTACAAGCCGTGTACAGCTGGAAATATCCATCACGGGAACCGAATCTAGATTCAGTAGACAAAATCTGTGATCATATGATTCATAGGCTCACATGATGTAGCAATTTGTATGAAAGCAGTAAACAGTTATATATATATATATATATATATATATATATATATATATATATATATATATATATATATATATATATATATATATAATAAACCACCACGAAGCACCTCCATGGGGTATTAAAAATGTAAATAAAGCAGTAAAAACCAATCAACCACCACGAAGCACCTCCATGGGGGATTGAGAAAATATAAATAAAGAAATAAAACAATCAACCGCCTCGAATTATAGTCCAAGTAGGACAAAATGTAAATAAAGCTGTAAAAGGCCACGAAGTAAACTCCAGGACTGACAGAAATGTAAATAAAGCATAAAAGGCCACGAAGTAAACTTCATGCCATACTGAAATGTGTATATATATATATATATATATATATATATATATATATATATATATATATATATATATAAGCGATAAACGCATTGGACATTTATCGATCCAGGCTCGTTTCGTTAATTTGCAGTCGAGGACATATATATATATATATATATATATATATATATATATATATATATATATATATATATATATATATATATACAGAATGGATCCTGTCCGGACTCCCGGACAGGACCCAAAATCCGGACCCCAAAATTTTTTTTTTTTTTTTTTTTTTTTTTTTTTGTAGAACAACTAAAAAAAAAAAAAAAAATTTATGGAACTGAAATTTTTCAATAATACAGTGTTTTGGGTGTGTTTTTAACACCCACACCAACCAATGTATGTACAGTCTGCCCAGACTGTACAGACATGTTTCGTTATAGGCATCCAAATCACACCCAAAACACTGTATTATTGAAAAATTTCAGTTCCATAAATTTTTTTTTTTTTTTTTTAGTTGTTTCAAAAAAAAAAAGCAAAAAAAAAAAAAAAAAAAAAAGTCCGGATTTTGTTAAAATCCGGACTCCCGGACCAGATCTCTTCCCATATATATATATATATATATATATATATATATATATATATATATATATATAAGTGGTAAACGCACCGGATGTAAAATTCAGGCTCAATCAAATAGTGTTTGATAGCAACAACATATATATATATAAGTAGTAAACGCTCCGGATGTAAATCCAGGCTCATCGAACAAAGTTCAACCACAAATTATATATAAACAATAAACGCTTCGGATGTAAATCTAGGCTCAATCGAGGCATAACTCGATAATGTTAGTATATATAATTAATATAAATAAATATACAAAACGAAATAAAAGCCACGAATCGAAGTCCGGGCATACACACGCAACACGACTCTCAACGTGCAAGAATGTGTGTGCACAGTAGTGCAGAAAGGCTTTAGAAAGTGTAAGAAGGCTTACAGTGGACTGTCAAAGAAGACTTCAATTGATTTAAATGGATGAACACTCAGTTTCCGTCGGTAAAAATATAGCAATATAGAAGCTCACAAGTGTTTAAAATAAGAAAGCACTCATTTTATAATGTGTACAAAGCAAATTGGACAGGGTTTCCTCCCTTTTTCTCTTTACAAAATGGTCACCCCAAGCCCTCTATTTACAAAGGGGGGAGCCGCAGGTGAACCTGCGACAGTAGCAGGTGTACCTACGGCAGTAGCAGATGTACCTGCGGCAGCAGCAGGTGTACCTGCGACTACCCGGGGTGCCCCGGGCAATGTGGGTTCTGCTGTCTCGAAGTACGTGCACTCAAACAATGTGATGTTCACTCCAACCTTCATAACTTTCATTCCGGGCATCCGATTGAGGCGTAAAATACCTTTCCAGAAAGCTCTTTTCGAGGGCTATGCAATGACATAGGATTTACCCTTTTTTTAAATCTAGGAAGATGGATCCATGACCAAAATGGCATTTTTGGGTTTCCGTCTAATAGTCTGTTGAGTCATTTTGCAAAGTTTGCACTCGAAAGTTCAAATATGGTTCTTGTGGGACTTCTATTGAAGAAATATGAGTTGAAATGAGTGTATTTGATGTGATTTGAAGTTGAGTTGGCAAAATGACCATTTTGTCCCTCCCGGGGTTTTCTCTAATTTTCGCGCAGTTGTAGCAGTCTTTTCTCAGGGTTATCTCTGAGGTTAGCTTGCTATTGACTCTGATTGTCCTAAAGGTCATCGCTGAGGTTGGATTGACCTCCTGGAGTAATCTCCATGCTTTGAACTTGATACCCTGGGGTTACTTCTGGGGCTGGAACTGATTTCCCGGGGTTATCTCCGATGTTGGAAACTGGATCTCCCAGGGTTATCTCCGGGGTTGGAATTAACGTTGTGGTCCTCTAGGGTTATCTATGGAGTGTGAAAAAGACGCTTTTGTCATCCTGCATTGTTAGTAACAGGAAAATAAAATTTCGAGTGTATACACAATCTATTTATAAGTATCAAATGTGATAAAAAACAATATCTCAAAAAATTAATACACTATATGAAAACATGTTATCTCCGACGGAAGTAACTCCGACAGAAGGTATTCCGTCGAGGTTACAATAGGTTCGACTAAATATTTCGTCGATAGTAATTCTGTCGACTTTAGTCTATACTCGACGAATATCCGTCAGAATTAATTCCTCACTTTGGCGCCAAAGCTTTCCCATAAGCGCGAGTATAAACTCGATGAAAATGTTTTATCCTCGTAGAAACAGTTTGTCGAAAGTATGTTAAGATCGACTAAAATAACCTCTATGGAATTCCATCGAGAATATCTTTTAAAACGTAAAATACATTTCAGTTCCCCCAGCTGCGCCTCCTGTTATCTCTCAACACATATATCTCTCTCTCTCTCGTATGTCTCTCATCCGTCTCTCAGTCTCTTATCTCTTTGCTTCCTCCTCCCTCCGGCGACTACCTACTCCCTCATCCTTCCGGCGACGACCTCTACTCTCTCCTCCTTCCGGTGACGTTTTCTTCCCCTTCGACAGTGGTTTTCTTCCCCCTTCGGCATCAGTTTTCTTCCCCCTCAGGCAGCGGTTTCTGCATAGTTTCGGCAGCGATTTTTCCTTTTTCTATTCCTAGAAAGGTTAGTGGTTAGGGGATTTCAGCATGGTTAATTTTTTTTGTTAGAATATAAATGAAATGAGAATATATTGTTACTTTGTGAATATATTATTGTTGAAAGTATATGAAATTGGGATTGTTTACTTTTTTAAATTTTTATCAGCAATTGGAATTAAGTTTTGAGGAGTTGTTGTTTCAGATTGTTGGTTAAATATTGGGATTAAGTTTTGATATGATTAATTAGTTGTTGTTGCTGCCATGTTGTGAAAAAATTGGAATATATTTTTGTCTTGGTTAATTTTTATGTTTGTCTATTAGGCTGAATGAATTTTGTTGGCTGAATTTGGTCTATTTTGCCATTGATTATTGGTTGCCTTATCAATTTTAGATTAATTTACTCAATTGTTGTGTATATTATTGGCATATTATTATAGGACTGCCTTATCAATACATTTTGAGACTGCCGTATCAATACATTTTGAGACTGCCTTATGCTAATTGTTGGTATATTTGATATTTACGACGGAATTTCTGACAGAATTTTGTCCTAATTCTGAAATTGCAAAATTTGTAGGCCCTGCAAAGTATATTTATTTATTAAGTAATTAGTTTCCCAATATTAAAATATAAACTAATTAAGTAGCATTTATTACTTAGTTTCTTAATACTAAAATAAAATACATTTAATTTAATTTAGTTTATTAAATAAAATAAATTTTAAAATTTTGATAATATAATATAATATAATACAAAATAAAATAAAATAATAAATTAAATTAAACTGAATAAAACAAAACAAATTTGATATAAAATAAAGTAGAGTAAAATAAAATAAATTAAAATAAAATAAAATAAAATAATTAAATTAAAATTAAAATTAAAATTAAAATTAAATTAAGTTAAATTAAATTAAATAAATAATTTTATTGAAAATAAAATAAAATAAAAATATAATTTAATTTAATTTAAGATAATACAAATTAAATTAAATTAAATTCAATAAAAAAATTTACTTAATTAAATTTAAAATAATATAATACAAAATAAATACAATTAAACTGAGTAGCACTTACTTAGTTAAATAAAATACAATTAAATTAAATAAAATACAATTAAATACAATTAATTACTAAGTAGCATTTGTTTAGTTGGGATGCAATACAATTAAATAAAATTAAATGAAGGTGTCAACTTAGAAACCCGTTTGACATACATGCTTTGGAGGTGTCAACTTAGAAACTCGTTCAACATTCACTCATTAGGAGTGAATGTCGAATAGTCACTAGTTTGGGACTGTTACTGGATGTTATGTCTCTCACTTAGGTCGGTGCCAATGCATAGGGTGCGTTTTTATAAATTTTGAGGAACTTTCAGCTGGTGTCTCTACATGTTCTCCGAGTGCATACTTAGACTAAGTTTTCTTGGTCTATTTCGTGTACTTGGAGATCATGGGGAGGTGCTGCTGAAAATTTCTAAAAATAGTAAGAACGAGCTTAAGATTGGCACTAGTGAGGAGACACATCCAGGAATGGGATATAAACTAGGTAAACTAAATTCATGCTTGGACCACATTCATGATTATTCTTGATCTAATTGGGTATTTTCTTCAATTAAAGATGGATGCCGATCAGAGTTGGATGTACCGTAGGATAAAGATTGATGGGAGGGGATTAGTTGACGCGTACCGTGATGGGGTGTCCAATTTTATGAACAAAGCAATAGAACATGCTGATGATCTGAACGGAAAGATGAGGTGCCCATGTCTCAAGTGTAAGAACATGATATGGAAGACTGCCGATGAAGTGAAATTTGACTTATATTCACGTGGGTTTGTGGATGGGTATTCGGTATGGATTCATCACGGGGAATCAATTGAGTTTAGAAATCTGTCAGATAGTACTGTAGACCAGTTAGATAACTATGATGTTGTGGAGATGTTGGTAGATGCGTATGGCCCTACGAATATTGACTGGGCTGAAAATGAGCTTGTGTCAAGCAGTGCTGATCAACAAAAGCCAAATAATTCAGCAGCTACCTTCTATAAGATGATATCTGAATCAGGGACCCCATTGTATCCTGAACACGACAAGCACACCTTGCTTTCAGTAGTGACGAATATTTTACACTACAAGAATGAGCATGACTACAGTTAGAGAGGATTCAATGATTTGCTTGCTATTTTCAGGGAGTTCTTACCTAAGGATAATACCCCTACCCGCGAGTTACTATGAAGTGAAGAAGATGGTTAAGGGGTTGAATCTTGGGTATGAGAAGATCGATGCTTGTGAGTAGGACAGTACGTTATACTATGGGGAGGACAAAGATAAGGTGCAGTGTGATATATGCAATTTTCCTTGGTATAAAATCTAAAAATGTGGGGGGAAGGAGAAATATGTTCCGAAGAAGATATTATAGTACTTTCCTCTTACGCCAAGGTTGCAACGGCTATTCATGTCTTCGTATACTACACCCAGTATATGTTGGCATAGGACAAAGGACGTCGTCCCTGGTCAGCATACTCACCCAGCAGATGGAGATTAGTGGAAGAATTTTGATGCTAATTTTCCATAATTTGTCGACGATGTTAGGAATGTCAGGCTTGGCATGGCTACAGATGGATTTTCTCCGTTTAATAATTTTAGTCAGCCATACTCTGTTTGGCCAGTGATTATGGTAGCTTACAATCTTCCACCGTCAATGTGCATAAGGGATCCGTATCTTTTCTTGACTTTACTAATATCGGGGGATAAGAGTCCTACAAAAGACATCAACGTGTACCTTAGATCGTTAGTCGATGAACTTAAGATGTTGTGGGAAACAGGGGTTCAGACTTTTGATAAATCTGTCGGGCAGAATTTTTTGATGAAGGAAGCCTTGTTGTGGACTACAATGACTTTCTGGCATTTGGGATGGTCAATGGTTGTTAGAAGATGATACTGAGGAAGAAATTAATACAAAAGAGGATGAGACAGAATCAGAAGATGAAAATTAAAATGATTTTGATTCTGACAGGTTTGACGACGTACTACTTCACTAATTGGTGTTTTATAAATATTATACAACTAAATTATATATAATAATTGTAATGAAATTTAATTAATGTCATCGTATCTATGTCTGTTATTTTAGTAGTACAGTTATGCCTCGAAATAGCAGTGGAGGTGGCCATGGTGGCGACCGCTCCGGATCAGGTGATGGCTCCAAGGGCGGGTCGTCTTTAGATGCCAGTAACGTTTTTTCATAACTATATTATACATTAATTGACAAAGTTATAACTATATTAAACATACTAATGCTAGACGTCGGCGTCAGCAAGGGCCTAACGTCGGTCGATTAGGTCGTCTGTCGGCAGCACCTGACGTCGTTCCAGTTGATGTCGGCTCGTCTGTGTAGGTTTCAACTATCACTTATGTTCAATTGCGATGATATTATTATGTGATTAATAAATTAAAATGTTCTTAATAAATTTTGTATTCTAGTATTATGGATCCTGTCGCTAAGGCGACCGTACATGCCATTTGCCTGGGGCATCTCCCTACTAGCTGCATGCAATATAGCTAGTACTCGCGTTATGATGCCAGCTTCATGGTGACAGTGTTACGAGAGTTTCACATAATTTGAATTACATATATTAAATCAAGGTCCATGTTATTTACATCTTGTTCAAATAATTAATTATACGTTTGTTATATCTGTTTGATAGAGATACTATAGATATGAGACCGGCATCACTGAGGTGAATGGTGACGCCGTTATCATTGCCCACATCTTAAAGAATTATGCCGACTGGTTGTACGAGATGCGACAGAGGGCAATCCGGACGGTAGAAGAATCGCCTGGGACTACTTTGCGAGAGCATCAGCCTCCGGTAGTATCAGATAAAGCATGGGCTGTGATGTGTGCATACTGGGATGATGTTGCGTTCAAGACCAAGTTGGAGTAGATGAAGAAGAATCGAGGTAAGCTGCGAGTTGTACATACTTTTGGCTCGCAGTCATTTCAGGAAGTTAAGTCGGTATGTATTTCCCTTTAGTTTAGTTTAATATTAAACTGCAATTATAGTAAATTAAGATGATATTATTTAATGTATATGATTTAGGCCATGCGGAGTATCTTGGGTCGACCTCCTACTATGATGGAGTTCTGGGATAGAGTCCATACGCCAAAGGGCTCTACTTCGGGGTCGACGATGTCTCCAGCAGCACTAGCTATACGGGTAATATATTTACTATAATAAATATTATTTAGGATAATATTACGTAATTTATACGATGATATCAAGATAACTCAAATGTACATATATCAAATTATAGGAGTGCTTTGAGAAGATCTGTAGCCAGCGTATAGCGGAGTTACAGGCTGCTAGGGGCGATGCTGAGGCGTTGGATTCCACCGTCCCTCCGCCCGACATTAGTTTATCTCAGGACGAGGAGACGGCTCTTTGCGTCGCGTCTCAAGATACTCCCACTAGTACTAGCGGCCGGTATCGAGTGCTGTGGTTACCGAGGATACCAGCCTATACACTGCCAGGAGGTATAATATTTTTAGTTTATTTATTGTTTATGAATAAAGAAAATTTATAATATTATTCAAGTTATATTTATTTTTGTAGGCTCTAGCCAGCGTCTACGTCCGAGAGCCCCCATGGGACCATCATATACGGGCGCTAACTTTGACGATGCTTTGTTCCAGCGTGTTATGGATGTAGTGTAGGAGAGGTTTGAGACCGATCCACTGTTCCATCGTCAAGACCTGTCCAGCTGTTCTCGCCTCCATCAGCTTGTGCGGGACGTTGCAGCTGGTGCCACCGCCGAGAGTACAGGTATCCCTCTGGAGTAGTGGGTCGCGAAACACGATGAGATTGTTCGGATGGTTGTTACCTTAGTCAAGGACGCGTTTGGGCCGATGTTGAGTCAGCGCTGGACTGCTCAGATATACTATTCATTTTAAATTCAAATATATATTCTGCATGTAATTTAATTTTCATTTAGTTATCTTTAACTGAATCATATATATGGACTAATGAGTTACAATATATTGTATCAATAGGGTGACGAGTGGACTGGCGAGCGGGATGATGATGATGGCGATTTTCATACTCGAGAGCAGCGTCGACGCCCACCCGATGATTCTCCTCATACCGGGGGCTCTACTAGTTTTACTTAGTTTACATTCGTTTGTAGTTTACATTATTTTTGACTTAGTTTACATTCTGAGTTACATTATTTTGTAGTTTACATTATTTTTGATGTATTGTAGTTTAAACATTGTCATTACTTTGGTTTTGTTGCGGTTTGACATTTAGTTTAATTTAGCTTAATGAGATGTTTGATATAATTTAGTTTAGATTAATGGGATGTTTTTGAACTTTTTACTTCTCATTTAGTTGGTTTTTGACATATTATCGGCCTTGTTAACTGTAATTCATGTTATTGGTCATATTGTTAGCTTGTGTATGTGTATGTGTTGTTGGGAATACAGGTACAAGATGTGGGTTAAATCCCTGGATATTGCCAAAATAAAAAATATTAAAAAAATACTATTCTCAACGGAATAGTATTATTCTCAACGGATTTTCGTCGGAAATAGGTCCTTACCATTTTGGTCATGTGCCACGTGTCACATCTAGTCTCGACGGAGTAGTGATACTCTCGACGGAATTCTGTCAAGTGTAAGGAATTTGTAATTTTTGTCACATTGCCACGTGGCATACTTAGTATCGACCGAATAGCCTCGACAGAAAGTTTTCAGTCGGAAATATATTAACCCCGACTGAATATTCGGTCGAGGATAAGTCCGTCGATGTTAATTATCCCAGACCGAAAGATCGACGGACTTCATTTCGACCAGCTAATATAAGACCAAATTTCGGACCAAATATTCCATCGGAAATAAGGTTAACCTCGACGGAATATGCTTATTACTGACGAAATATTCCGTCGAAAATAACCCTTTTTGTTGTAGTGATATAAGCCTTGTGCGACACAACAAACTTATAGTAATTTATTGATACTCTATTATTTTTATCATGCTAAAAGGCGACATTCGATATTCCAAATATCTTCGAACGCTTCAGACTTAATATAATTTCTTTGTGGGATTTGTTATTAACTATCTCATCTTATTTAGTGTGCATGCACATATATATATATAATACGCGTCATATTAATTAACATGTGAAGATTTTAAGAAAATGTATGTAATGAAAGAAAAAGGGAACTGATATAGCATGCGCATATTGGCGTTGTCATGGTCGTTTTATCCCTTAGTGGGGTAACTGGACAACTCCCCTTAGGTGTGTCGACGTCGGGATTTTTAAATGTCCTTTTTCGTTACTTGTCCTTTGGTGTTCTCATTTTAGGTGAGATTTGTTTGAAAAAAAATAAGTGAAAAAGGTCCGACATGTATAATGTCGACGATGGACTGTTAAGAGTCGCAAATTAGTTTTTTAAATGGTTGTACCAACCCAACCGAGAAAAGGATTACACATTTACCCAGGGATGTGGCACGACTAAACAGGTCGGTGAAATCGAAATTCATTAGGGTCAGGGGACTTGGTTATGCGGAGGAAAGGTGTTAGGCACCCCCCGACATCTGTGTTACCATGGTGACCGCCTCTTTTCATGAAACTATTATCTGAATGTGTGTGTGTGGGTCAATGTGCTATTATTTGGAAGTAGTGGGAGGCCTCGTTCGCACCTATATACACAGGGTTTGAATTTATGTTTAAATTCAGTTTATAGCAAGATATGGCAGTGATGTTTTATATAAAAAAAAGGTTTTTCAAATCCTGATACTCAATAGTAATTGAGACCTTTTGATACTTCCATTATATTAAGTATTTGGATTGATTGATTTTATTTTCGAGATGTGAAGCATCTGTAAGAAAATAATGTACAAAATAATACCGACTTCCTCGTTAGTATGAAAACCATCTGAGGAAATTCAGACACCGCAGAATAATTTACAAGCTACTTACAGCTGAAAATGTCCATCATGGGAACTGAATCTAGATCCAATAGGCTGAATCTGTGATCACATAATTCCTAGGCGCACATGATACCATAATTTGTATGAAAGCAGTAAGCAGGTATATATATAAAAGATGTAAATATATATATACAGACATGATCACCAACCACGAAGCACCTCCATGGGGGATCGTAAATGTAAATAAAGCTGTAAAAGCTATCAACCGCCATGGAGGAAACTCTAGGCGGGACAAAATGTAAATAAAGCTGTACGAAGCAATCAACTACCACGAAGTGAATTCTAGGCAGGACGAAACATAAAGAAAGCTGTAAAAGCGATCAACCACCACGAACTAAACTCCAGGTGGGACGAAATATATATATATATATATATATATATATATATATATATATATATATAAGCGAGTAAATGCACCGGATATAAAATCCAGGCTCATCGAACAGAGTTCGACAACAGTTCATATAAATAAGTATATATATATATATATATATATATATATATATATATATATATATATATATATATATATAAATGAGTAAACGCACCAGACCGAAGTCTAGGCTCATCGAACAAAGTTCGACACATAGTTAATATATATATAAGTATATATATATATATAAGTATATATATATATATATATATATATATATATATATATATATATATATATATATATATATATATATATATATATTAAAGCAAGTAAATGCACCAGACCGAAGTCTAGGCTCAAACGAGGCATAACTCGATAATGTTAGTCCATATATATAAATATATATATGATATATATTTATATACAAACTGAAATAAAACCATGGACCGAAGTCCAAGCAAACACACGCAACACGACTCTCAACGTGAAGAAGGGTGTGTGCAAAGATGAAGAGAAAGGCTTTAAAGTGTGTGAGAAGGCTTACAGTGGGTTGCCAAAGAAGACTTCTATATCTTTAAAGTGGATGAAACTCGGCTCCCACCGGTACAAAAGTAGCTATATGTAAGCTCACAAGTGTTTAAAATGGGAAAGAACTCAGTATATTGCAAGTACGGGGCAAATTTGACAGGCCTTCCTCGCTCCTTCTCTTGCAAAAATGGCCACCCCAAGCCCTCTATTTATAGAGGGGGTACCTGCGGCTAGCAGCAGGTGTACCTGCAGCTACCCAGGGTGCCTCGGCCAGTGTGGGTCCCGCTATGTCAAAGTATGTACACTCGGACACCGCGTTGTTCGCTCGATCATTCATAACTTTCAATCCGAGAGTCCGATGGAAGCGTGCCATACCATTAAAGAAAAGCTCTTTCCGAGAGCTACATAATGACATAGGATTTTCCCTTTTTGGATTCTAGGAAGATGGGTCCATGACCGAAATGGCATTCTCGGGTTTCTGTCAAATAGTCCTTTGAGCCGTTTTGCGTAGTTTGCGCTCGAAAGTTAAGATATGGTTCTCATGGGACTTCTATTGAATTAATTTGAGTTGAAATGATTTGATTTGATGTGAGTTGAAGTTGAGTTAGCAAAATGACCATTTTGCCCCTCCTGGGATTATCTCTGGTTTCGTCGCAGTTGTAGCAGTCTTTTCTCAGGGTTATCTCTAAAGTTGGCCTTTTGTTGACTCTGACTATCCTCATGGTTATGTCTGAGGTTGACTTGACCTCCTGGGGTTATCTCCAGGCTTTGAACTTAATCCCCCGGGGTTATCTCTGGGGTTGAAACTGACTTTCCCGGGGTTATCTCCGGGGTTAGAAATTGTTTTCCCGGGGTTATCTCTGGGGTTAGAAATTGGATCTCCTATGACAATCTCCGAGGTTAAAATTGATGTTGTGATCCTCCAAGGTTATTTCTGGAGTGTGAAAAAGATGTTTTTGCCCTTCTACATGGTTAGTAATGGGCAAAGAAAATTTTGAGTGTCTACAGATGCCCCTCTTTATCATGTTCATGCAATGCAATGCACTGGACATGATAATGATTAGTAGACACTTGAAATATGATAAGGTATTTTTAATGATGCAAATCGCAATGTAATGAATGTTTATGATGAATGTTAACGTGTTTTCGTAAATCGCAGTTCACAAATCGCACATCACATTTCGCACTTCACTTTTTGCATTTGGCCAATCCCACTTCGCAATTCGCATATCGCATATCACAAATTGCAAATTGCATTTTGCATATCGCATATTGTATATCGCAAAATCATAAATCGCAATGTAATGGATGTTATGATGAATGTAAAAATGTTTTCGCAGATCGCTTTACCTTTACCGATCATTGCTGATGCCTATACTGGTGTTGACTCCAACTGTTTAGCTTTTTGACAGTGTTGCCGATGCTTGTTTGATGAAGAGAAATCGATATGACATTTTGAAATCATCGGACCTTCCCAAAGTATACGCTGGTAGTTTACAATGGTGCCTACCCTGATGGTATTTGGACAACGGATCCTACCCTGCTAGTAGTTGAATACGCTTTCATCGCCAAACTATTTCGGTTCCCATTCGAACAGTGGTATACAAAGCTTTCATCACTGAACTGTCTTGATGTTGCGCTGAATTAATGCCAATGGTTTAGAATACCGGATCCTCCGATACCTTCGTTATAGTAATAGTCACAGGTTTGCTTCGCCAGGCTCTGCCTCATGTTACGCTCACCCTTTTTGAGGTGATTCGGAGTTTCCCTTCGCTGTTGGGGGCATGCGGCCCATTTCCTTCAGCGTTTGATTCGCATCCTGGCTGAACTGATGACTTGAATGCCGCTGACATCCCTGGAGGGTGCAACTCACTCTTTCGCTGCCCAAATTTGAACTTCGGTGTATAGGCCTCAACTTGTGAGGACTTGACGCATGTTGATGGTGTAGATTTCCTTCGCTAGACCTTTTGTCGTTAGCTTCTTCTCTTAAGTTAAGAACTTTCTTGAGAATTTTCCCCTTCGTTTGTATGGGCAAGCTAATATCGCCATGATTTCTTTCAGGAATTCTCCTTCTTTTGATGAGAAGCTTGATCCTGCCTTATACTCTGTCCCTTTCTTAGAATCGAAAAATGCCCCAGTCCTTTCACATGTTGATGTCGGGTAGTCATATGAGAAACTCTCTTTGTTGACCAAATCAAAAGTGAACAATAATGCCCCAATCCAGTGAGATGATATGAGGGAAGCTCTGATGATGATGGACCATGTTAATGGTGTTGACTGGTGCATGCCCAAGTGTTGAATTGTCGATGTTTCCAAGATTGTCCTAATCTTTGTTGTACGAGTACCAATATCGGGTTGTCGCCAATTTTGAAATTGCCCAAGCCTTGCTTGTTGTCTGGGATAGTTTCTTTGACATATGAGATGATAAGACGCCAAGATCGCAAGAGGCTTTTACTTCTGTACCAGATGGTGAACATGTATTGGATTTGGGCTTTGATTCCCTCAATCATTATTCCTGACTTGTTCTTGCAATTGGTGTTGATGGTTATCTTCTGATTTGATGAATACTTGTGATTGAGGGTGTCGACTCTTTGAAGGTCCTTGTTGCTGGTTGTCTTAGTGTATCGTTGTTTCTTTTTTTCTTGGATTTATGCCAGATTCAATGGAATAACATTAAAGTGTTGTTGGGTCTTCTCGACATGGGTCACTACCTTGGATTTTTATTCTTGGGCGCAGATTTGGGATTGATGTTTGGGTTTGGATTTTTCTTTTGAGGGTTCGACCGCACCACTGCTGGCTGCCTACATACTCCTGCATTTGCGAGAGATCAAGTCTGCGTAGTTCGAACCTGGTGTAAAAGGTTCAACGCCGTATGTGGCAGGAATGGTGTAGGAATTTTTTGTTGTTTTTGTTTTTGTAAGGAGAATGGTGTAGGAATGTTTTTGTTATTTTTGTAAGGGAAAGGGTGTAGAGATGTTTTTGTTGTTTTTTTTTGTTTTTGTAAGGGAAAGGGTGTAGAGATGTTTTTTTTATTTTTATTTTATTACGACAGGGCCATCTGAAATGGTTGCCTATTTACTCCTATTGAAGAGGAGATCAGGTCGAAGTAGTTCGCCATGCTAAGATAAATGGTTTGAAAAGTGTTTGTTTGGGGCTTTTTGGGTTTTTGTTTAGTTTGATCGTGTGACACCCCCAAAATAGGTCCAACCCAACCAACCTATTTTGAGTCGCCAAATACATAGTACAAAAACAACTACAACTTCATTAATACAATTGTCGTGCAAAATACGACAACATATAAACTGTGAGTTTAAATACAAATATTGTCATCTAGACAATACCCACACTCAAATAAGTCCTCATTACAATTATTGATACACTATTTTACAAAATAGTGAAGGCTACTAAAACTACTGTCTTGAACCATTACTCCACACACCGACTAGTTCCCGCTATATTCTCGTCTCCTGAGAAGAAAAATAGAACAAAAAGGAAAAGGGTGAGCTCAACTAGCCCAGTAAAGAATATTATGACTAAGATAATGTACAACAAATTATCCTTAGTCTTCAACAGGGAAAAATCTGATAGCATACAATAGATAACAAGTTTTAGATCAACAACTGCAGCGGAAACAACAATTCATTAGAAGAGTTAAGTAGAGAATGCAAAATACTATCTTCTATATATGAATTTAAAAGTTCACCCTCGATATTTTATCCATGTAACATCAGTCAATATATATCTGGAATCAAATATTCATCTTTGCACTACAGGCCAAAGATATTCATCAGTTGGTCATGTTCATCTAAACACCTGTTCATCTTTGCACAACGGGCCAAAGATATTAATTAGTTGGTCATGTTCATCTCAACACCTGTTCATCTTTGCAGTACGGGTCAAAGATATTCATCAAGAAATCATTCATCTTTGCACTACAGGCCAAAGACATTCAGTAATATCATCATTTAGGACTGAGGATGATGAAAAATATTTTAAAGAAAATGAATCCAGTGAAACAAAAGAACAAGTATTAAGGATTCGTACTCTAAATAATCCCAGTTCAAAAATACTTCATAAATAACCAGATTGGAGTAAAATTCAAGAATGTAGATCAAAACATAGATCCAATCAAAGATAGGAATCATAACAGACAATCTTGGACACAGATTAGAAAATTTAATTTTTTTGTGAATAGTGTCGTATTCGTGAATAATGCCGTATACGTGAATAGTGTCGTATACGTGAATAGTAACTCTGACCTCAAAAGATAGAAATTTCATTAAAAAAACATCATCACGCTTCGTGAATAGTACTCGTGAATAGTAACTCGTGAATAGTAACTCATGAATAGTAACTCATGAATAGTAACTCCGACATGAAAAAGTTCCAAATTTGATAAAAAGTTCAGAACAATATTTTGGCATAATGATATTGAAGAAGATAATATCATTTAAAAAGAAACAACATCCATTACCTAAGAAAGAATTGTACTTCTGACTGGAATACTGGATATAGTGCTGAAAGAACTTTCACCGTATATCAATACTCAAAGTACTAAAATACTCACAAAATACGCTCGATATTATAGAGAGAGAAATCTTTAGTTTCTGGTGTGATTTTCAATTCTAACCTAAGCACCCTATTTATAGGAAATTGCTTAGAACACCAAAGCAGAAAATTGAATATAATAATATTATATATAAACAAAATTCATACGCCCACATCTTGAGTCTGAATTCAGCCACCATGCACATGTTAAAGATTCCCACAACATATAAAAAACGTTTTTATTAATAAAAATAAATAAAACTTCCAAAAATCAATTATTTTGGAATTTCAGAACTTCAATAATTCATAACAAATAGCCCCTTTTTAAGAAAATTCGAATCTCGTGAGTTTTTATAGGAATTTCAATTCTCTACAACTTTGCAGAAGAAAGGTTTTCCAAATTCGAAACAGAAATTGATCGAAATTCATAAACGGACGATTTTATAAGCAATAATCAAATTTTAGTCAAGAAATGGGGTCCACCGACACACAAAACATGAGTTAATCATTTAATGCAACAAAAATACTCTTCCTTTTCATATACTCATATATTCCACATTAATTGTAAAATATCATCATTATTCTATTATAATAATATAATAAAATATTATTTTATCAAAAAAGATAAATATCAATTTTTAACAATTGTCACTTTAAAAAAATTTCTCCATCTATATCCACATAAAATCAATATTTTCTTCATAATATAAATCAATAATTAATTATTCACAAATAATATTACAGAATCACGGTACTGGCAACCAGGCCGTTCCCGGGAAAGTTGGGGCTTTCCAATAAGAATTTTTCCTTACTAGCGCGCAATTAGGTGACCAAACCTCTCCTTAGACAGAACTTTCTAGACATTGCCAATAATGTTATCTAATAATGTTATTCAGATAATATGAATTATTGCTCTGATAATGGAAAATACTGTGTAGTGACAATTATTAAAACAACAGTAATATAAAATATCAACGCAGCAATTATTGAAACAATAAAATAAAATACTGAACAGTAATTATTGTAACAATTATTGAGTAGTGCCTTCTTACGTAAGAATCAATAAATAGTGCAATACCATGTGCTACTATGCAACAATGCGTATTACTGTGTTTTAACTACCGGGTATTCCAACAGTATTAACGGTAACAACTGCGCCGTCATTTATAAACAATTTATACTTGTTGTTTTCTTCATCCAATCACTTTTTGTTATGGGCCCACATAAGGCTGTGCCGTCGTACGAATATTCCACGACGGTAAGAATATTCCACGACCAAACGAATATTCCCCGACAACAATGAGTATTTTATAACCACTTGTTCTTTTAAAAATATTTGCGCATTTTACCCACAACTAACCACATTAATCAAATCAACCCTTATTATTTCAAAAAAATAAATAGAGGAATTAAATCTTCATTTATAAAAAGGTGGGGCCTTACAACCTCCCCTCCTTATGAAATTTCGTCCTCGAAATTGACATGCGTAGGACATGCTCCTTCTCATCCAAGATCTTGACTGGTACCTCCTCGTACATTAAGTCTTCAGCTATCTCATCCGGTTCTAACTCAATAACATGGTTGGGGTCGTCCACATATTTACGTAACATCGATACGTAAAAAAAGTTATGAACACACGTCATACTTGGCGGTAAAACGAGTCTATAGGCCACAGTTCCTATTCGATCGAGGATTTCAAATGGACTAATAAATCGAAGGTTTGAGCTTTCCTCACATCGCCGATTCTCGCTTTTGGAATATTGACTTCTTGCATCTTCTTCTTCATATTCATCAATTCCAAGTCTGTAGCTTGAGCAATTTATCGAGTAAAGTTGATTCTAATCGTATATTCGTTATCTTCACGCTGGTTCTTGGAATCTTAAACTCTATCTCCATCTTTTGTAAGTCATACGAAATGGGTCTTTGTGTTAACAATATCGCACTCGTAACCACATACGATTTTCTACTCAACACGTCAGCTACCACGTTCATTTTTTCCAGGATAGTATTGAATGTTATGGCCGTAATCTTTCAACAGCTCGAGCTAATGTCGTTGCCGCATGTTGAGTTCTACATTCCTCACTCCATTCAAATTTTGTATCTTTTTGAGTCAGCTAAGTTAATAGAGCAGCAATTCGAGAAAATCTTTCCACAAAATCTTCGATAATAACCAACTAAGCATAGAAAGCTATGTATTTCGATTACTGACTTAGGTTGCTCTCAAATGTGACTCATATCCCAACCTTGGATAGCACGTCACAATGATACCTATCAATTTACTATCGCACGAATATGGCGTCCCCTAAGGAGAGTTTGGCTTCGGTGCATTCCATAAAGGAAGTCACCAGATAAAGGCTCGGGTACAAACTTCTACAGTTGAAATTTGAACTCCTGAAGCTCAATAGGAGCCATGAGATTTTTGAAATGGGTTTTGTACCGGGTTCAAAGTCGATACAAAATTCAATATCACGCTCTGGGGTAGGCCAGGAAATTCTTCAGGAAATACGTTAGGAAATTTACTAACAACAGAAATATCATTCAAATCTGACGTATTTTTTGTTCAAGTCCATGACATGGGCTATAAAAGCTTGACATCTATTTTTCAATAAACGAATGACTTTACGACTTGATATGAAAGTGTTTGACTTTAATGGTTTGGTTGCTTGAATTCGAATAACAGGTTGCTTAGGAATATGAAAACTAACAACCTTACGAAAACAATCAATTTTGGCATGATGAGTAGTTAATCAATCAATCCCCAAAATCACATCAAAAGCAAGTATCTTTAAAGAAATAAGGTCAACAGGTAATGTGATGGTGCCAACTTGGATCAAACAAGATTTATAAATAGTGGATGTAAGAAAAGTTTCTCTTAACGGAGTTTCAACAAATATGTCAAAGTCTAATTTTCTCCAGTGTCAAGTTTAAACGTTAAGTATAAGCAGGAGAGATAAATGAATGGGTAGAACCGGTATCTAATAAGGTATAACTTCACAAAAATTTATAATTAACTAACCCGTGCTAACTTCGTTCGGGTTACTCGCTTTTTGAGAAGTCACGAAAAACGTTCTTCCAAGAACCGATGACTTTGAATTGTCCGGGACAACCTTTTGAGTCAACATCCCCGCTGGACTGGGTTTCGCTACCGTACAATCTCGAGCGATATGACCTTCTTTTCCATAATTATAACATACCTTGGACGGTTGTGAACAGTTTGAACTTATGTGTCCTTCTTCTCCGCATCTGTAGCATCGAACTGGCGGCCTTTCTCCTCCTCTAAAATTCGTTGCTGGTGTTGGTGTCGACATGTTCCCGTCATTGTTAAATCTTCTCTTATTAAAATTTCTACTTGAGTTATTTCTTCTATTACCTTGACCATGATTGCCACTGAAGTGGTTACCATTTCTGGCATGATAATTTCCTCCACTATGGTTATTATTGTTCCGATGACCGTCGCCACCGGTACGATTATCATCGAGTTGTTGGTCATTATTCTTCAGTTGAGCCGACTCATTATCGCGCTCCAATAACTGAGACCTATTCACAACATCTGAATATAAACAAAGTTTGTGAGAAATGAGGTATTGACGTATTTTGGGTTTCAAACCTCGCAGAAATATTCGCATCATTCTCTCCTCATTATCAACCAAATGGGATGCAAATCGGGATAACTCGGCAAACTTAGCTTGGTACTGCGACACGTTCATATTGTTTTTCTCCATCTTGATGAACTCTACCTCCTTCATGTGACGAATACTTTCAGGAAAGTACTTGTCGTTGAACAATTCTTGGAACTTCTCCCAAGACATCTTCAGTGCGGTAGGTTGAGTACACTTTACGGATTCCCACCAATAATCTGCCTCTCCTCGGAACATGAAAGTGCCGAAAGGAACCTTTTGCTCCTCTGAGCATCCCAAGACATCAAATATCTTAGTGATCTGCTTTATCCACGTCTCTGCCCTAAGTGGTTCTAGTTTCCCAAAAACTATGGCGGTCCTAACTCCTTGAACTTCTTAGCGGTGACCATCCGTGAGTTTCCAGTGTTTCCACCTGCATTTTGAACAGTATTCTTTCTCGTTTGGTTTTGCATGAATTCTAGAAAGTTCCTAAAAATACCATCGTTCATCATCTGCTCAGTGTTGTTGTTAACAGGAGGAACATTGTCAGCCTATTGCACGTTCTCCTCGTTGATGAGCAAAGGTGTCTCCACGGTCTCATTTACTCCATTGTTAACATTCTCAGTCGACATTCTTAAATACTATCATAAAATAAGGGTTAATTAAACAAATTAACAAATCACATAATACCCCTATATTATGACTGACCAACAAATAAGCTTATGTAGAATACACTAGCGAATGATTTACTCATCTCTCCCCTCCTAGTTCTATTCCCCGATCTCCACCAGAGATCATATCCCTAAGCTCTGATACCAACTGTGACGACCCCAAAATAGGTACAATCCAACCAACCTATTCTGAGTCCCCAAATCCATGGTACAGAAACAACTACAACTTCATTAATACAATTGTCATGCAAAATACGACAACACATAAACTATGAGTTTAAATACAAATATTGTCATCTAGACAATATTCACACTCAAATAAGTTATTATAATTATTGATACACTATTTTACAAAATAGTGAGGACTACTAAAACAACTTTCTTGAACCATTACTCCACACCCCGACTAGTTCACGCTATATTCTCGTCTCCTGAGAAGAAAAATAAAATAAAAAGGAAAAGGGTGAGCTCAACTAGCCCAGTAAAGAATATTATGACTAAGATAATGTACAACAAATTATCCTTAGTCTTCAACAGGAAAAGATCTGATAGAATACAATAGACAACAAGTTTTAGATCAACAACTGCAGCGGAAACAACAATTCATTAGAAGAGTTAAGTAGAGAATGCAAACTACTATCTTCTATATATGAATTTAAAAGTTCATCGTCGATATTTTATACCTGTAACATCAATCAATATATATCTGGAATCAAATATTCATCTTTGCACTACAGGCCAAAGATATTCACCAGTTGGTCATGTTCATCTAAACACCTGTTCATCTTTGCACTACGGGCCAAAGATATTAATCAGTCGGTCATGTTCATCTCAACACATGTTCATCTTTGCACTACGGGCCAAAGATATTCATCAAGAAATCATTCATCTTTGCACTACAGGCCAAAGATATTCAGTAATATCATCATTTAGGACTGAGGATGATGAAAAATATTTTAAAGAAAACGAATCAAGTGAAACAAAAGAACAAGTATTAAGAATTCGTACTTTAAATAATCTCAGTTCAAAAATACTTCATAAATAACTAGATTGGAGTAAAATTCAAGAATAAAGATCAAAACATAGATCCAATCAAAGATAGGAATCATAACACACAATCTTGGACACAGAAAAAAAAATTAATTTTTCTGTGAATAGTGTCGTATTCGTGAATAGTGTCATATACGTGAATAGTGCCGTATACGTGAATAGTAACTCCGACCTCAAAAGATAGAAATTTCTTAAAAAAACATCATCACGCTTTGTGAATAGTACTCGTAAATAGTAACTCGTGAATAGTAACGCATAAATAGTAACTCGTGAATAGTAACTCATTAATAGTAACTTTGACATGAAAAAGTTCATAATTTGATAAAAAGTTCAGAACAATATTCTGGCATAATGATATTGAAGAAGATAATATCATTTAAGAAGAAACAACATCCCTTACCTTAGAAAGAATAGTACTTCTGACAAGAATAATGGATATAGTGCTGAAATAACTTGCACCGTATAGCAATACTCAAAGTACTAAAATACTCACAAAATACGCTCGATATTATAGAGAGAGAAATCTTTAGTTTCTGGTGTGATTTTCAATTCTAACCTAAGCACCCCATTTATAGGAAATTGCTTAGAACACCAAAGTACAAAATTGAATATAATAATATTATATATAAACAAAATTCATACGCCCACATCTTGAGTCTGAATTCAGCCACCATGCACATGTTAAAGATTCCCACAACATATAAAAAACATTTTTATTAATAAAATTAAATAAAACTTCCAAAAATCAATTATTTTGGAATTTCAGAACTTCAATAATTCATAACAAATAGCCCTTTTTTAAGAAAATTCGAATCTCGTGAGTTTTTATAGGAATTTCAATTCTCTACAACTTTTCAGAAGACAGGTTTTCCAAATTCCAAACAGAAATTGATCGAAATTCATAAACGGACGATTTTATAAGAAATAATCAAATTTCAGTCAAGAAATGGGGTCCACCGACACACAAAACATGTGTTAATCATTTAATGCAACAAAAATACTCTTCCTCCTCATATACTCATATATCCCACATTAATTGTAAAATATCATCATTATTCTATTATAATAATATAATAAAATATTATTTAATCAGAAAAGATAAAATATTAATTTTTAACAATTGTCACTTTCAAAAAATTCTCTCCGTCTATATCCACATAAAATCAATATTTTTCTCATCAAATAAATCAATAATTAATTATTCAGAAATAATATTACAGAATCACAGTACTGGCAACCAGGCCGTTCCCAGGAAAGAGGGGGCTTTCCAATAAGAATTTCTCCTTACTGGCGCGCAATTAGGTGACCAAACCTCTCCTTAGACAGAACTTTCTAGACATTGCCAATAATGTTATCTAATAATATTATTCAGATAATATGAATTATTGCTCCGATAATGGAAAATATTGTGTAGTGACAATTATTGAAACAACAGTAATATAAAATATCAACGCATCAATTATTGAATCAATAAAATAAAATATTGAACAGTAATTACTGTAACAATTATTGAGTAGTTCCTTCTAATGTAAGAATCAATAATTGGTGCAATACTGTGTGCTACTATGCAACAACGCGTATTACTGTGTTTTAACCACCAGGTATTCTAACAGTACTAACGATAACAACTGCGCCATTATTTATAAACAACTTATATTTGTCGTTTTCTTCATCCAATCGTTTTTCATTATGGGCCCACACAAGGCTGTGTCGTCGTACGAATATTCCACGACAGTAAGAATATTCCACGACCAAACGAATATTCCCCGACAACAATGAGTATTTTATAACCACTTGTTTTTATAAAATATTTGCGCATTTTACCCACAACTAACCACATTAATCAAATCAACGCTTACTATTTCAAAATAATAAATAGAGGAATTAAATCTTCATTTATAAAAAGTTGGGGCCTTATAGATCGCACCATAAATGACTACCTACGTACTCCAATTGATGAGGGGAGATCAGGTCTTTTGTAGTTCAAGCTTGATGAGCTGAAACCTGACTGATCTGATTTTTTCTTCTTCTTTTTTTCTTTTTTCTCTTTTTTTTCTTTTTTTCTTTTTTTTTCTTTCTTTTTATGTTTTTTTTTCTCGTTTTTCCTTTCTTTTTTATTTATTTATTTATATGCATGGAAAATAAAAGGCATAATCCGAAGAAAGTGATATCGTCCCAACATCTTCTGGAACTCGTAACTTTATCCCCTAGATCTACATCTTCTTGGCTAGTTGAGGCCTGATAGTCCAGTTGTCAGTAGTTATGTTGCCTTCAAGGCTCGCGATAGAGGTTACCTCTTGGTTCTAAATATCTTCACTTATGGCCATAGCTTGATCGCTTCCTGATTCAATACATTCCTCAGGTACACTTGAATAGGACCCATCGCAAAAAGGGATGAACTCTGGATTCTTCAATGGGTTGGATTCCCCGACAATCTCACCACCTTTTTCTTCATCTATTCCTTCGCCTTCTTCATGGGTTTGAGATGATTCAACCATGAAATCTCCCTCGAACTTTTGTTGCATTTCTCGCAAGGAACTATCCTTTTTGGCTTTTTCTTCTTTGGAAAAGATTAGTATTTCCTCCTCATCATACAAGGTGAGGAAATCAGGAATGTGGTTGATATATTTGGAGCATAGGACGTTTGATGTTGGCGGAGGAATCTCCTTTGGGGATACTTTTGTCTCCTCTTGCATTAGGATCAGTCCACCTTGTGTTCTGGCGGAATTGTCGCTCATAGCCTTCACCTCATTTGAACTGCCTGTCTCGAATGGACATCTTAAGTTTTTTATTTCCTTTTCGCCTTTTTTGGTCATGGGAAATTCTACCTCCAGCTCTCCATTTTCAATGAGATCGTGGATTTTATGTCGCAAAGACCAGCATTCTTCAGTCGTATGTCTAAGTGCGTTAGAATGGTAGAGACATATCTTGGTGGAATCATTACTTTTTATCTTGGGATTTATAGGAGGCAGCAACTCAGTAATCCTTCCTTCGCTTATTAGAAAGTGTAGTATTTCTTCATTTTATTTGCTCAAGCGATTTTTCCGTTAAAGAGATCTTCTAGTACATTTATCATCCCACTTTTCTTGTACTTTCAGCCTGCTTTTATCTTCTTTATTTAGCTGGCTCATCATGGAGAGATATGGGCTTGTATTGTGATTAACCTCCTTTTTCTCTTGGCTTTCTGATAGTTGAGTGAAAAACTTCCTCATTTCCTGATGTTGGCGCACTATCATCTTAGCCAGCAGATTTACTTGATCCTAGATCACCTCTAATTTTTGCATTACTGGCATAACCTCCTCCTAGTTTTCCCACTTTAGGACATTTATTTTGTGCCTTTGGAGGTATTCCTCCATCCTTCGTATGTACTTATAAATTGGATACATTTTAGTGCTTCTTGACCCGATCATGTTTACTTCTTCCGTATCATGCCACAACGGAAGGTTGGTGTTAACATTTTGTTGGTCAGGTTGTTGGACCACAATACTGCCACTTTTGATCAGATTTTGAATCTTATGTTTTAAGGACCAACAATCCTGTGTATCGTGTCCTGGTGACCCTGAGTGGTAAGCACATTTTCGAATTGGATTGTATCTTTTGTCCCTGGTTCCTGAGGTGGGGCCAATTCGGTAATTTTCTTATGATCTATTAATATCGCCAATAAATGTTCAAAGGAATCGCCCAGTGGAGTGAATACCCGATTTTCCGTTTTTTCAAATTTTCTTTTCCTATCTGGGCATTGGTTGAATGTAGCTTGTTGTTGAGATGGTAGATTGTCTTGCATTTTCCACATGGGGGACTGTATGTGGGTCTCCTAGCTTGCCCTTGTACAACAACGGATACATCTTTAATGCCTTTATCGGGTACATCCTTGGGTTCGCTTGCATATTTGCCAGTCTGTATATGCTTGGCGACTGCTTCCAAGGCAGTGAAGTCTTTAATCTTACCTGCCTTCATGCCCATCTCTGCCATTTCGCTGTGTTTGATCATTTCTGAGAATGGCTTTCCTATGCCTGCTAGGATATTCTCATAGTACGGAGCATCTTGGATGTCAATAAACGTCATTACCATCTCAGTTTTTGTCATTGATGGAATGACTTGCGCTGCTAGATGTCTCCACCTTTGGGCATATTCTCGAAAAGATTCAGTACTTTGCTTTTTGATTTTAGTCACTTGGTATCGATCCAACGCCATTTGTGACTGAAAATTATACTGATTTAGAAAGGCATGGGCTAATTCTTCCTAATTATGGATTCTGGCATTGTCAAGTCAGGCATACCAGGCTTTAGCCTCTCTAGTGAGACTCTTTTGAAAAAGTTGCAATCTGAGGCTTTCATCTTCAGCATAAGACCCCAGTTCGCCAATGTACACTTTGAGGTGCGTATAGGGATTGTCTTCCCCCATTGTACTTTTCAAACTCTGACACTTTAAATTTCGTAGGGTATCGAGCCCTTGGGAATATGCAGAGATCTGAATAGGTGACACTCCCATAATTTCCAGTCAATTTAATTGACCGGATAGTCTCCTCTATTTGTTTGACTTTCTTTCTTATCTCCCCAATTTTTGATCATCCCTGAGATTTGTGATTTCTTTATTGGAATGAGGTTTAGGTATCTAGGTTTCCATCTTTTTGCCAATACCATAACTGCCCCCTGGTGTGGATGACTCTGTTTAAGTAGGCATTGTTTGGCCTTGGATTTCTCCATGTGCAGAGGATTCTGTGTGGAGGGGTATTTGTTGACCCTGAGTAGATTGGTGTAGTTCCTTGAACATAACAGCCAACTCTGTAATTTGATAGCTTAATCTTTCGAACTCCTCGCGAGAGATAGGATTAGGATCAAGCTGGGCATTTTTATCCATGTCTGACTGTGGGCTTAATGCCCTTTTTGACTTTAAACGGGTAACGGGGCCGATTGCTTCCCTACAAAAAGACTTATGTAGTTTAGTCTTAGGGAATGTGGAAATGTTATATGCTATATGATGTGCCCATTTTAGGAGTATTATCCTACAAAATGGATGTCAGTTATTTGTATGACAAGATAGCGTGCTATATAAAAGGGAATGCATGTACACATATTCCTTCATATTTTCCATTACATTGAGATTTACATGGAAATGAATTTACAAGTAATTGAATTTACAAGTAATTTGAAAAATGAGAAAGCACGAAGAGACTTTCCTCTGTTTTGGGTTTATCAGAGGCTGACCTTTCTTAGGTTACTCTCGCGGCTTTTTGGCATGAAGGTTCCCAAATCATCGCAATTTACTCAACGGAAATTTAATCCGGTCTTTCAACTGTAGCGAATTTGGGTGGTGCCTTTCTTGAGCCTCGGGGAATTAGTCTTCCCACGAGTCCAGTAATCAAACATCGATAGGATATCCTCCTGGTGGAGGGACCACACAACATACCTTCTCATACATCACGTCTCATCGTATGAAAATGATGACATGTGCAAAGCACTAATATCACAAGCAGATATGGTGTGAAGCACTAAGTGCAATAAGTAAATGCATTCGTACACATTCATCATAAATGTAAATGCAACATCCACACATAAGCATAATAATTTTGAAAATATTGTAATAGTGGCATTAGTCCTCTTACTGGAGTCGCCAGTAGAGTCGCCACCTGTCGACGTCGGGATTTTTAAATGTCTTTTTTCGTTACTTGTTCTTTGGTGTTCTCATTTTAGGTGAGATTTGTTTGAAAAAACAAGTGAAAAAGGTCCAACATGTATAATGTCGACGATGGACTGTTAAGAGTCGCTAGTTGGTTTTTTAAATGGTTGTACCAACATAACCGAGAAAAGGTTTGCACATAGACCCAGTGATGTGACACTACTAAACGGGTCGGTGAAACCGAGATTCATTAGGGTCAAGGGACTTGGTTATGTGGAGGGAAGGTGTTAGGCACCCACCAACATCCGTGTCACCATGGTGACCGCCTCTTTTCAAGAAACTATTATCTGAATGTGTGGGGGGGGGGGGGGGGTCAATGTGTTGTTATTTGGAAGTAGTGCGAGGCCTCGTTCGTACCTATATACACAGGGTTTGAATTTATGTAAAAATTTAGTTTATAGCAAGATATGGCAGTGATGTTTTATAAAATAAAATAAAATGTTTTTCAAACCCTGATGCTCAATAGTAATTGAGACCTTTTGATACTTCCATTTTATTAAGTATTCGGCTTGATTGATTTTATTTTCGAGATACGAAGCATCTGTAAGAAAATTATGTACAAAATAATACTGACTTCCTTGTGGGTATTAAAACCATCTGAGGAAATTCAGACACCGCAGAATAATTTACAAGCTGCTTACAGCTGAAAATGTCCATCACGGGAATCGACTCTAGATCTAATAGCCTAAATCTGTGATCACATGATTCCTAGGCGCAAATGATACCACAATTTGTATGAAAGAAGTAAGCAGGTATATATATAAAAGCTGTAAATATATATACAGACATGATCACCAACCACGAAGCACCTCCACGGGGGATCAAAAATGTAAATAAAGCTGTAAAAGCTATCAACCGCCACGGAGGAAACTCTAGGCTGGACAATATGTAAATAAAGTTGTACAAAGCAATCAACTGCCACGAAATAAACTCTAGGCAGGACGAAACGTAAAGAAAGCTGTAAAAGTGATCAACCACCACGAAGTAAACTCTAGGTGGGACGAAATATATATATATATATATATATATATATATATATATATATATATATATATATATATAAGCAATAAACGCACTGGATGTAAAATCCAGGCTCATCGAACAGAGTTCGACAACAATTCATATATATATTAGTATATATATATAAGCGAGTAAACGCACCGGATATAAAATCCAGGCTCATCGAACAAAGTTCGACAATAGTTCATATATATATATATATATATATATATATATATATATATATATATATATATATATATATATATAAAAGCGAGTAAATGCACCAGACCGTAGTCTAGGCTCATTGAACAAAGTTTGACACACAGTTAATATATATAAGTATATATATATTAAAGAAAGTAAACGCACCAGACCGAAGTCTAGGTTCAATCGAGGCATAACTAGATAATGTTAGTCCATATATATACATATATATATATATATATATATATATATATATGTATATACAAACTGAAATAAAACCACGGACCAAAGTCCTGGTAAACACACGCAACACGACTCTCAACGTGAAGAAGGGTGTGTGCAAAGATGAAGAGAAAGGCAATAAAGTTTGTGAGAAGGCTTACAGTGGGTTGCAAAAGAAGACTTATATATATTTAAAGTGGATGAAACTCGGCTCCCGCCGGTACAAAAGTAGCTATATGTTAGCTCACAAGTGTTTAAAATGGGAAAGCACTCAGTATATTACAAGTACGGAGTAAATTTGACAGGGCTTCCATGCTCTTTCTCTTACAAAAATGGCCACCCCAAGCCCTCTATTTATATAAAGGGTTGCGGCTCATAGCAGGTGTACCTACGGCTGCCTGGGGTGCCCCGGGTAGTGTGGGTCCCGCCGTGTCAAAGTACGTACACTCGAACAACGCGTTGTTTGCTCGGTCATTCATAACTTTCAATCCGGGAGTCCGATTGAAGCGTGCCATACCATTCTGAAAAGGTCTTTCCGAGAGATAAACAATGACATAGGATTTACCCTTTTTTTATTCCAAAATGATGGGTCCATGACCCAAATGGTATTCTCGGGTTTCTTTCAAGTAGTCCGTTGAGCCGATTTGCGCAGTTTGTGCTCGAAAGTTAAGATATGGTTCTCATGGGACTTCTATTGAAGTAATTTAAGTTGAAATGATTTGATATGATGTGAATTGAAGTTGAGTTGGCAAAATGACCATTTTTTCCCTCCCAGGGTTTTCTCCGGTTTCTTCGCAGTTGTAGCAGTCTTTTCTCAGGGTTATCTCAGAAGTTGGCCTTCTGTTGACTCTGAATGTCCTCAGGGTTATCTCTGAGGTTGGCTTGACCTCCTGGGGTTATCTCAAGGCTTTGAACTTAATCCATCGGGGCTATCTCTAGGGTTGAAATTGACTTTCCTGGGGTTATCTCCGGGGTTGGAAACTGTTTTCCAGGGGTTATCTCTGGGGTTCAAAACTGGATCTCCTGTGACTATCTCCGAGGTAAAAATCTATGTTGTGATCCTCCAGGGTTATCTCTAGAGTGTGAAAAGGACGATTTTGCGCTCCTGCATGGTTAATAACTGGCAAAGAAAATTCTGAGTGTCTACAGGGCGTACTGACACTATCGAGGCACCCTCAACTGATAATATGTATTGATTGTATTGACACTGAATGGGACCATGCGACCCCGCACAAAGGCATTGAATGGTGCCTTGTCCTCGGTGTTCGCATAGAATTCCTTGATGACATTCACAGCGGCGGGCTCGGGCTCCTCCGTGAACCTAACCCACCCTTGCTGATAAATTTGTTGCATCATCTCACCATCATGGGCATCGGGAGCCAACCCTCGCTCCGGTGTAAGAGCCTTGGTGACCATATAATCGTACCGATTGGCGACGACGACACTCTTAAATTTTCGGTGGTCGAATATGCGGGGTGGTGGAGTTGGCCTTGAACTCTCTCCCCTTTGGCATTTAGATGTTATAAATTGAGAATCCATTGATTTCTGGATGTTCTGAATATACTTCCTCTCTTCAAAATGCAGTCATACACTTTAGCAAACACGTGGTGTGCACAGTGGTGTATTCTCCCCAACTTGAAACCCTGAACTTGCAAAGTTGTGTACTTGGAATTGATGAATTGGAGCACCAAGTAATCACTCAAACTTTCTCTCCAATATCCTCTATGAATGCCCTAATTCAAAAATAGTTGCAGATTTTTGTGAAGAAATTGAGATGAGATTTGGCAATATATATAGGTGGTGTAATTGGGTGTATTATTTGATTGAGAAGGTGGGGAGTGGAAATCGTGGGTATTAGTTGTGGGGATGAAGCTTTGATGGTTGTAAAATAGTGGCTAAGAAATAGGGTATAATGGTATCAGTTGGCGTTATAGTGTAGAAGAAGGAGTGGGGCTCGTGTGAGGCAACTGCCGAATAAGTAAGCGTCCAAGATCCAGGACCCCCGCCCCGGTGGGGGGTACACGGCCAATTGAGCCTGCCCCGGTGGGCATGCCCACTGTAAGTTGGCCAGATTTAACTTTGTTGTATTCATGCTATGCCACCAAAATTGCATTTTTCCCATCCTGGAAGCCATGAAACGTGAAGGTTATTAGATTTTTGATAAATTTAAGCATGCATGAGAGATTTCCAAGACTCTTAGAATGAATCAATAAAAAAATCAATAAATTAAAATCCTAAGCTATAATATAATTAATACAGAAAAAAGTTCAAATGAAAATAAAATAATTAAAAAGAAATGATTGGGTTGCCTCCCAATTAGCACTTTATTTTAAGTTGTTCAGCCTGACTACTCCATGTTTCATCCAGGATCGGTTGGGCTATCCGCGGCCTGATTTCTATTTGTTGCATAACACCAACACTGTTTTAATGCTTGTCCGTTCACTTGAATGTTAGGTGATGAATTTGGAATTCCATCCTCAATTAACAACCTAAGACCATTACCCTCCTTGCAGTCCCTGACTTTGACGCGTGTAGAATTTTTGAGCAACTCGCACTCTTCCTTGTCAGTTGGGATTGGGATTTCTTTAAACACCTTCACCGTTACTACTTAATCGAACACTTTCACTATCATTTCTCCGTTAGGTACATCAATCAGTGTTCGCCTTGTCGCTAAATATGGTCATCCCTAAATAATGGGGATGTTCTTGTCTTCCTCAAAGTCTAGTACCACAAAATTGGCCAGAAAAATCAACGAATCAACCTTAACCAATACGTCTTCAACTATTCCTAGTGGATATGATAGTGATCTATCTGCGAGATGTAGACTAATGTTGGTCAATTTTTCTTCCTTTAATCCCAGCTTTCGATAAATGGAAAGTGGCATCAAATTAATACTCGCTCCTAGATCGCATAACGCTCTTCCCAAGTCTTGATTTCCAATTGCACACGAGATTGTGAAACTCCCCGGATCTTTTAATTTAGGAGGGAGCTTTTGCTGCAATATTGCACTGCATTCTTCGATCAATGCCACTGTTTCAAAATCCTGGAGCTTGCGTTTCTTCTACAGAATTTCTTTCATGAACTTAATGTAACTTGGCATCTACTCCAATTCTTCGACAAATGGAATATTGATATGTAATTGTTTGAATATATCCATGAACCTTGAAAACTGATTCTTCAACTTTTGCACTTTTTGGCCTTCGAGAAAAAGGTCCCGGTGGTGTAACTGAAATTAGTTTGTCGTTCTTTCCTTTTTCCACCGCTTTATATGTAGATTTTGTGTTTAAGGCATCCCTTGCATCCTCATCTTCGTATCTTGTACTTGATTTCACACCATAGTTAGAACCTAACTCCTTAACACTCCTGAGTGTGATTACAATACACTGTTCATGGTTTCCCTTTGGATTTCTTTTGGTGTCACTCGGTAGAGTCCCTTGTGGTCTGTTGTTCAATGCTAACGTCATTTGTGCTATCTGATTTTCTAAATTCTTAATAACCATCTCTTGTGATTTATTGCCATTGCTTGATTTTTCTTTGCTGCTTCATTGCTAGTTATGTACTTCGACACCATTTCCTCGGAATCTGATTTCCTTTCCTGATGTTGAATCGATTGTTGGTGATTCTGAAAACCTGGGGGATATGACTATCATGGATCTTAATTTTGCTGGTTATTGCTCCACGAGAAATTTGGGCGGTTCCTATTCCCATGGTTATAAGAGTTTTGGTATTTATTTTACAGAATCATGTTATATCTACCTATGAACTGGATGGATGCTGGATTGATTGCGCACTGATCTGTAAGATGGTCACCCGTGCACAATTCACATACTACTGCAACCTACTGTACCTGAGCCCCTGTCATGGCATCCAACTTCTTGGACAGCGCAAAAATTTGTGCTTGTATTGGTGTCACCCCATCTACTTCCAAAACCTCAGCTGCCTTTGCCTGTGTCATTCTTGTTGTGGGCCACTGGTAGTTATTGGCCGCCATGGTATCAATCAAATTGTAGACTTCCTCGTAACTCTTATCCATGAATGCTCTGCCCGATGCTGCGTCAATACTCGTTCTGAGATTCGTATGTAGTCCGTTGTAAAAGGTGTTCATTTGCAGCCACTTGGGAAATCCATGATTTGGGCACTTTCTAAGTAACTCCTTATATCTCTCGCATGCCTCATATAGCAACTCCCCATTTTGCTGCTCAAACATTGTTATGACATTCCTCATTTTGGCAGTTTTCGCCAGTGGAAAAAATTTGGCAAGAAATTTCCGAGCCAAGTCTTCCCACGTAGTTATCGATCTCGGCGGTAGAGAATATAACCAACTCTTTGCCTTGTCCCGTAAAGTGAACGGGAACAAGCAAAGTCTCACTGCCTCATCCGACACCCCATTGTACTTGAAAGTGTCGCACATTTCCAGAAAACTGATTAAATGATCGTTCGGATCGTCATTTGCCATTCCCCCAAATCGAACTGAATTCTGCATTATCTGAATGGTCCCAGGCTTGATTTCAAAAGTATTCGCAGCTATTGCAGGCCTAATGATACTCGACTTCAGATCAGTAACTGTAGGTGTTGCAAAATCCGTCAACATTTTCTGGTCTTCGGAAGCCATTGCTTCTTCCTTATCAGAGTTTTCAAATCCGTCCCTTATTTCCTTGATCGACTTACTTAACTTCTGAAACCTTCTCTAAATATCGTCCTCAAACGGAAACAATTCTGGATTTTTGGATCGAGTTTGCATAAACCAATGTCAAAAACCTAAACTAGGAAGAACAAAAACAAAAAAATATTTAAGTAAAACTGGACTAATTAAACTGATATTGTAAAAATATTAAAATCTAGGCTAAATTGTCCTCGGCAACGGCGCCAAACACTTATTGCGTAAAATCTATATACGCAAAACACGCAAGTATACGTGGTCAACAAGTAATATAGTAATGAGTAGAGTATCGTTCCCACGAAGATAAATTAGCAAGAAATTTAACTTCATAATTACCAATTTTTTATTAATCCTAATTCTATTAAACTATTCGATTCAATGGTTTAAAATTATAAAACTAAATTAATAAATAAATAAACTATCACAAAACAACCACAAATATCAAATTCCAGAATTTCAAACAATCGATGGAAAATTAGACTTATGATTTCACCCTAAGCTTCACTCTGATTTTCAAACATTTATTCCAATTCAATTCAATATCCCAATTTATTAATCAAGAACATGAATGTAGTACTGGCCACCTCTCGATGCACTAATACCGTATTGACTTAAATCCACAATTTAGATAGAAATAAGTTAAACACCTAAATCAACCAACTCACTATATCTCTATGTGAACTGAAATTAAAGAAGGTTTAAGATTAAGTTCTATATCCGATTACATGCGATGTCAAGCATATCTCTACCTTAACAATAATCAAGAATCTACTATTCACAAAATTGATGACACATACTATATTAACTAAGTCTAGACTGTATTTCATCTCTCGAGTTTATACAAGTCCACAAAGAATTGTTGATCAAGCAATTGATAAATTCACGCTCAAGTTAATATAGATAAACTAAAAATACTTAATTGAACTAGAAATCAAAATTATAAAATCATCGTTTCACCCAAGGATCCCTCATAAGCCTAATAAGCAAATTAGTTCATAGCGAATAAAATAAAAACTGAATAACTCAAGGGAAACATCCTTCCAATTACAAATATAAAACTAAGATGAAGAATAATGTGAAACCACCCTTCACGTAGCCTTAATTTGCAACCGTCACGAAATTCTCTTCAAAGTAATCCTCCATAGCTTGCAATAAAATTCTGGAAATAATCTCTGTAATATGCTTCGCGTGATCCATGATTTGTTGTTTTTAATGTAATATATATATCCCCTCCTGTTCTGGCCGAAGTCCTCTCCTTATTAGAGTCCAAGTACTATCCTAATGCCCCAAGTTACATCCTAGTTGAGTTCGGCAAGCAACAGGACTGCTCAGAATTCGCTACCCCCCGCCCTGGCGGGGGTACACAGGCAAAAAGGGGCTGCCCCAGTGGGGGTGCCTTCTGCAAGTCGACTGCTCCATTTTCCACATTAATTCCATTTTAGCTCCAAAATACCTCCTTTCTCCATTCTTTTCCTCAACGAGCACCCTACACCTAAAAGAACAAGAAACGAGTAAAAACTAACAAAAAAACGAGAAAGTAACAACTAATTAAACTTAAAATGAACATCGACTCGTGGATATAAAATCCACTTATCAGAGGGGCACCAGTTCCTTGCATGGCGAATATTACCACTACTACCGTCAGATCCTTGTTAGGAGTTCCGGCGGAGGCGCTCAAGGGTAGGACTGTCCGTGCATGTTCTTTGAGCGTAGATGCTATAAGCGGGCTTTTGAGTGAAACCATGCCTGATGATGTCAGAGTCAGGGATCGCATTCTTCGGCGATTATTCATGATGATCATTAGAGGCTGTTTTATAGCAGATAACTCTTCTACGGTGTCATTCGCTTTGGTCAGCGCCACGCATCATGTGGACCGTATTAGAGAGTAAGATTGGGGTTCATATACCTTTACCTATTTCCTTCGGGGCATGCGTATGCTCTCACAGGGTTTGACTGAGGCTTGGCTAGGATTTTACCCATGGATTCCATATTCTGGGAAACATTTGGCCATTGATTTTAAGGATGGGTACCCGACTGACGTCGAGTATGTGATTTCCACCCGGAGAGTTCCTCTCTTTACAGATGGAGGATGGGAGCTCTATTTAGGAGAGCGTGATATTAGGAGCACCACAGGGGAGATTTGTATGCCGATCTTACCTCCTGTCAAGCGTCATTGGCCTGTATCACAGTCACCCGTCATTAACATCCCTTTGTTGGGGGTAAACGTTTTTACATTATCAAAGGGCCCCTGCACTCAGGAGATATTCCAGCGTTGTTGGTTCCCTCGTACTATTGGAGCCCAGACCCGCGCCACTCAGTTTATGGGGGATATGGTTCTAGGATCCGTGATGATGACGGATTGGCTAGTCTGTGTCCGAGATCTGACTCATGTGACACTGATTGACAGTTTAACCCAACGGTTGGACCGGGCATATTTCTTTATCCGGTATTTGGGCAGAGGCAGATTCGTTCGATCCTTCCAGCTCAGGCGCTGACCCCTCAGATGACCCATTTGGTTTTGTCTGCGTAGATCCTCTTTTGTATAGGCCTGACATCCCTGATGATAGAGATCAAGTTACTCAGAAGGAGTTACATCAGGTGGACAGGATTGATGATGTAAATATTGACACCATTATCTTCTTTTGATGTGTATTCTCGTTACATCTTTTGATAGGCCTCTGTTAGCTATTGGGTGGCTGTGCCCCATTCTCACTATATCTTTTGATAGGCCTCTGTTAGTAGTAGGGCGTCTGTGCCCCATTTCCCTGTATTTTTAGTTGTACAGAGATGATGTATTAGATGTTGATATACTTAGGAATGTATGCACAGTTTTTTCATTCCCTATATCATATTGCCATCTATTATCTGTAGTGCTTGTATCATGTTATGCATAAGTATGTATGTCCAGAGATATTCAGCATTGACCCATGGATGGTCATATGACACAGCCCGTACAAATGTCTTCTTCGACAGTTAGCCATATAGATCATACCCCACCATCCTTGGTGGCATCTGGTATGCGATCATGGTATGATAGCATGTCACCATCAAACAGGGTGATCGTAGATCATTTGTTGCAGTGTAATATGACCCTATTGATGTTTCAGGTTCCCACAGAATTCGTGGATGGCATGCTAGAGCATTGGGTATCGGAGAGGTAGGTTTTTCGATTTGGGACCCAGGAGTTGACTCCTACCCTAGAGGAGTATTCACTGTTGACGATGCTGTCATTAGACAAACCTTGCGTGCATATGGCTTTGGGGGATATGAGTTGATGGTTCATGACCCTCACTGGACTAAGGCGTAGAGTGGTTCAAGATGAGCTTACCGCTGGCCACGTTATATCCCAGTGTTTTCTGTTTAACATATTTGGCTTTGAGGATAGTTATACACGATATTCTGGGGATTTCACAACACCGGAGGATCATTGGCGTTTAGCCAGGATTGATGTATTGTTATTGTGCATACTTTCGTATGTCTATATTCCACGGTACATGGATGAGATAGACATTGGAGTCATCATGGTAGTGAGAGCTGGTCGTACCATCATTCCTATGATTATAGCAGAGACTCTGAGGTCAGCTACATAGTGCTGTACTTATCCGACAGGAGTATTTACAGGCAGCTCGGTCATGTTGTACGTGTGGTTTATGTCACCCTTGAGACCGATCAGCACTTTTAGACGGCATGGATATTGTTTCACCCATGATATAGTCATGTCATACTCCTTTCAGCCATCGAAGTGTATGGACACCATGTCTTGGTCTATGTTTTTGGCGGATATCAGAGATCCATTTGTCATATTGTCGTGATCAGGGCTTAGCTCACCCTATAGCTTTATTACTCATGCTCCGGACATGGATTATCTTCCTCTGGCTGGTTTGAGGGGTATGACTACCTATCACCCGATGGCCGTGATGTCGCAGTTTGACCAATTCTAGGATTTTCATCCTTTTAAGGGGGCACTAGGTCAGCGTTCAGTTTCTAGCTATCTCTCAGTGGAGGATCGATCATGTGTATACTCTTGTTGGGATCAGCGTGAGGTAGAGGTTTTCTCTATTATCCATCTGGGATGTAAGCCATAGTATTCTGTGTGGATGAAGACAGAGATTTCATCAGCTGTGGCAGTATCCACAGTACCGAATATTGATTTAGATGATGTGGAGCCTATGGAGGACATTGATTCCCGCATCGAGGAGGAGCAGTCTACTGGGTTGCCAGCGTTTCCTTTAGATTCTCCCAGTACCAGCACTGTCGTGATACAACATTCGGCACAGTACTTCGAGCAGAGTCTCCATCTGATGACCTTCGAGAGAGACCAGGTTAAAGCCTTGATGTTGATTGCCCTTGATGGGAGAGGCGCGGCTCTGTTAGAGAGAGATGAGGCATTAGCCCACAGAGATGTCGTTGTTGTTGAGCGGGATGAGGCCAGACCATCCAGAGATGTAGCGATAGTTGAGAGGGATAGTGCCATATCTGCCCAGGATGTAGCAGTCATAGATGGTACTGCAGTGAGGTCCCTTACCACTGGCATGATTGCAGAGATGAGCGCTTACATTGATGAGCATATGGTCACCATGCAGATGGCTACAGATCTGTTGGGTCATGTGGATACTCTCGTACAGGAGACCACAGCTTCACCTCCTTCTTCTGAGAGGGATGCCATGTTGGGCTTGTTAGCTCGCATATATCCTGAGTTGTAGCTGGTGCTTTAATATTTTCCTGTACAGACTAGCATAACTATTTTGTCATGTATAGTTTACATTGTGTATATCAAACAGCATTATATATATAGCAGTGAAATATATTTTTGATCACTTCCCTTTTAGATATGCTTTGCTACTTGCTTGATATTTTGCCTACTGCTTCAGGGCTTGCGATCCTGATGTACTCTGAATTCCTCCTTGAGGGATGGACATTGAGTTGTCACTGGATAGTTCATAATGGATCATTGATCTGTGTATATCTCTACCATCTTTGGTGTTTTGGGACTGGTTTCTGTATGGATATGTGGAGAGGAGTGTGGCTTTCCTCTCTGAGATTGACCACACCACAGATGGTCGCCAGTACCCCTATTCAGGAGGAGCCTAGTTAATTCCATCTCTTATGGATTGGTGTTACCCTTTGAGGTACAACCACAACTTAGATGGTCGCCGAATATTCTATTTGGGAGGAGTTCAGGTAATTCCACCCCTTTGGTATGAAGTCAAATGAAATGTAATGGATTGAAGGATGATCCCAGTACCAGTTGACAAGGGTTTGTGTTTTGGTAGGGGGGATGAGACCGAACCATAAATGGCTACCTACGTACTCCTATTAAAGAGGAGATCAGGTCTGCATAGTTCGAACTTGGTACAAGAGGTTCAATGCTGTATGTGGCAGAAAAGGGTGTAGGAATGTTTTTGTTGTTTTTGTTTTTGTAAGGAGAAAAAGGGTAGAAATGTTTTTTGTTGTTTTTGTTTTATTGCGACCGGGCCATATGAAATGGTTGCCTACGTACTCCTATTGAAGAGGAGATCAGGTCGACGTAGTTCGCCCCTCAGGGCGAGTTGAAAAGCGTAATCCCATAGGCAGGTCGGACTGTGGGGAGGAGAAAGTTTGATCCTAGGTTGAGGATAAACTGCAGGCGTGAAAAGTTTGATCCCATGTTTGGGGGGTAACAAACTGTAAACGCGAAAAGGTTCAATCCCTGGTGGGATGACCAAAGTCGTAGGATCGCGGAGAAGCTAGGTTGCTGGCTCGAAAAGTATGTTTCCCTGAGGGGCAGAGTGTGGAAACGTTATAGGTGGTAAAGGGTTAAAGAACTGGAATGACTAGTGATCTGATGATCCAACACCATGATTTTTGCTTGATGGAAACCTCAGACGTAGCATCGTTTCACGGTGTCCAAGTTGATGAGTTATGGAAATTCATCGTCTTCCATTTCTTGTAATCTGAGAGCACCTCCTGTCAATACTTCCTTGATAACAAATGGGCCTTCCTAGTTAGGAGCGAATTTCCCTTTAGATTGATCTTGGTTGTCAAGGATCTTCTTTAAAACCAAGTCATGTTATTTAAACTACCGTAGCCTGACTTTTCCGTTGTAGGATCTGGCGATCCTTTGTTGATATAACTGACCATGGAAGATAGCAGAGGTTTGCCTTTCGTCTATTAGAGACAATTGGTAATACCTGTCTTGTACCCATTGATCTTCATCTAGCTGGGCATCTATCAACACTCTGAGGGATTCCATTTCAACTTCTATGGGGAGCACTGCTTCCGTCCTATAGGTTAATGCATAGGGGGTTGCCCTAGTGGAAGTGTGCATTGATGTTCTGTAGGCTAACAAAGTAAGAGGCAATAAGTCAGGCCATTACTTGTGATTGGCGGGCATCTTTTGCATGAACTTCTTGATGTTTTTGTTAGTCGCTTCAACAGCACCATTCATCTTCGGATGATAGATGACAGAGTTAAGATGTTTGATGTGGAATTTACTGCATAATTCCTGTAAAGTCCCCGAACCCGGATACTTGAAACCCGAACTCGGTACTTCACGATACAATTTCTATGAGCGGAATACTACTAATAATAATAACAATAATATAAAACTTAAACTTAAATTTACATATACATCAGAGTCTTTCTCCCAAGTACGTAACCTTTAATCATTCATTACATGTCGTAATATATATAAATATATATATCATAGTCTTCATAATCTAAAACTATTACAAATAGTAGCATAAAAAGTCATTCAGCAACTTTCCCTTTTCCCTTGTTCTTGACAGATCCTTCTGGTCCTTCACACTTAGCTGAAAACATTTAAATTAAGCAAGGATGAGCATTTGATTACCCAGCAAGTATTATATATATATATATATAGTCTGAAAGAATTTAAATGTTTTCTCTATAATATTCTTCTACAACTAGTCAGTAGTTGTGAAGTAATCTGTACCAATAATATTAACATAACAACCCTCTTTCAAATGTTTGAAACTGTGTATTGACTATACATGGGGTTTCTGTGACATACTATGAACATTGTTTTCATTTTCGAAAAGGTTTGAACAGAAATTCATCTGTAAACCGTCATGACTTACGGGCACGGAGGGTGATCAACCCCATTGTACCCTGTATTGATCAATACTACATGTATAAGAACGATGTTATCGTTCACTCTGTCCGCCTTGGGCGCATAAAAATTTTCCCATTATCGGGATGTTCATACCTGTCGGGATTTTATAACAAAGGTCTTATCATGTTCAACAATTATCTATAGTTCAACATATATGTATATCAAAGGTGTATCAACATGCGATTAAATATAATGATTATCCAAGTGGGGACACTTGTATAATCATTTCTAGAAATTAACGAACAGAATATATATAACTGAATTATCATATACTAACATGTTGATAATCAATGGACGTATATAATATAAATTTAACAATCTGTACAATAATAACAATAATTCTGAACTTCTCACTTCTGTCCATTGCATAAAGAAAATGCAAAGTTAGGATACTTGCCTGATGCGCTGCTTACACTTACGCAACTTAGATTTATCTTTTCTATCTCGACCTATCATTAATCAGATCATTTTACTGATTAGTACAACATAACGTACATATAACACTGCCTATTGCAGTCAGCACATTCCCTATTCACATTATCACACATATTCAACAATCGTTGACTCATAATCAAACATCAACACCTTCCTAATCACATTGTCATACAACCTTAATAACCATTGAATCACAAATAAACACATAAATTAAATTATTTAAGTCCAGATCAATTTCTGAAACATGTCGGTCTATCGACAGCTTTATCGGGTAAATATCGACTCTAAGACTCTAAACCGTAGTTCATTATCCATTTGGATAATTTAAACATCAGTCGCACTATTTTCATGACCTTATAATAAGTATTAAATAATTATTATCATTTATCATAATTTTTGAAATATCAGAATCATTATTAAATGATTTAAATATCAAACAATTCTATTATCATTAACATTTAATTAATATTAAACTATTAATGAATCCATTGTCAAAATATTAAAGTTATGTATAATAACTCAAAATATTTTTAAAGTATTAATAATACCCTTAAATGATTTTTAAAATATTTAAAATCATTATTAAATAATTACCATTAATATTAATGAACTATTTATCCAAATATTAAAAGTCATAATTATAACTTAAAATATTTTTAAATCATTAACATCCTTTTTAAAGGATTTTTAATTAAATAAAACCATTTTTAAACTATTTATTTAATATAATTATTAAATAAATTTAATATCATTAATCATTAAATATCATTAATATTTAATTATTAATGAAATTATCCTTTAAATATTAAAAGTTATAGTTTATAACTTAAAATATCTTTAAACACTTTATTTTCATTTAAAATGATTTTTATAATATTAAAATCATTTTTAAACTAAACTATTTAATATAATTATTAAATAACTTTAATATCATTAATAATCATTAATTAATGAAATTTACCTTTAAATATTAAAAGTTATATTTTATAACTTAAAATATTTTTAATACCTTATTATTGTTTAAAATGATTTTTAATATAATAAAATCATTTTTAATTCATTTATTTAATTCATTTAATAAATAACTTAATTATCATTAATATTAATTTATTAATGAAAATTATCAAATAATATTAAAAGTTATCAAAAATAACTTAAATTATTTTCTTATATCATAATATAATTTTAAATAATTTTTCATGAATTAAAATCATTTTTAAATAATTTATTTAATATTATAATTAAATAAATTAAATACTTTTAATATTCCAAAAATATTAAATATTTATGAAATATATTTAAAATAATTAAAAACTAATTTTCAGAATTTAAAATAATTTTTAATAATTTATTTTTTATTTTTAATAATTAAAAACTATTTTTTTCTATTTTTTTATAATTTTTGGAAAATAATAATGCTATCTGTCGCTAAAGACCACCTATAGCGACAGAACCGTTGCTATAGGTGTTCTTCATGTTCTTGAATATTCATAGGCAGTCACCGAGTAGGCTAGTTTGACCATCAATAATTCCGTGTGTGTTGTGTTTCTGGGCTAACTAAGCATTAGAGCGTGTAGTACTAGTGTAACACTTCATGCTACAACAACAATCAGGACCATACTATATCAAACGAACAAGATCTAGCATTCCTAAAACCTTGTCAGAGCTGTTCTTCATTTCTGGGTTTTCCAGAAATGAAGAACAGTTCATACTGCCTTCTTTCGATTTTTATAACTTGCAACACATGAACTGGTTTCGTGATCTAAGGATTTCAGATTGTAGACGACATATAAGGCTACAACTCTATTACATAACATCAATCTAACAACAACACACGAACAAAAATGATTCGGTCAAACCCTGTTACAAATAACCTTCAAACTTTTCTGGAAAATTTCCAGAAATCAAAACCGTGAGCGATTGAGCTACTTTGACCATCCATTAAATCCATTTCATATGTTATTTAGGTTATATAAAAGCTTTAAACTATATTCCATATACCAGTCTAGTAGTATATTTCAACAAATACAACAAAACAACTAAAATCTACAAGATCTAGCCGATTCAAAACTTGTCAGACGCTGAAAATAATTCTGGGTTTACCCAGATTTCATCTGGTCATGTCCGGTCAACGGGTTTTGACCGATCATAACTTCATATCCACAACAGATCTGATTTCGATTCTTGTACTAGATGAAAGATCTCATACAAGACTACAAAATGAAACACTTAAACAACAAAAATAATAAACACACAACAATCTACAGCCTCTGACATTCACTGTCAGAGAACAAAAAAAATAATTTCCAGATTTTTGAAAACATCAAATCCGAGCCTCTAGATGTTATGGATCTAACATCTAGCAACCCAGATCATCTATTTACACTATATCTAACATGTATAACACAAAAAAACTAACATCTAACATCAGATTTTTGGACAGAACTTGAATTAGGGTTTTATACTTATGATCAATTGATGATTCTAGGCTTCTGATTTGTGGTTGGATTTCGTGGGGCTGTGTTTGTGACTGATATTAGCAACAAATTTCGTGGCTTTTAGAGAGAAGAAGGCTTAGTTAGGTGTTAGACAAAAATTTAGTAAACAATAGCATTTTCTCTCTCCTTTAATCTATAAATAGACAAATTGGATGCATGAACTGATCATCTAGAGGCTGGTTGCTGTCAAATTCGTGCATGTGGAGTTGTTGAGAGTTGTTGAGCTACTAAAGTGTTGGCCAAACTTACAAGTTAGCTCAAATAATGCACTAGGGGCAAAATAGTCTTTTGATAATTCAATTTAATGGCATTCTTGTCATTTACAAACCCTTAGGGTTTAGGGTTTGTTTAGGCTTTGAGCCAATTTAACAAAAGTCTGGGTTTTAGCAATTAGGGTTTGTACAAAAATAATAAAATTACTAAATTTTAGTTTCTAATATTTTTAAAATAATAACTTTGTTAATTAAAGTAAGTTTGTAATTATCTAACAAATGGACATTAGGGTTTATTAATCATAATCATAATTAACTTTGCTAATAAAGTAATTAGGGTTTATTCTTTCGGTAATTAGGGTTACCAAATTACTATTAGGGTTTTCAATTACTAAATTAGGGTTATAGTTTAGTAATTAGGGTTTAACAATTTAGGGTTTCTAAATTTAATAATTGTAATCATAATACTTGTTAATTAATCACATTATCAATAATCACCAACAATCTCAAACTCTAATTTCAAATTAGGGTTACTAATTATAGCAATTAGGGTTTCTAGAAGTAATACCTCAAAATGTTAATTAGGGTTTACCTAATTAATACATTTAAAACACGCCATAAATTATCTAACACACTTAAAACAATTTTGCACTCTAATTTGGATCTCAAATTAGGGTTTAACATTATTCTAGGGTTTGGTCAAAATACACCGTAATTAACCAACCATTATCAATACGGACATACCGTACATATTCATAGCACTGAAAAATCAAAATATAATTAATATTATATTATTATTCTCATACCTTGACAATAATCCAAAATTAGGATTTGGATTCAATATCTGATTATTCTTTCATATTTAACATTAATAATTAAGGTAAAATAATTAACTTAATAATCTGTACAAAAATTCATATAATTAAATAATTATTATATTTATTCTAAAAAAAATCACTTCATATATTATTTATATAATATATGATTATATATTCATGGAAAATAATTAATAAAAACATTTCTATTTTAAAATTAATTATTATAAAAATATACTTTATAATAATCAATAATTCTAGAATAAATTTACTTGTAAATATTCATGTAATAAGTATATTTTTATTTATCACATAAATATATATACACATAATCTTGTACAAATCCTCATCCTTAAAATAATTAAAAAAAAATTATACGCAAAATTTAAGATTTATTTATATAGAAAATGTCGGGTTGTCACAATTCCTCCATCATTTTGTTGTTGAGGTTCTTAGCATTGTCTGACACAATCACCTCTGGTTGTCCATATCGACAAATGACATTGTTTCTGATGAAAGCAATGATGAATTATTTGGTAACCCTGGGGAAGGAGGCTTCTTCTACCCACTTAGTGAAGTAGTAGATCATGGTGAAGATAAATCGATGTTCATTACTGGATTTAGGCTTAATGGGCCCGATAACGTCCATTCCTCACATCGAGAAGGGCCAAGGTGAACTCATAGTGTGGAGTTCCCGTGGAGGGGTGTGGATAGCATTCCCATGAATCTGGCATTGATAGCATCTCCTGACATGGTCATTGCAGTCAGCTTTAAGAGAGAACCAATAATGTCCTGTCCTGAGGACTTTTTTGACAAGGAGGGGGCCACTCATGTGGGGGCCACATACTCCACCATGGATTTCATCCATAAGCCTTTGAGCTTGATCTTTGTCTTAAACATCTGAGGAGACCTGGTCCGACATCTCTTTTGTAGAGCGCATCTCCACTAAGGTAGAATTTTAGAGCAAGACGATGATCTGCCTTTTCTTAGTCGGGCTCGCCTCAGAGGGTGTAGATTCATCTCGTAGGTATTCCTTGATATGTTGATACCAAGGATGCTGGATGGGAGGTACCTCATCCGATACTTCTCCCACGTAATTCCCATAGGTTGGGGCCTTGTTTAGGGAAATTGTGACGCTTGGCAAGTGTCCTTTGTCTGATATGTGAATTAAGGAGGCCAAAGTTGGTAATGCATCTGCAAAGTCATTCCTATTACGAGGAACATGTAGAAAGGAGATTTCTTCGAACTCCAAAACCATCTGTAAAACTTGCATATGGTAAGGCATCAAATGTAGTTTTTTAGTTTGATAGATTCAGGTGGATTGTCTGATTACCAACTCTGAATGTCCAAAGATAGTTAACCGCCTGATGCCCATTCAACGGGTAAGTTTTAACCCTATGAGAGAGCCTTCATACTCAGCCGTGTTATTGGTACTAACAAACTACAATTTGACGGCGACGGGACACTGCTCCCCGTATCAGATACTAGAACTGCTCCAGCTCCAGGACCTTCCATATTAACAGCTCCATCGAAATACATCTTTCATGCTTGGTGTGTATCTTACTGATGGTGTTGCTGAACTATCATTACTCCTTCATCGGGGAAATATGTTTCCAATGGTTTGAAATCCCCTGAAGGTGCAGCGGCTAGTTGATCCGCAATTCCTTGACCTTTGATGGACTTTTGAGTCACATATACGATGTCAAATTGTTATAGGATCAACTGCCATCTGGACAACCGGTAATTTAACATGGGTTTATTGAACATGTATTTGAGAGGATCCACGCAGGATATGAGATGGGTTGTGTGACCATGGAGGTAATGTGTTAACCTCATGGAAGCCCATGCTAAAGCACAATACGTCTTCTCGATCAGAGTGTACTTGTGTTCACTGATGCTAAATCTTTTGTTGAGGTAATAGATAACCCGTTCTTGACCTCTATCGTCTTTCTGTCCCTGCATGCAACCCATGGCATTGTCACTTATGGACAGGTACATGAATAGGGGAACACCATCCCTGGGTGGTACCAAAATAGGAGCTTTGACTAGTTGTTCTTTAATTATGAGGAAGGCATTTTGGCACTCATCATTCCATTTCATGGAGGAGTTTTTCCTTAATAACTTGAAGATTGGCTCATAGGTTGTTATGAGTTGAGAGATAAACCTGCTAATGAAGTTGATTCTTCCCAAAAATCCCTGAATTTCTTCTCTGTCTGAGGAATGGGCATTTCCGTAATGGACTGGATTTTGGTAGGATCCTGCTCAATCCCTTTGTGACTGACTAGAAATCCTAGCAACTTACCTGATCTAACGCCAAAAGCACACTTGGCTGGATTCAACTTTAAGTTATACTTACGCAACCTATTGAATAGCTTTCTGAGATGGTCAAAGTGGTCTTCTTCCTTCTGGGATTTGACAATGATGTCATCTACATAGTTCTCAATCTCTTTGTGCATTAAGTCGTGGAAAAGAGCCATCATAGTTCGCTGATAGGTGGCTCCAGCATTAATGAGGCTGAATGACAACCGTCTATAGCAAAAGGTTCCCCAAGGTGTGATTAAAGCAGTTTTTTCATGATCTTCCTCAGCACCCATGATTTGATGGTACCCCGCAAAGTAATCAGCAAAGGAGTACATGCAGTATTGAGCAGTATTGTGAAAGAGAATGTGGATAAAGGGTATGGGAAAGCTATCTTTAAGGCAAGATTTGTTCAAGTCCCGATATTCCACGCAGACTCGCACCTTTCCCCCAGGTTTAGGCACGAGAACAATGTTTGATATCCACTCAGGATATGTGGACATCATGATGATGTCAGCTTAAAATTGTTTCACAATTTCTTCTTTTACCTTCAAAGTCCACTCAGGTTTTAATCATCTGAGCTTCTGTTTGACTGGCTTGAATCCCTCCTTAATGGGGAGGCGATGAAGTACAATGTCAGTGGAAAAACCCACCATGTCTTCATGAGACCATGCAAACACATCCTGGAATTGGGTTAGTAGCGTAACCATGTCATTCCGCTAGTTTGGGGTAAGGTCTGAACCAATCTGGATTAACTTAGGTCATTCTAAGGTTCCGAGATTAAATGAAGTGGTTTGATCAAGGTTAGGTTTAGGTTTGTCTTTGACCCATTCTTGAATTTCCGGAGGTACGTCAATGTCCTCGTGTATTTCCATCAGGGCTGAATTCATCTCTACATCAAAGGTACAATCCTTGTGGAGAAGAGGCACCGTATCAGCAAGTACTGGCACATCTAAATTCAGGGTCATGAAATAAAATATGGCTTCACTTAGTATATATGAAACATTTTGATCATACACAGTGTTAGCATATACTGACAAAATAAACTGCTAATACTGTACAAAAAAGTAAACAGTTAAGCAATCTACAGTGCAGAAAGAGTTTCTGCCCGTTTTACCCTTGTCGACCAATGCAAGGAGTGCTGCTCCAATTGGCAAGGGCAAAGTCCGGGTGGACTGAAGTGATGGAGGGGCTATCATTGTCCTCCTTCTCCTGAATGATGGCTATTACGTCTGGGCAATCATCATCTGGGTTGTATCTGTTTGTATGTTCATCATGAACGATGATGCGTATGCCTAACATCATCCGGATGACATCTTGCTTGATTCTTCATTCCTCCTCTTCCATTAAAGGATCTGGAACAAAGACTTCTTTTTCTTTCACCGGTACCAGCTTGGAAAATAACATAGCCATGATACTGGCTGGCACCTTTACAGGAGGTTGTGCGGACTCAAAGTTTGAAGGCGAAGATAAACGTCGCGTGCTTGAAGCTGGAGGAATCTGCTGATGCTTATGAGCATTCCTATGACTAGAACTGGCAGAATAGCCTAGTCCAGCTATTCCATTTTGTTTGGTTAATTGAATTGGGTACTTAATACCCTGGAAATCTTTACCCATCCCTTGTCCCGGCTGATGACCCAATGACATCATTTCTTGAGTAGCCGACATTACCTCGGCATAAATCTTGGGTTCGGGAAATGGCATTCCAATAGCATGGTATTGGGTATTGCTTACTTCCAAGGCATAAAAACTAATCAGTTCAACATCTACATTAGCATTGATGAATAGCATGTCCCCGTGTTGAGGACACTCTGGTTCAGCGTTGACCGTGACTAGGATATTATTGATAATGTATTTCAGTTGTTGATGAAAGGTGGAGGGGACTGTCCCTGCCATATGAATCCACGGTCTTCGCAAGAGCAGGTTGTATCCTGAATCTATCTTGAACACATGGAAAGATACGCAGAATGTGTGGGGACCAATTTTGATTGGCAATTCAATTACTCCGACCGAATTCCGCCGGGCTCCGTCAAAAGCTTTGATGACCGTATGGCTACTCCGGATTCAGTTGGGATTGATATTCATCTTCATCAATGTAGCGTATGGATAGATATTTAGAGATGAGCCTCCATCTATCAAGACTCCAGCTATCATGTATCCAGAGGAAAAAACCACAATTTGCAACGGCCTGCGATGACCGGTCCCTTCGGGCGAGATGTCATCATTAGTGAAGGATATCACATTGTTGTTGAAAATGTGATCAACCAAATGTAGAAATTTTTCCGTATCCACTGATTTTGGTAGATAGGCTTCTTCTAAAACATTCAGCAAGATCGTTCGGTGATCCTCGAAAGTTAGGACCAAGTCCAAAATGGAGATTTGGTGTGGAGCTTCTTTTAAGCTTAAAACCACCTTGGCTTCGTTATGACCCATAGTGCAGAGGAAATTTTCAATCTTCTCAATGGGTATTTTCCCCTTTGATTTGATGGTAGACTTCATTACCCGTTGGGGAAGATATAGTGGATTTTCCTTTGACACTGTAGCAGTTGTATGTGAGGTGGATCCTTCACCTTCTCAATAATTCCACAGAACTTTGCGCAAGCTAACAATAGGATATTGTGCTCTGCATGGTAAGTTGATTGGCTCAGGAGCGGCCACTTTCAAAGGATTGTTGCTTCCTCTGAGTTGAATTGTTGATATTATGAGTGGCTTGACAATGTTATCAGCCTCAGCAGATAGAAATGCTACCAATCCCTTCCACTTAGTAGGACATGTATTCTTACTCCCATTTAGCACTGTATCATCATCTGCTAGTTACAAGACATCGCTGTCAATGAGATTCTGAATAAGGTGGCAGAGTGCCCAGCATTCTTCTGTGCTGTGACCACGCGAATGGGAGTGATATTAACATACTCCATCAGAATTGAACCGACCGGAACGGGGATTAACTGGAGGAAGAAGGGAAGTGATTCTTCCTTCATTGATGAGCATCTGCACGATTTCTTCCATAGGTTGGCCCAGGTGTGTAAACTCCCTTTTATTGGCGAAATCTCGATGGGCTTTGCATTTGCTCTCATTATCACTTTGTCTTCCAGCATTTCATTTTTTGAAGGTGACGAGAGTATATTTGTGACAAGAGGGAGGAGACTAGCATGCTCCTGGCTGACTAACTGGTGTGTCATTTAATGCTGATAAGTCACCAGTTCTACCAATTACTCAATTTGCTTGCATAGAGCTTTTATATTACGTGCCATTGTGAACTGGAACTTGGCATAATCCCACTTGTCAACACCGTCTTTGGGGGTCTGGGAGGATTCACAGTTGAAATTGGAACTCTGTCCATTGCTCTAATTAATCATGTTGACCTCTCCTTCTTTGTGTTGAGGAAGAGGGTTGTCTTGAACGTGAGGCTGATCTAGTTTGGTGACCACGATCTCACCGTTGTCTATCAAGTCTTGAATTTTGTGTTTCAAGGCCCAACAATCCTGAGTATCATGTCCAGGTGCCCTGGCATGATAAACATATTTTCGAGCATCATTGAAACCCCATCCATTAGGGCTGGCTGGTGGAAGAAGATGCGTGATTTTCTTCTACGTTGTTAGAAGAGTGAGAATATTCTCGAGTTATTCCCCTAAGGGTGTGAACACTCGAGGGCGTTTGACTTCTCCGCCTTTTGGTATTGGAGGGTTCGAAGACTGTGCTTGAAAGGGAGTGTAGTTTCTCCTTTGAATAGGCATGTTCTAATTGCCTTTTTGACCCTGTAGTATCAGCGAAACATCTTCCTCTTTCTTTTTATGGACCCTCCGGAGGTTGTTTCCATAATTTCCTTATTGGATGTGATCAGCAACAGCTTTAACGGCAGCTAGGTCTTGAATTTTTCCGGACATCAGTCCCATCTCAGCCATATCCCCATGTTTGACCATTTCAAAAAATGGTTTACTGATTCTGGCTAAAACTCTTCCCAGCTATGGATCTTTGAGTTGTCTAATCTTGTGTACCATAAACGAGCTTCTCCAGTCAGACTTTTCTAGAACAACTGCATTTTGATCTTCTCGTCCTTTGCATAAGATCCAAGTTCTCCAATAAACACCTTTAAATTTGTGCAATGATCTCCTAACCCATCATACTTTTCGAAGTCAGGAGTTTTAAACTTTTCTAGATAATGAACACCAGGGAAAATGCAAAGGTCAACATATGAAACACTCCCGTGTGTTCCAATTCCTTTGATAGCACGAAGGGTCTCTTCCATTTGGAGGACTTTCTTTTTGATATCATCGGTGTCTGGATCTCCTGGAGATGGGTGGCATCATGAGTTTTGTTGGTCGTATCCAACTGCAGTTCAGGTATTGTAATGACCTGGGCTCCCCCTTGTGTAAAGGATTCAGCATTTACGGGTATCTTTGGACCCTGAGTAGACTGGTGTAGTTCTTTAAACAGAACAGCTAAATCTATAATTTGTTTGCTTAATCCGTCGAATTCTTTGCGAGAAACTGGATTAAGGTCAGTCTGGTCAGATAACGACATGATTGATTGTAGGCCAGCAGCCTTTTTGGATTTTGACCGGGTAGTGGGTCCGATTGGTTCCCTGCGAAAGACTTGTATAGTTTAGTCTTTAGGGAATGTGTGTATAATAACATGCTATGTGATATGTCCGTTTTAGGAATTTTATCCTGCAAAACGGATGTCAGCTGTTTGTAATATAAGATAACATAATAAATTAAATATGTATGTGTACACATTTCTTCATATTTCTCATTACATGGAGATAGATATGGAATAAAATTACAAATAATTAAAAATGAGAAAGTATGAAGAGACTTTCCTCCGTTTTGGGTTTATTAGAGGCTGACCTATCGTAGGTTACTCTTGCGGCTTTTTGGCATGAAGGTTCCCAAATCATCGCAATTTACTCAACGGGAAATTAATCCAGTCTTTCAACTGGAGCGAATTTGGGTGGTGCCTTTCCTGAGCCTCGTGGGAATTAGTCTTCCTACGAGTCCAGTAATCAAACACTGACAGGAAAGCCTCCTGGTGGAAGGACCACACAACATTCATTCATATACATAGCGTCCCACCATATGGAAATGATGACATGTGCGAAGCACTAATATCACAAGCAGATATCGTGCGAAGCACTAAGTGCAATAAGTAAATGCATTCATACACATTCATCATAAATGTAAATGCAACATCCACACACAAGCAGATAATAGTTTTGAAAAAATTTGAAATAGCGGCTTAAGTCCTCTTACTGGAGTCCCCAGCAGAGTCGCCACCTGTTGACGTTGGGATTTTTAGTTATCCCTTTCCTTTACATGTTCTTTGGTGTTCTCCTTTTAGGTGAGATTTCTTTGAAAAAACAAGTGAAAAAGGTCCGACGTGTATAATGTCGACGATGGACTGTTAAGAGTCGTCAGTTGGTTTTTTAAATGATTGTACCAACATAACTGAGAAAACGTTTGCACATTGACCCAGTTATGTGACACTGCTAAACGAGTCGGTGAAATCGAGATTCATTAGGGTCCAGGGACTTGATTATGCGGGAGGAAGGTGTTAGTCACCCCCCGACATCCGTGTTACCACGGTGACCGCCTCTTTTTAAGAAACTATTATCTGAATGTGTGTGTGTGTGGGTCAATGTGCTGTTATTTGGAAATAGTGTGAGGCCTCGTTCGCACCTATATACACAGGGTTTGAATTTATGTAAAAATTCAATTTTAGCGAGATATGGCAGTGATGTTTTATAAAAGAGGTTTTTTCAAACGCTGATGCTCAATAGTAATTGAGACCTTTTACACTCCCATTTTATTAAGTGCTCGGCTTGATTGCTTTTATTTTCGAGATGTGAAGCATCTATAAGAAAATAATGTACAAAATAATACCGATTTCCTCGTGTGTATGAAAATAATCTGAGGAAATTCAGACACCGCAGAATAATTTACAAGCTGCTTACAGCTTAAAATGTTCATTATGGGAACCGAATCTAGATCCTATAGATTGAATCTGTGATCACATGATTCCTAGGCTCACATGATACCGCAATTTATTTGAAAGCAGTAAGTAGGTATATATATAAAACTGTAAATATATATATACAAACATGATCAGCCACCACGAAGCACCTCCATGGGGGATCATAAATGTAAATAAAGCTGTAAAAGCTATCAACCGCCACGGAGTAAACTCCAGGCGGGACGAAACGTAAATAAAGCTGTAAAAGCTATCAACCGCCATGAAGTAAACTCCAGGCAGGACGAAACGTAAAGAAAGATGTAAAAGCGATCAACCACCACGAAGTAAACTCCAGGTGGGACGAAACGTAAAGAAAGCTTTAAAAGCGATCAACCACCACGAAGTAAACTCCATGTGGGACGAATATATATATATATATATATATATATATATATATATATATATATTAACTGTGTGTCAAACTTTGTTCGATTAGCCTGAATTTTACATCCGGAGCGTTTACTTGCTTATATATATATATATATATATATATATATATATATATATATATATATATATATATATATATATATTAAAGCAGTAAACACTCCAGACCGAAGTCTAGGCTCATCGAACAAAGTCCGACAAACAGTTAATATATATAAATGTGTATATATATATATATATATATATATATATATATATATATATATATATATATATATATATATATATATATATATATACAAACTGAAAATAAAACCACGGACCGAGGTCCGGGCAAACGCACGCAACACGACTCTCAACGTGAAGAAGGGTGTGTGCAAAGATGAAGAGAAAGGCTTTAAAGTGTGTGAGAAGGCTTACAGTGGGCTGCTAAAGAAGGCTTCTATATCTTTAAAGTGGATGAAACTCGGCTCCCGACGGTACAAAAGTAGCTATATGTGAGCTCACAAGTGTATAAAATGGGAAGGCACTCAATATATTGCAAGTACGGAGCAAATTTGACAGGGCTTCCTCGCTCTTCTCTTTTCTTTAAATAGCCACACCAAGCCCTCTATTTATAGAGGGGGGAGCCGCAGGTGTACCTGAGGCTACCTGGGTTGCCCCGGGTTTCTCGAGTCGGGTCGTCTTTCAGTATGTGTACGTAGGCACTGCAATGTCTTTTCGATCTTTCAGAATTGCAATCCGGGAATCTGACTGAGGTAAGTACGACCTATTTTGGACCTCCGTTGTCGAGAGTTGTACAATGGCATGGGATTAGAGGTTGTACGAAGTCATGAAGATGGGACGGTGCCCTCCGATCTTCAAGCTTCAAATTCCATCCGTTACCCTGCACAATAGTCACTCGGGATTGGTTTTCCCTGATTCTTGTGGGATATCGTTGTGTAGAAAGGTGTATATCAAATGTTGAGACGGCGTGATGTGGCTTAAGAGTGGCGAGATGATGCCTTTCCCCTCACCGGAGTTATCGCCGATTTGGGCTGATAAAGCAGACGTTGCTCAGGGTTATCGCTGAGATTGGACTTCTGTAAATGTGGAGGTCCTCAGTATCATCTCTGAGGTGTGCCTGTCCTCCCGGTGTTATCTCCGAGTTGGTATTGGGTGTCTCGTTGTGAGCGCCGAGATTGAAGCTGGTTGTATTTGAAACAAACATTTCCGGGGTTATCGTCGGAACTGCATTCCTTGGGGTGATCACCAAGGTTGGCAGTTATTCCTATGATTGGGACTGATACTGGATACCTCAGGGTTATCTCTGAGATTAATTGGTCTTCTTCGATGTATGTCCCAGTATTGGATCTGCACGCCTCGGGGTTATCTCCGAGGTTGGAATTGTTACTCCTGGTGTGTGTTCCGGAGTTGATGTTGAACTTTCGGTAGTATCCGGAATGGATATGAACTGTCTTTCAGGGTTCCCTCTTAAAAGACGAATTTGTCCTCCTGCAATATTAGTGACAAGTGTGCAGAAAATTTCGAGTGTCTACAAGGTCCATGTTTGGCTAGCCTCAAAATACTCTTTCCCACTTAATTTAATTAAACTCTTATTATACAGTTTACTAATGTCACACCCATTTAAGAAATTAATTAAATATCTTATTTAATTTAATTAAATAAAATAGAATAATTCCATATTAAATCACATAGTCACATAATTAATTTCTCATTTATTAATTATGTCAAATCATTAAATCTCTGATTAATTATTAAATTAATTAGAATAGTATTATGCTTATTAAATAATTCATTTAATCAAATAAGCTCAGTTAAATACATATTTTTGAATAATAAATTCTCTACATTAATTTATTCAATGTAACACATATAATTAAATTAACCTACCACAAATTTATCAATTAATTATTTAACCCAATAATTAAATCATCAAAAAATATTTATTAAATTTAATAAATATTTAAATTACAAAAGTCTCGTTTGTCACATCTTTCCCCCCTTAAAAAGATTATGTCCCTAGAATCACGACTCAATCAATTTGTCCCGTTACATTCTCCCCCCCCCCCTTACAAAGATTTTGTCCCCAAAATCGCTTACACATAAATTAAACAAATAAATATGGGTAATTTTTCATCATCTACTCTTCGACTTCCCACATAGCTTCTTCAGCATTGTATTTCCTCTAAATTACCTTAACATAAGGTATTATTTTATTTCTGAGTACTTGCTCTTTCATGTCTACTATCTGAATAGGAACTTCTTCATAGGATAATTTTTTCTCAAATTGCAAGGGTTCATATTCAATAACATGTTTTTAATCGGGTTTGTAAGGTCGTAAGACAAAAACATGGAAAACATTATGGATATGTTCTAACGCTGGAGGTAAGGCTACCTCATAGGCAACTTCACCAATTCTTCGCAAAACTTCAAAGGGTCCAATAAACCTCGGGCTCAATTTCCCCTTCTTACCAAATCTGATCTTTCCCTTCCAGGGAGAGGCTTTCAAGAATACCAAGCTACTCAATTCAAATTCAACATTCTTACTGTGTGGATCGGCGTATTTCTTCTACCTATCCTGAGCTGCTATCAGTCTTTTTCGAATTACTTTGACTATCTCTGCCATTTGTTGTACCAGTTCTAGTCCTAGTAATTGTCTCTCACCAACTTCATCCCAGTAAAGTAGAGTTCTGCACTTCCTATTGTACAACACTTCATAATACGACATGCAAATACTAGTGTGGTAACTGTTGTTGTAATCGAATTTAACAAGCGGTAAATGATCATTCCAATTTCCTTTAAAATCCATGATGCACGTTCTCAACATATCCTCCAATGTTGAAATTGTCCTTTCGCTCTGCCCTTCTGTCTGAGGGTGATATGTCGTACTCATTCTCAATTGTGTCCCCATGCATTACTGTAGTCATTTCCAAAAGTTTGATGTAAAGCGTGGATCCCTATCGAAAACAATTGACACCGAAACTTCGTGCCTCGAAACAATCTCATTCGCATATAACCTTGCCAACTGGTCTAAGTTGAATTTGATTCTGATCGGAAGAAAATGTGCGGATTTTGTCAATCGGTCAACGATAACCCATACTGTGTCATAGTCTTTTTGAGTTGTCGGAAGGCCTACCACGAAATCCATCATGATATGTTCCCACTTCCATTATAGGATTTCTAGCGGTTGTAACAACCCACTCGGCCTCTGATGTTCTACTTTCACTTTTTAACATGTCATACACATGGCAACACACTCTGCAACATCTCGTTTCAAATTTGGCCATCAGAAATGTTGTCGAAGATCTTGGTACATCTTGGTACTACAAGGGTGAATAGAATATCGTGAGCTATGAGCCTCGGTCAAAATATCTTCCATAATCTCTAGCACTAGCGGTACCCAAATTTTGCTCTCAAATCTCAGTATTTCCTCACTGTCTATCTTTAATCTTGGTTCGGTTCCTTTGAATATCTTCTTTTTCACATTCTTTGCCCTGAAGTTAAACCTCCTTAACTTTATCTAGCAAAATTGTACCAGCTTGCATCTGGAACAATTTCTCATCAATTTTCATAGGATACTTCACTTCCAATTCTAGCTTCTCCATTTCTAAAATTAGCTCCTCCTAAGCGGTCAACATCATCAATTTCTCCTGACCCTTTCTACTTAAGGCATCAACAACCACATTTACTTTACTCGGATGGTATAAAATCTTGCAATCATAGTCCATAATTAACTCCAGCCACCTTCTCTAGTGCATATTCAAGTCCTTCTGTGTAAAAATATATTTCAGAATTTTATGGTCTGTATATATTTCACACTTCTCCCCATAGAGATAGTACCTCCAGATCTTCAAAGCAAATACCACCGCAGCTAACTCCAAGTCATGGGTCGGATACCCCTTCTCATAGTCCTTCAATTGTCGTGACGCATACGCAATTACCCTACCGTTTTGCATAAGCACACATCCTAGTCTTTTATGCGACGCATCACTATAAACCACAAAATTTCCTGTGTCATCTGGAAGAGATAATATAGGTGTGGTACTCAACCTCTTCTTAAGTTCTTAAAAGCTTTCCTCACACTTCTCCGTCCAAATGAATTTTATAGCTTTCATAGTCAAATTCGTCAGCGAGGTTGCGATCTTAGAAAAGTCCTGAATGAATCTTCTATAATAACCTACCTATCTAAGAAAACTTCTTACTTCCAACGGTATTTTTGGCTGATCCCAGTTCATCACAGCTACTTTAGAGGGTTCTACCGAAATTTCGTCCTTATCAATCACATGTCCAAGAAATTATACCCGCTCAATCCAAAATTCGCATTTCGAAAACTTGGCATAAAACTTCTCCCTTCTCAACGCCTCTAACACTACCTTCAAATGCTCTACATATTCTTCCTTGGTTTTTGAGTATACCAAAATGTCATCGATGAACACCACCACAAATTTATCCAAAAACAGTTTAAATACATTGTTCATCAGGTCCATAAACGTTGCAAGAGCATTTGTTAGATCGAATGACATCACCATAAATTTGTAGTGACTATATCGAGTCTTAAACGTTGTCTTCAGAACATCCTCTGGCCTCACCTTCAACTGATGACAACCACTCCTCAAGTCTATCTTTGAAAAGTATATCGCTCCTTTCAATTGATAAAATAGGTCCCGATCCTCTGTAATGGATATCTATTCTTAATCGTGACTTTATTCAGTTCTCTGTAGTCGATGCAGAGTTGCATCGTCCTGTCCTTCATCTTTACAAATAACACCAGTGCTCCCCACAACGATACGCTTGGTTGAATGTATTTCTTGTCCACTAACTCTTGCAGTTGTACCATTAATTCTTTCATCTCTACCGGAGCCATCCGATACAGTGACTTCGAAATTGGAGCAATTCTTGGCGCTAAATCGATCACAAACTCAACCTCTCTATTTGGCAGAAGTCCTAGTAGATCATCTAGAAATACGTCTGCGAAGTCCCTCATTACTGGTATCTCTTCTATATTCGAGTTCTATTTACGACTATCAACTATATAGGCTAAATATCCTTCACATCCTTGTCTTAATAACTTCTTAGTCTGGATCATCATCAGACAACTCGCTTGTCTAAGCAATTTGTTGCCATAAAACACAACCTTTGACGGAGTCATAAGGTTAATACATTTCTTCTGGTAATCAATTACAGCCACATAATTGAATAACCAATCCATTCCCAGAATGACATCAAATTCCCCAAGTTTGATAGGGATAAGATCTACGTTCATAATGTTACCCATAATATCCACCCTACAGTTCTTATGTATATACTTAACGATGATCACTTCTCTATTCGCAATCTCTAAGTTCATGGGGTATTCTAACTCGTCCTTAGGCAATTCCAAGTTCTTAGCAAAGTCATCAAATATAAATGAACAAGTAGCACCCGAATCAAATAATATATAAGCACTAACTTTATTGATCGAAATGATACATTTCACCACATCGCGAGACTGCAATGCATCCTGCACTGTCATGATGAATGTCCTGGCAGTCGGTCGGTTGGTTGTGGTTGGTCCCGTGATAGTTAGAGCATTGCCACCGTTGTTTCCCTTGTTCCCTCCTATTCATATCCCTCCAGATCCTTTCTTGGGACATTCCCTAGCCAAGTGGTCCTTCGCCCCACATGTGAAGCAGACGCCCTTCTTTGGGTTAGGGCAGTTAGGTGTTATGTGTCCTTCCTGACCACAATTGTTGCAAACTCTTCTCCCTTTCATACAGACCCCCAGGTGAGCTTTCCCGCAGGTCGAACATGCTTCAACTGTGACGCCCCCAAAATAGGTCCAATCCATCCAACCCATTCTGAGTCGCCAAATACATGGTACAGAAAATAACTACAACTTTATTATTACAATTGTCGTACAAAATACAACAACACATATGTTGTGAGTTTTGATACAAATATATACCAACTGTGACTCTCATCCCAACATTGGATAGCACGTCACAATAGCACCTTACATAAAGGTACAGTCAATAACTATTTTAGAAATTAAAATCTTCGGAAAAAGCTCAAGGAAACATTCGTCCATGGGAGGCTATGCATTTAAGTTATAATAGATATCATAAGACTGGAGAATTATCCTTGGTTGACCCAATAGACCCCAAAGAAAAATGAGAAGATTGTTATCATATTCTTTCCAATGGCGAGTCTTCTCTTGACATATAATTATCTCCATTATCTCTAATTGAGAATTATATTTCATCCAAACTCAAAGATTATATAGGTAGTTCTCGTAGATATACTCAGCAAGTGGATGTGCACAACCCTGTCTTATGATAACACGAAATCGCATGTTATTAAACATCGTGTATGATAGTGGCAAAACACCCTTCCAACTTTGGGTTCGCCTCATCCTATTTGATTCACCAAATATAACTACTAAATGATGTATAAAATACAACACACTATTCTAAAGTTCTCAATAAAATTATTTTCATACTGTTTAAGGAGAACCTCCACAGCTATAGACCACCGTTCTATTCTCCTATTACCCCCGCTCGACCGAGCTACACTCTTACTACCTGAAAGGAATTGTGAAGTAAAAGGGTGAGCACAACTAGCCCAGTAAAGAATATCATGACAAAAGATAATTAAATTATCAATAGCCTTCGTCAGTAATGAATCAGAGATTTAGACTATATGGTATATGATAAAACTTTTCAACCATAGTTGCAGTGGAACGAGCAATAAAAGAGTCAAATAGACCATAAAGTCTATTATCTTCTCCATGTTAAAAGTCCACCAACAATGTTTTATCCCTGTAAAATCAATCAACAGTTCCCACAATCATATGAATAACTCATAATCATAATTGTGGTTCTAAATTCCTCTTCTCATCCAGGACGAAGATAATTTTCATCACTCGTCTTTATCTGAAACATCAAAGATCATGGTTATACCAAATCACAGTTCCTGTTCATAATCATAGTAATAACTTCATCTTTGCACTACGGCCAAAGATATTCGTCAACAGTTCATCTTTGCACTACTGGCCAAAGATATTCAATAACATGTCATTTTGCACTACAAGCCAAAGATATTCAACAACAGATCATCTTTGCACTACAGGCCAAAGATATTAATATCTCAAAGAAATATATAATCATTTCAGAATTTACATAAATAATAATTATAACCATGTTGATCAATTCACCTTTGCATTTAAGCTAAAGATATTCAATTATAAATTCAATGGTCATGATCATACCAGTCAAGAATTCAACTTTGCACTACTGGCCAAAGAGAACCCATAGTCACAATCATACCAATAATCTACCCATCTTTACACTTAAGTCAAAGAGAAATTTCATTACCGGAATTATAAAAATGGTATATATGATAATAAAAACAATATGATCAACAACTGCATTTAATTTCAAGAGTAAGATTCATAAATCAACGATAATTTGGTCAGAAAAAGAAACTAATTTTGTCGTGAATAGTACCCATGAATAGTAACTCGTAAATAGTAACTCATATTCGTACATAGTACTGTATACGTAAATAATATCATATACGTAAATAGTGCCATATACATGAATAGTACCATATACGTGAATAGTGTCGTATACGTGAATAGTAATCCTGACATGAAAAAGGTAGTAATTCCACAATAAAATCTATACCAATATTTCAGTATAATGATATTGAAAGAATAACATCATTATGAAGAAAATAACATCCCTTACTATCCCTTACCTCAAAAGAATAGTACTTCTGGCTGGAATATCGGATGTAATGCTGAAGGAAACTTGCACTGAATAGCAACTCTCAAAGTATCTAAATACTCACAAAATACGCTCGATAATATAGAGAGAGAAAACTCACGATTCTAGTGTAATTTTCAATTCTAACTAAGCACCCTATTTATAGAAAAATGCTAGAACGCCAAAGGAGACTAAATTAATAAAACAATAATAATAAATTTTCTACGCATGCCAAGTTGCCAACCAAGACCAAATTATCAGCCATCACAAGTGGGGCCCACCAAAAATCAGCCAACTTTTCCCAACAACCAAAAATGGGGCTCAACCATATTTTTAATAAAAATATTTATTTCTGGAACTTCAATAATTCATAATAAATAGCACTTTTATCAGAAAATTTTAAATTTCATATCTATTCCATAGGAAATCGAATTCTCTACAACTTTGTAGAATAAAGTTTTTCCAAATTCCAAACGAAAAATGACTGAAATCCACATACGGACGATTTTCAACACCTCTTAAAATTAATAAAAATCATACATTAATTTTTAACGGTTCATAATTTGTGGACATATACTCAACTTATATATGTATAACATATCAAGAAATCACAACGATCTAATGGTCTAATCAAAATTATAACTCACGCAATAGAGCTTAAGAACACTGATTTGATTTTCGGACTATAAGTCCCTCGTATCAGTTTCACTCATACAGTCATCTCGAAAAATCCACAAAGAATATTTAGGTGATTCAAATTTCTGCGTTTAGCTTACTTTCAGGGCTTTCTTTTGATATATGGCTCATCTCCAAACTCATTATACACAAAGAGTTATGGATTTTACAAAATCAAGTAATAAACTAATTTTTCTGAAAATCCCATATTTTGTTCTTCTTTTGATTTCTAGATTTCTCTCATTTGATTCATGCACCATGAATTTAGTGTGAAAATATCAACATTATTATATTATTATATAACCACATTATACAGTTATAATGTAAGATAAAATATTAATTTTCAACAATTGACACTTTTCTAAGAATTCCTCCATTCCGAAAAAATACTGATAAAACACCTCAGCATTAATTTCATCATTTATATCCACACAAAATAAATATTTCCATATCCATCATTTATATCCACATAAAATAAATATTTCCTTATCATATAAATTAATAAATAATTATTCACAAATATTATAGAATCACAATTATGACAACCAAGTCATTCCCAGGAAAGAGGGGGCTTTCCGATAAGGATTTCTCCTTAATGGTGCGCAATTAAATGACCAAACCCCTTTCTTAGACAGAATTTCCTTAAACATTGCCAATAATGATATCTAACAATATTATTCAAATAATATGAATTATTGATCTGATAATGGAGATAATGTGCAGTAACAATTATTGAAACAACAACAATATAAAATATCAACTTTACAATTATTGAATCAATAAAATAAAATATTGAACAGTAATTACTGTAATAATTATTGAGTAGTGTCTTCTTACGTAAGAATCAATAATTAAAAAATACTATGCAATACCGTGTGCTACTGTGCATCCACGCGTATTACTGTATTTTAACCACCGTGTATTCCAACAGTGTTAACGGTAACAACTACGCCGTTATTTATAAAAACTCATATTTGTTGTTTTCTTCATTCGACAATTATTCTGTTATTGGGCCCACTAATGGTTGAGCCGTCGTACGAATATTCTCCGACAGTAAGAATATTCCAAGACCAAACGAATATTCCCCAACAACAATGAGTATTTTATAATCACTTGCTTATTTAAAATATTTACATATATCACCCTTAACGCTAACCTTTTATCAATTTAACCATTTACTGAATAGTAATTATAAGAAAATTTTAAATACTTTTATTTCATAAAATTCGGGGTCTTACATCAACCCTGTGACGCCCCCAAATCTATACGCCCGCGGTATTCGATTTGGTGCTCACGACTAATCGATTTACTATACAAATAAGTCAAGATACAATTCTCATAGATCCATGGTTCACATTATCCTATAACAGATAATAGTTCTCGTCAGAACTATTGTTGTGTTTTGATACCCTCACTTGGATGTATAGACTGTATCTACGAATAGTGTCTATCTATCCGAATTTTAGAGTACTAGTAATAACATGAACAGTCCATATTACTAATACCTTCACTCAGATGTATAGTGTATATCATGCAGATTACACTATCGTATCGATAGTACCTATTTATCTAAAATCCAGAGTATCAACAACAACATGAATAGTCCATGTTGTCAATACCCTCACTCAGATGTATAGTTCCCAAGGATCTCAAGCTAAATTGAAAATTCTAATTACATTTATATATGTAAAAAACACGGTTGTGGAAATAAAGATATATATATATATATATATATATATATATATATATATATATATATATATATATATATATATATATATAAGGTTTGATTACATGATTCTTCATAAAGAATTTCTTATTACAAAGTATTACATTCAGCTAGACAGTAATATAAACTAATCTAAATAGGGACGTTTTCCTTTATTAACTCCAGATGTTCCAGAGTTACCATCTAATACTACAAAGGGAATAATTTGCAAGGGTAAGCTATGACATGCTCAGTAGGTTTTATATTTATAACAATATAAGATTTGAAGAAGTATAACCGTTCAAAACTCAACTGATAGTTGCTACCATTTCTGGAATTTTTTTTATCCATTTCTGGACTTTGTATTTCTGTCAGTCACAAAGACTTAGAAATTTTGTTTAGATATGAGATAGGGAATCAACCTATTCAATATCCTAGGAGTATGCATCGCATCCTACTAGTGGTCACATTCACTAAACGTCAATATTTAATTGACCAAACATCGATCCCTTTTCTGGATACACAACTTCAGTATAGGATGTCTTACCAAAGCAATTTGGTTTGACACAATATTTTATGCTCAATAAACAATATCATATGAATAAACAATTCATTTCTGAGTTATGCTGAAACTATAGCAATAACTTTGCAAAAATGGGAAATTCAAGTTTAGGTTTGGTATAACATATCAAAAGTAATTCAAGATACGAATCTTGTTTAACGAATACACAGGGTTCGATAACTTGTATAAATAAAAAGATAGGTTAGAAGACTTGCCTTGATGTTTAGTATACTAAACTATAAGCGTAATCTTGTTAAAATAACCCTACACAATCATATAGTGCATAAGCGGTTAGATTCATCGTTTTATATAAATTTATATGTTATATAATAACTTAACTTAACTATGTTCATAGATGATATAAGCTTCTTAACACCATAGCTCTTTTAAGCCATTAAAGTAGAGAGCCTCCAAGAAATTTTCAGCTTTGACGTCCTTTACGTAAATTGCCATAACATTTTCGTTTTAAAACAATTTTGGGTGATTCTTTCACCTACGCCCTCTTAACTTCTATATCTACAACTTTCTTATATATTTCAAAAGCATATTCCCATTTTAAAATTTCGGAAAATGCACAAAAATGTCAGAATTGTGATTTTGGTTCACAATGCTTCATTTCATTTGGTAAAACATGATACCACGAGCATTAATTTGCTAGGATAAAATGTTATGACACTTAATAACACATCATAACATAAAATTTATAAAATCATAAACCTACTTATGTAAAATTTATGACTTGCTCAAGAACATACAAAGAACGCGGAGAACATGAAGAACGAAAAATGGAACATGATAACGACTTATGTTCATGAGCTTTTGGTTTTCATAATTATAATATTTTCGGCATTATAACGGCTTGCATATGTGATTATAACATTTTATAAAAGAAATAACATAAACTTAAGTAATATTAGATTTGCTCAAGAACACATGAAGAAACACAGAGTTGGAAAATTCGAACATGGTAACGACTTGTGTTCTTGACATTTCTACTATACAATTACATAAATTGAATAATAACGTCTTGCTCAAGAACTTATGAAGGACACGAAGTTGGAAAATCTGAACATGGTAACGACTTATGTTCCTGAGCTTATAAATTATAAAATGAAATAAAATCAAACATAACAATGACTAGAGATGTTACCTCTTGTAGTTGCAAGCTTTAACTATTTCTTTGCAACTTAAGATTATAACTTTATGAATTGGCGAATTTAAGTGTAGGAGGAAGGTCCTATTTATAGGATTTCCTAGGTTAGGATATTTTGGTCTTTAAGCCACAAAATATCTACCAAGCTTGACACAGCAGCTTGCAACTAAGCTCGACACAGCAGCTTGCAACCAAGCTCGACACAGCAGCTTGCGACCAAAAATATCTACCAAGCTCGACACATCAGCTTGCAACAAAGTTGGACACGGCAGCTTGCCACCAAAAATATATACCAAGCTCGACACAGCAGCTTGCAACCAAGCTCGACACAACAGCTTGCCACCAAAAATATCTACCAAGCTTTACACAGCAGCTTGCAACCAAGCTCGACACAGCAGCTTGCAACCAAGCTCGACACAGCAGCTTGCCACCAAAAATATCTACCAAGCTCGACACAAAAGCTTGTAACCAAGCTTGACAATGCATTTTGTCAGTGTAAGCACGACAAAGCATTTTGTCAGCATAAGCACGACAAAGTAACTTGTCAAAACAAATATACTGAAAAGTCCATAATGGAATAAAACAATTTAAACACGACATTTTTTAGAGAAATTTTTTTATTAAACAATACGACTTTTCACGACGTATTATCGGTAGATCTTGAAACAGAAAGTCAATATGAAGTACGATCTCTCAAAAGAACCTAGGGTCAAATCCTAACTTTTATCGTTCTTTACGTGAATAGTGTTTTTACGCAAACTTTCTCTGAATTTTTTTAATTTTGTCTTCAAATTTCTTAATCATTTATTCTTTCACGCAACAAAAATACTACAATAGTATCACCATCCTAGGTCATAAAATGACATTTAAACATACAATTCAAATAATATTCAAAACTTAATTTTTAAACCAAGTGAATTTATTGGTCGTTACAAACCCTCTTCTTTGACCTCCTTGCTGATTTCTATATAACAAGGGATTCAGTCCCTGTTCAAACTTTCTTGGTTTCCTCTCATCTGTTTGTACTTGATACGGGGCGAACCTAGCTAACTCATTGAATTTTTTCGCATAATCTAGTACGGACATATTTCCCTTTTTTAATTCCAGAAATTGTACCTCCATTTGGTTTTGGGAGCTTGTCGGGAAATACATCTCGAAGAACATCTCCTCAAACCTCTCCCAAGTTATCACACATTCTCCTCCACAGACCTTATTTGTTTGCCACCAATAACTGGCTTCTGATTTCAGCATGAATGTTGCGTAGGCGATTTTCTGGTCCTTTCTGACTCTGGCGAAGTCAAAAACCTTTTCCATCTCCATAATCCAAGTTTGAGCTTCTATCGGGTTCATGGAACCTTTAAACTCTGGCGGTCCCACTGCTTTAAAGTCCTTGAATGTTGTATTTGGTGGAGCTTGAGGTTGATTGTTAATTGCTCAAGTCAGTAAGTTCACCAACTGTTGAACGGGGTCAGCATTGGCATTGTTGTTGTTGTTCGTCAACCCTTCTTAGTTCGGTTGACGATTTGGTCTTCTTCTCGATGGCATATTTCTGTTAAGAATATACGCTTATTATGTCTTTATTCAATCCCTTAAATATTTAAGGCTTTACTAAAACATTTAAACATAATCACTTAACACATTATCTCAAATAAACTCTGATATTTTATTCAAATCGAAAGTTTTAACATCATATAATAGCATCACTGCTATTCACATCATATATCCTGAGATAAAGAATCTTTAGGATTAAATCATCATTATATTCCTTTGTTTATAAGCACATCGAAATTTACATTTTTAACTAACATAGACATTCACATAATTCATATTATTCCTATCACGACCTATTAAGACGGCGAATAGCTTCTTTGCGCTCTTCTTCCATGATACAAAACATCGTTCTGTGATCCTACATGTACGAAGGTAAGTCCTCAAACTGAATTGGATAGTACATAACTTGATCCTAGGCCTTGTTCACCGCAGTGTTGAATGCACAATCCATCTCCACCATCTTAACCTTCTTTGCTTGTACCTCTTCCTCAGCTACATTTGCTCGCTGGGAAGCCTTCTCATAAGCATCTTCAGCTCTGGCACGTTTGACAGATTCCTCTCTCAAATCATCCTTCATCTTTGCAACCTCTGCCATCAGCTCCTCATTGTCACCCTCTAGGTGATCCAATTTTCACTCCACATTTTCTAATTTATTTTTATAATTCTCTTATTATATTGTCCATTAGTCACATTTTCACTTAATTATTTAATATAAACTCCACTTTGTTTAACAAATCATTACGTTTCTAATTTTATTACTTAATTAAATTAGAATATTTTCATTCTCTCACTATTATTACACTTGAATAAATTTTATTAATTTTTTTTATTATTATTATTTTTTATTTTTTTGCCCGCCGGGGCGGGGTAATTTATCTTGGTAACGCCCGCCGGAGCGGGGTTACCCAGATTCGTTACCCAGATTCAGTTTCTGCAGTTCGCAAAGAACACAGAACAAGGCCAATTTAGGCCAAAATCTCATACAAGTAACGAATACAGTTTCAACCATATGTTCTAAACTTGAAGTTCGTGAAGAACACATAACAGTGCCAATTTAGGCCAAAACCTCACACAAGTAACGAATACAGTTTCAACCATATGTTCTAAACTTGCAGTTCATAAAGAACACTGAACATGGCCAATTTAGGCCAAAACTTCACATATACAACAAAAACTATGACGCCCCCAAGATAGGTATACATCACCCATTCTGAGTCGCCAAAAACATGGTACAAAATTCAAATACAACTTAATTATACAACTGTCGTGTAACGTACGACAAAATATAAGATGGGATTTTCAACACGAATATTGTCTTCTAGACAATATCCAAACTCAAATTCAATATTATTACATTTATTTTCACACTACTTCACAAAATAGTGAGGACTACTAATGCAAACATCTGGACCGTCACTTTGTTCCCCGACTAGTCCCAGCTATATTCTCATTTCCTGAAGAGAACAATTAAAACAAAGGGTGAGCTAAACTAGCCCAGTAAGAAATATTATGACTAAGATAATGCAAAATAAATTATCGTTAGCCTTCAAAAGTGTTAAACTGATAAAATACAATAAATATCAAGTTTAACTACAGTGGAACAAGCAATCCATTAAAATAATCAAGTATAATATAAAATCTACTATCTTCTATGATTTAAAAAATTTATCAACAGTTTTATTGATGAGACTCAGCTTAATAAATAATTCACATCATCGAATTATCCCTGCACTATGACCAAGGATATTCATTAGTATTATGACCAGAAATTATCCATGCACTACGGGCCAAGGATATTCGTATTTTCATCAATAGTCATGATCATGCCAACAACTGTCCATCAATGCACTACGGCCCAATGAGTACTTTTACCACATCATTTGTAACATTACGGTCATGATTATACCGAATAATCCCTGGTCATAATCTTACCAAGTCCATCTTTGCACTACAGGCCAAAGATGACTTTCATAATAATATAAGCATGAGGATGATGACAATGATATAAGAATTCAATTAAATGAAAGTAAAGGATAAATTTTAAAGATTTATAATTTAATTTATCCAGAATTCAATAGTGTCCAAATTGTCAATATGATACTGTTTTGTGGAGTAAAATTCAAGAATAATATTGTAAAAAAATGATTAGGACCGAAAAGAAATCAATTTTTGTTATGAATATACTTATCAAGAATGCTCAGAATAATATATCCATGAAAAGATACTGGATGAAGCGCAAATATCAAGGATATTCTACTAATTTCATGAAGTATAGAAGCCAAAACTTTAACAAAATGAGTGTAGAATTCAAAATCTGAAACGAAATAATATTACTTACATACTACAGAGTATGGAAGAAAATATTATTTCATACGAATACTGAACAAATATAATATCTCTTACGACTGTTGAACGAAAATAATATTCCCTACAAATATTAAACGAATATAATATTCCTTACGAATATTAAACGAATATATTATTTCTTTTGAATATTGAACGATATAAAATTTCTTACAAATATGAAAAAATAATATCGTATGAGAATATGAAATAAATAATACACCTTACCTTGAAAAGAAGAGTATTCCAACTGGTATAGTGGGGATATTCTTGAAGAAAACTTGAACTGTTTACTACGCTCAAAGCTTCCTTAAACTCTAAAGAAATACACTCAAGATTATAGAAGAAGAATTTTTTGATTATGGTGTGATTTTCAATTCTAACTAAGCATCCTATTTATAGGAGAATAGAAAGGATACTATTTGAAAATTCTAATCACGGACGCACAAAACGAATTCATGGGCAAATTCGTTCGACTGAATCGTTTGAAATTTTTTATTTACTATGCAGCACTATGCAATAAAATATTCTAATAAAATGAAAACTTTAAATAAAATATAATATATTCTATTTATAATCAAATAAAACAAAATTTATAAAATATATATATAATTATAATTATAACCTTTGCCTTGCGGCAAAGGTATCCCCCTCTCACCACATTAATTCACACACACACACTTAAATAACACACACACACCCCCCTAAATCACATATATATATATATATATATATATATATATATATATATATATATATATATACTCCCTCTAATTCGCGTAACCTTCCCCCCACCCCATTTTCATTTTTATTTCCCCCACCCCACACGTCACTTTCACACACATCTTTATCACAGACAAATATTATATATATATATATATATATATATATATATATATATACCGAATCATCTTCTACCGATTATTTTGAAAATGAATAAATGGGGGTCCATAAAATAAGCCAAAATTACCACAAATACTTCATAAAAAACACCTCAATATTTTTAATAACAATTATCATCATTATTATAATTAGCAATATTTAACAACCAGATTGTTTCCAAAAAGAGGGGGCTTTCTGATAAGGATTTCTCCCTATTGGCGCGCAATTTGGTGACCAAACTCTTTCCTCGACAGAATTTTCTAGACATTATTAATTATACATATAATAATTAGAATAACTTGTCATCTCAATTATTGATTTAAAAATATATAAAATATTGACAATAATTGAATCAAATAACATAAGATACTATGCAGCAATTACTGTAGCAATAATTGAACAAAATTGAGTGACTTCTCACGTAAGCATCAATGATCAATATTGTGTGATATTATGCAACCACACGTATTACTGTACTTTTACCATCTGGTATTTCAACATTTTAACGGTAAAACTTTCGCCGTTATTTTTATAAAAAGATATTTCTATCATTTTCTCATTCCGACAATAATTTCATTGTGGGGTCCACCAATGATTGTGTCGTCGTACAAATATTCCATGTTAAAACGAATATTCCCTGACCAATCGACTATTTTATGACAACTTGCATACTTTGCAAAATTTATAAATACTACCCATAACTATAACATTATATCAAATACACACCATAATACTTAAAAATATATTTTGAGAAAATTAATCTTTATTCATAAAATTTGGGGTCTTCCAATCTCCCCTCCTTATGAAATTTCGCCCTCGAAATTTACGTATATACCTAGTATGTCGAAGAGGTGAGGATACCTTGTTTACAGTCTAACTCTTAAGGTATAACCTTTGAGTGTAGAATATGTTCCATCATATCAAAGATTTTAACAGGTACTTCTTCATACGTTAAATCTTCCGCTATTTCGTCCGGTTCTAATTCAATAATGTGGTTCGGGTCGTCCACATATTTACGTAACATCGATAAGTGAAAAAAAAATATTATGAACACGTGACATACTTGGCGGTAAAACGAGTTTATAGGCCATAGTTCCTACTCGATAGATGATTTCAAATAGACCAATAAAGTCGAGGGTTGAGATTCATCTCTTCGTCGATTCATGCTTTTAGAATAACGCCCTCTTGAACCTTCTTCTTCACATTCATCAGCTCTGAGTCTGTAGCTTAAGCGGCTTTAACTTTATCAATTAAAGTCAATTATAATAGTATATTTGATATCTTCATGTAGGTTCTTGGAGTTTTTTTAACTTTATCTCCATCTTTTGTAAATCGTACAAATGGGTCTTTGTGTTAACAACGTCGCACTCGTAACCGCATACGATCTTCTACTCAACGCATCAGCTACCATATTCGCTCTTCCACGATGTTATAGAATGGTATATTCATAATCTTTAACAACTCGAGCCAACATCTTTGGCGCATGTTCGTTTTGGGTGAAAAATATTTGAAGATTTTTGTATCGGGTTCAAGGTCGATACAAAATTTATTTTCACGCTCTGGTGGTAGGCCAGGAAGTTCTTTAGGGAATACGTCAGGAAATTTATTAACAATTGATATATCATTCAAATCTGACGTATTTTTGTTTAAATCTGTGACATGGGCTAAGAAAGCTTAACATCTGTTTTTCAATAAACGAATAGCTTTATGGCTTGAGATGACAGTGATTGATTTTAATGGTTTGGTTACTTGAATTCGCATAACATGTTGGTTAGGAATATGAAAGCTAACAACCTTACAAAAACAATCAATTTTTGTATGATGAGTAGTTAACCAATCAATCCCTAGAATTACGTCAAACGCAAGTATTTTTAAGAAAATAAGATCGACAGGTAATGTGAGGGTACTGATTTAAACCAAAAAAAAACTTATAAACAGTGGATGTAATGAAGGTTTCTCCCAACGGAGTTCTAACAGATAAGTCAAAGTCTAATTTCTCAAGAGTCAAGCTCAAACGTTGAGCGCAAGTAGGAGAAATAAAAGAGTGGGTAGAACTGGTGTCAAATAAGGTATATATTATGATAAGCTTACCCATGATAACTTCGTTTGGGTTCCTCGACAAACGCTATCACTTAAACTATCGGCTTTGACTTGTCTGAGACATCCTTTGGCGTCACCATCCCAGCTGGACTTGACTTTACTACACGAAAAAATTGAGCTAGGTGTCCTTCTCTTCTGCAATTGAAACACGCTTTGGGTTTATAGACATTCAAAATTTTTTGCACACCTGTCACTGACATTGCAGGAACGCACATTCGTCATTCAAGAGGTAACCTTGGAAGACAGTTCATATTCAGTCCGGATACTACTGAAAGTTCAGCCTGAACCCCGGAACACACATTGGGAGTAACAGATCCAACCTCGGCGATAACCCCGAGGCATGCAGTTCCAATACCGGAAATTCCACCGGAGAAAACCGATTAATCTCGGAGATAACCCCGAGGTGTTCAGTCTCAGCCCCAACACTGGGAATAGCATTTACCAACCTTGGCGATAACCCCAAGGAAGGCAATTGCAGTTTCGGAGATAACCCTAGAAATGCTTGTTTCAAAAGTCTGCAATCAGCTTAAACCTCAGCGCTCACACTGAAGCACTTAGTACCAGACCCGGAGATAACATCGAGAAGACCAGCACACCTCAAAGATGACACTGAGGACCTTCAACACTTGCAGCAGTCCAATCTCAGCGATAATCCTGAGAAACGTCTACTTTATCAGCTTAAATCGGTGATAACCCCGGTGAGGGGAAAAGTCGTCATCTTGCCACCATGACACCACACCGTACCGTCTCAACATTTCATACATACGTTTCTACACAGCAATGTCCCACAAGAATCAAGGAAAACCAATCCCGAGTGACTATTACGCAGGGTAACAGATAGAATTTGAAGCTTGAAGACCGGATGGCACCGTCCTATCTTCATGACTACGTACAACCTCTAATCCCATGTCATTGCATAACTCTCAACAATGGCAGACCGAAATAGGTCGTACATACCTCAGTCGGATGCCCAGATTGCAATTCTGAAAGTTCGAGCAGACATCACGTTGCCCGCGTGCACGTACTTTGAGATGGCGAGACCCGTGAAACCTTTTAAAGATATAGAAGTCTTTTTTGGTAGCCCACTCTAAGCCTTCTCACACACTTTAAAGTATTTCTCTTCATCTTTCCACACACCTTTCTTCACGTTGAGAGTCGTGTTGTGTGTGTTTGCCCGGACTTCGGTCCGCGATTTTATTTCAGTTTGTATATACATATATATATTTATATATATATATATGGACTAACATTATCGAGTTATGCCTCGATTGAGCCTAGACTTCGGTCTTGAGCGTTTATTTACTTTAATATATATATATATATATATATATATATATATATATATATATATATATATATATATATATATATATATATATACTTATATATATTAACTGTGTGTCAAACTTTGTTTGATGAGCCTAGACTTCGGTCTGGAGCGTTTACCACTTTAATATATATATACTTATATATATGAACTGCGTGTCAAACTCTATTCGATGAGCCTGGATTTTACATCCGGAGCGTTTACTTCTTTAATATATATATATATATATATACTTATATATATTAACTGTGTGTCGAACTCTGTTCGATGAGCCTGAATTTTACATCTAGTGTGTTTATCGCTTATATATATATATATATATATATATATATATATATATCATCCCGCCTGGAGTTTACTTCATGGTGGTTGATCGCTTTTACAGCTTTCTTTACGTTTCGTCCCGTCTGGAGTTTCCTCCGTGGCGGTTGATGGCTTTTACAGCTTTATTTATATTTTCGGATCTCCAATAGAGGTGCTTCGTGGTTGATGATCATGTCTGTATATATATTTACAGCATTTATATATATATATACCTGCTTACTACTTTTCTATCAATCGCGGCATCATGTGAGCTTAGGAATCATGTGATCACAGATTCAATCTACTGAATCTAGATTCGGTTCCCATGATGAACATTTTCAGTTGTAAGCATCTTGTAAATTTATCTGCGATGTTTGGATTTTCTTAGATGGTTTTCATACCCACAAGGAATTCAGCACCTCTTTGTACATTATTTTCCTATAGATGCTTCGCATCTCGAAAATAAAAGCAATCAAGCCAAACATTTAATAAAATGGGAGTGTAAAAAGTCTCAATTACTATTGAGCACAAGGGTTTGAAAAACCTCTTTTATAAAATATCACTGCCATATCTTGTTAAAATTGAATTTTTACATAAATTCAAACCATGTGTATATAGGTGTGAATGAGGCCTCGCACTACTTCCAAATAACAGCACATTGACCCACACACACACACATTCATATAATAGTTTCTTAAAAAGTGGCGGTCACCTTGGTAACACATATGTCGGGGGGGTGCCAAACACCTTCCCTCCGCATAATCAAGTCTCCGGACCCTAATGAATCTCGGTTTCACTGACCCGTTTAACAGTGTCCATCACTAGGTCAATGTGCAAATCTTTTCTTGGTTCTATTGGTACAACCATTTAAAAAACCAATTGGCGACTCTTAACAGTCCATCGTTAACATTATACATGTCGTACCTTTTTCACTTATTTTTTCAAACAAATCTCACCTAAAATGAGAACACCAAAGAACAAGTAATGAAAAGGGACAACTAAAAATCCCGACGTCGACAGGTGGCAACTCCGCTGGGGACACCAGTAAGAGGACTTAAGCCGCTATTTCAAAACTTTTCAAAACTATTATCTGCTTGTGTGTGGATGTTACATTTAAATTTATGATGAATGTGTACGAATGAATTTACTTATTTCACTTAGTGCTTCGCACCATATCTGCTTGTGAAATTCGTGCTTCGCACATGTCATCATTTTCATACGGTGAAACGCGATGTATGTGAATGTATGTTGTGTGGTCCCTCCACCAGGAGGCTATCATGTCGGTGTTTGATTACTGGACTCGTAGGAAGACTAATTCCAACGAGGCTCAAGAAAGGAACCACCCAAATTTGCTCCAGTTGAAAGACCGGATTAACTTCCCGTCGAGTAAATTGCAATGATTTGGGAACCTTCATGCCAAAAAGTCGCGAGAGTAACCTAAGATAGGTCAGCCTCTGATAAACCCAACACGGAGGAAAGTCTCTTCATGCTTTTTCATTACTTGTAATTCATGCTATATTCATCTCCATGAAATGAGAGATATGAAGAAATGTGTATACATACATATTTAAATTAACATGCTATCATGTATTACAAACAGCTAACATCCATATTGCAGGATAAAATTCCTAAAATGGACACATCACATAGCATGTTAATATTTACACATTCCCTAAAGACTAAACTATGCAAGTCTTTAGCAGGGAAACAATCGGACCTACTACCCGGTCAAAATCCAAAAAGGTCGTGAGCCTACAGTCAATTATGTCATCATCGGACCAGACTAACCTTAATCCAGTTTCTCGCAAAGAATTTGACGGATTAAGCAAACAAATCGCAGATTTGGCTGTTCTGCTCAAAGAACTACACCAGTCTAATCAGGGTCCAAAAATACCCATACATGTTGAATCCTCTACACAAGGGGGAACTCAAGCCATTACGATACCTGAACTGCAGTTGGATACGACCAACAAAATTCATGATACTACCCATCTCACAGGAGATCCAGACACCGGTGGCATTCGAAAGAAAGTCCTTCAAATGGAGGAAACCCTTCGTGCTATCAAAGGAATTGTAGCACATGGAGTGTTTCATCTGCTGACTTGTGTATATTCCCTGGTGTTCATTATCCAGAAAAATTTAAGACTCCTGACTTCAAAAAATATGACGAGTTAGGAGATCCTTACGCATATTTCAAGGCATTTATTGGAGAACTCGGTTCTTATGCAAAGGACGAGAAGCTCAGAATGCAGCTGTTCTAGAAGATTTTGACTGGAGAAGCCCGTTCGTGGTATACCAGATTAGATAACTCAAATAGCCATAGCTGGGAAGAGCTAGCACACGCCTTCCTCACACAATACTGCTTTCAGTCTCAAATTTCTCCTGACCGATACCAGATTACTAAGGTTAAGAAACAGTCCAACTAGTATTTCAGAGAGTATGCCCAGAGGTGGAGGCACCCTGCTGCTCAAGTTATTCCTTCCATGACAGAATCAGAAATGGTCATGACCTTCATAGACATACAAGAAGCTCCTTTCTATGAACGAGTATTAGCTGGCATCAGTAAACCATTTTCTAAAATAATCAAACACGGGGAGATAGTTGAGATGGGATTGAAGTCAAGAAAGATTCAAGACCTAGCTGCCCTTAAAGTTGTTGTTGAGTACATCCAATCCAGAAATTTTGGAAACAACCCCCGGAGGGTTCACAAAAAGAAAGCAGAAGATGTTTCCCTGATACTACAGGGTTAAAAAGGCAATCAGAACATGCCTATCCAGAGGAAAAATTATACTCCCTTTCAAGCACAGTCTTCAAACCCTCCAATATCGAAAGGTGGAGAAGTTAAACGCCCTCGAGTGTTCACACCCTTAGGGGGCTCACTTGAGAATATTCTCACTCTTCTGACAACGCAAAAGAAAATCACGCATCTTCTTCCACTAGCCAGCCCTAATGGGAGGGGTTTCAATGCTTATCGAAAATGTGTTTATCATGTTAGGGCAACTGGACATAATACTCAAGATTGTTGGGCCTTGAAACAAAAAATCCAAGACCTGATAAACAATGGGGAAATCGTGGTCACCAAACAAGATCAACCTCACGTTCAAGACAACCCTCTTCCTCAACACAAAGAGGAAGAAGTCAACATGATTAATTGGAGCAATGGACAGAGTTCCAATTTCAACGGTGAGTCATCTCAGACCACCAAAGACGGTGTTGACAAGTGGGATTATGCCAAGTTCTAGTTTGTAATGGAATGTAAGATGAAAGCTCTGTGCAAGCAAATTGAGCAATTGGCAGAACTGATGATCTATCAACATCAAGTTACATGCCAGTTAGTCAACCAGGGGTATGCTAGTCTCCTTCCTCTTGTCATGAGTATTCCCTCGTCACCTTCAGAAAATGAAATGATGAAGGATAACGTGACAAAGAGAGCGAATGCAAAAGCCCGTTGGGATTTTTCCAATAGAAGGGAATTTACATACTTGGGCCAACCTATGGAGGAAATCCTTCAGATGTTAATCAATGAAGGAAGGATCACTTCCCTTCTACCTCCAATCAATCACTATTTAGGACGGTACAATTCTGATAGAGTATGCCAATATCATTCCCATTCTCGCGGTCACAGCACAGAAGAATGTTGGGCACTCCGCCACCTTATCCAGAATCTAATTGATAGTGGTGTCTTGCAACTAGAAGACGATGATACCGTGCTACGGGAGAGTGAGAATACATGTCCCACTAAGTGAAAGGGATTGGTATCAGTTATATCCGCTGAGGTCGATGACACTGGCAAACTGCTCACTATACCAGCAATTCAACTCAAAGGAAGCAATAATCCTTTGAAAGTGGCCTCTCTAGAGCCAATCAACTTACCATGCAGAGCACAATATCCTATTGTCAGCTTGCACAAAGTTCCATGGAATTATGGAGAAGGTGAAGGATCCACCTCGCATACAACTGCTACAGTGTCAAAGGAAAATCCATTGTATCTTCCCCAACGGGTGATGAAGTCTACCATCAAATCAAAGGGGAAAATACCCATGGAGAAGATTGAAAAATTCTTCCACACTATGGGTTATAACGAAGCCAAAGTGGTTTTAAGCTTAAGAGAAGCTCCACACTAAATTTCAATCCTGGACTTGGTTTTAGCTTTCGAGGATCACTGGAGAATCTTGATAAAGGTTTTGGAAGAAGCCTACTTACCGACATCAGTGGATACGGAAAAATTTCAACACATGGTTCATATTTTTAACAGCAATGTGATATCCTTCAATGATGATGACATACCGCCCGAAGGGACCAGTCATTGTAAGTCGTTACACATTGCGGTCTTATCCTCCGGGTATATGCTAGCTGGAGTCTTGATAGATGGAGGATCGTCTCTAAATATATGTTTGTACACTACATTATTTAAGATGAATGTCAATCTCAACCGAATCCGGAGCAGCCATACGGTTATCAAAGCTTTTGATGGAGCACGCCGGAATTCGGTCAGAGTAATTGAGTTGTCAATCGAAATTGATCCCCATACATTCTGCGTATCTTTCCACGTGCTTAAGATAGATTCAGGATATAACATGCTCTTGGGACGACCATGGATTCATATGGCAGGGGCAGTCCCCTCCACCCTTCATCAGCAACTGAAATACATTATCGACAATAGTCTAGTCATGATCAACGCTGAACCAGAGTGTCCTCAATATGGGGACATGCCATTAATCAATGCTAATGCAGATGTTGAACCGGTCAGTTTTCATGCCTTGGAAATAAGAAATACTCAATACCATGCAATTGGAACGCCATTTCCCAAACCCAAGATTTCTGCCGAGGTAATGTCGGCTACTCAAGAAATTATGTCATTGGGTCATCAGATGGGACAAAGGCTGGGTAAAGATCACCAGGGTATTAGGCACCCCATTCGAGTATACAGTCAAACTGGGACAGCTGGACTAGGCTATTCTGCCAGTTCTAGTCATAGGAATCCTCATAAGCGTCAGCAAATTCTTTCAGCTTCAGCCACATGGCGATTATCTTCACATGCGAATTCTGAGTCCGGACAACCTCCGAAAAAGGTACCAGCCAATGTAATGGCTATGTTATTCCCCAAGCCGGTACCGATGAAGGTGAAAGAAGTATTTGTTCCAGATCCCGCAGTGGAAGAAGATGAACGAAGAATCAAGCAAGAAATCATCAGAATGAAGTCAGGCATACGCATCATCGTTCATGATGAACATATAAATAGATACACCCCAGACGATGATTGCCCAGATGTAATGGCCATCATTCGGGAAAAAAAGGACGATGACAACCCCTCCATCACTGCAATCCACCTGGACTTTGCCCTTGCCAATTAGAGCAGCACCCCTTGCATTGGTCGATAAGGGTAAAACGGGCAGGAACTCTTTCTGCCCTGTAGATATCATAACTGCTTACTTTTCTGTACAGTACCAGCAGTTTATTTTGTTAGTATATGCTAACACTGTGTATGATCAAAACATTTCATATATACTAAGTAAAAGCGTATTTTGTTTCAGGACCCTGAATTTAGATGTGCCTGTACTTGCTGATACGGTGCCTCTTTTCCACAAGGATTGTACCTTTGATGTAGAGATGAATTCAGCCTTGATGGAACTACATGAGGACATTGAGGTGCCTCCAGAAATTTAAGAATGGGTCAAAGACAAAGCTAAACCCAACCTTGATCAAACCACTTCCTTTAATCTCGGAACCTTAGAAAACCTTAAGTTAATCCAGATTGGTTCAGACCTTACCCCCAAACCAGCGGAATGACATGGTTACGTTATTAACCCAATTCCAGGATATGTTTGCATGGTCTCATAAAGACATGGTGGGTTTGTCCACTGACATTGTCCATCATCGCCTTCCCGTTAAAAAGGGATTCAAGCCAGTCAAGCAGAAGCTCAAGCGATTAAAACCTGAGTGGAGTTTAAAGTTGAAAGAAGAAATTATGAAACAATTTCAAGCTGGCATCATTATGGTGTCCACATATCCTGGGTGGATATCCAACATCGTTCTCGTGCCTAAACCTGGAGGAAAGGTGCGAGTTTGCATGGATTATCAGGACTTGAACAAAGCTTGCCTTAAAGATAGCTTTCCCGTGCCATTTATCCACATTCTCATTGACAATATTGCTCAATACGGCATGTACTCCTTTGCTGATTGCTTTACGGGGTACCATCAGATCATGGGTACTGAGGAAGATCGTGAGAAAACTACTTTCATTACACCTTGGGGATCCTTTTACAACAGACGGTTGTCATTCGGCCTCATCAATGCCGGAGCCACCTATCAGCGAGCTATGATGGCTCTCTTCCATGACTTAATGCACAAAGAGATCGAGATCTACGTGGATGACATCATTATCAAATCCCGGAAGGAGGAAGACCATCTTAGGAAGCTCTTCAACAGGTTGCGTAAGTACAACTTGAAGTTGAATCCAGCCAAGTGCGCCTTTGGCGTTAAATCAGGCAATTTACTAGGATTTCTAGTCAGCCATAAAGGGATTGAGCTGGATCCTACCAAAATCCAGACCATCACACAAATGCCCATTTCTCAGATAGAGAACGAAATACGGGGATTTTTGGGAAGAATCAACTTCATTAGCAGGTTCATTTCTCAACTCACCGCAACATGTGAGCCAATCTTCAAGTTGTTAAGGAAAAACTCCTCTATGAAATGGAATGAAGATTGCTAGAAGGCCTTCCTTGTGATCAAAGAGCAGCTAGGCAAAGCTCCCATTTTGGTACCACCTAGGGATGATGTTCCCCTGTTCATGTACATGTCCGTAAGTGACAATGTCATGGGCTGCATGCTGGGATAGAAAGGCGATAGAGGCCAAGAACGAGCTATTTATTACCTCAGCAAAAGATTTAGCAGCAGTGAACACAAGTACACTCTGATTGAGAAGACTTGTTGTGCTTTAGCATGGGCGTCCATGAGGTTACAGCATTACCTCCATGGTCACACAACCCATCTCATATCCTGCGTGGATCCTCTCAAGTACGTGTTCAATAAACCCATGTTAAATTGTCGGCTGTCCAGATGGCAGTTGATTCTACAACAATTTGACATTGTCTACGTGACTCAAAAGTCCATCACAGGTCAAGGAATTGCAGATCAACTGGTCATCGCACCTTCAGGGAACTTCAAACCCTTGGAGACATACTTCCCCGGTGAAAGGGTAATGACAGTTCAGCAACACCATCAGTACGGTATACGCCAAACATGGAAGATGTATTTTGATAGAGCTGTTAATATGGATGGTTCTTGTAGTATCCCCGAATACAAGCCCTAAATCACCTCAAACTCGGTATACTATTTCTATAACTATTTGCGGAAGATATAAACATAAATTGTTTATACATTAAACTTTACACACTTATCCCCAAGGTCGAGTAACCTTAACTTAAATACAATTTCATAATCTTTATAACACATTTATCAAACTATATTTTTTTTACAATGTAGTTGCACATGATATCACAAGCTAAACTTGGCATTATCTTTTCTATCGATGATTCATTTATTTAAGAATCATATCTATTCTCAATTCAAAATAAATCTTATTTATCTATTCAACATTTCAAACTGTACATAGCTGAAAATTACATTTGATAAAACTATCAATCATAGATCTATACCATTTCTAAATCAAGAAAATGTATTCATTTTATGAATCGCTCAATCTTCATCATCCGTATAGCAAATAATATTGTCTAACATCATTAACCTACAAAAAGTTTATGTTTATAAGATTGAGCTCGACAGCCCAGCAAATTTAACAATCTATCATGTTTCACATAGCACACAATTCTATATGCACTACATTTCCTTTAATATGCATATCTGCATGCAACATATATTCTTTACTAAACATATCCTACATGCATCAATAATTTCTTACAAAACATTAATTCATGCATTATACATTTCTAATTTATCGAGTTACATCATACAACATGTAATCACATATTGATTGAGTTCCATAACCCAATTAACTTAGTCATATTTTGACTTTTAACAATTCATAGAGCATAATATGTAATTTAACACAACACATTCCATCCACAAACATAATAGAACTGAAAAACTTGCCTGCTCCGTTGATTACCGCAACGCAATTTATAACGCTTTACCCGAAGACCTAATATTAATAATATAGATCTCCAATATTAGAATAATATCATCATAGTATATTACTGTTATATTTATATCCACAGAATAACCTAAACACATTACCACATAACCCTATCAGTCTTTACAGCACATAAGACTAGGTATCAAGTCAAACTATTGCAGTCTGAGTTGAAACAGACACAATTCTATCATCCCAACGGTCTAGTCGGACTTTTATCGAGTTTAAGTTCAATTAAACTCTGTCTAACCACTTAACCATTATCACAGATAATTTCTAATCAGACAAAATATTTTTCCTAAGCTCGTAATAGTTTTCGGATAATTATTACCATTTATCACCATTTTTCAATCATTAAAACTGTATTTAAATAAATTAAATACCACATAATTCCTTAATCATTAATATAAAATATTAATGAAAATCATAACATATAATTATAATATATCAAAGTATTTTTAATACCTTAGAATCATATTTATATGATTTTTAAACCTTTAAATCCATTATCCGATAATTAATATTAATATTAAAATACTAATATTTTCATGCCAAAATATCAAAAGATACTTTTTATAACTTAAAATATTTTTATAACACTTAAATCATTTTTATTTGATTTTTAAATCATTAATTCTATTTTTCCATAATTTATTTAATATATTTATTAAATAAACTAATTATCATTAATATTAGTGAATTTCATCCCAAAATATTAAAAGTCATCAAAAATAAGTTAAAATATTTTCTTATACCATAAAATAATTTTTCATGATTTTTCATGAATTAAAACTATTTTTAAATAATTTATTTAATATTATAATTAAATAAATAAATACCATTTATATTCCAAAAATATTAAATATTTTCAAAATATACTCAAAATAGTTAAAAACTATTTTTCAGACTTTAAAATAATTTTTCAGAATTTATTTTGTATTTTTAATAATTAAAAACTATTTTTTTCTAATTTTAAATTAATTTCCGGAAAAATAATAATAATTTGTCGCTAAAGGCCTATAGCGTCACTTTCTTTCGCTATAGGTGTTTTTGAGCCAAACCAAGATTTTCAAGTCAGTCGCGAGGGTGGGTGGTTTGACCGGGTTTAATTCCTTGATTATTGCGTTTCTGGTCTTTCTAAAACATGTATCCTGTAGTAAAAATGTAGCACTACAATATATGATAACATTCATGGTCAAACTACAACACATCTGAGAGATCAAGGCTTCCAAAATTTCTGACAAGAGTGTTCTTCATTTTTCTGGGTTTACCAGAATCGAAGGTACTTACTTTGGACCTCTATAACTTGATGATCGTGCAACGTTTATGTGATCTTTCAATTTCAGTGTGTAGAAAATATGTAGTACTACACTTCAAAGTTTTATAACATTAAAACATCACAGAATGAACAAGATATGGCCGGTCAAAGTAGGACACGGACAACATTCTTAAAAGTTATGGGTTCGCGAATTGGGCAGATTCGGTCAACAGGTTTTGACCGTTTATATCTTTTGATCTACAATTGATCTAGCTTTGATTCTTTTTGTATCTTAAAGACCACATAACAAACTACATGTTACAAGCTTTAAACATCAAAAATACATAACACACACGTATCTATGGTGTCTGACATTTGGCTGTAAAACAAAATTTTCCAGATTTCCAGATGTTGAAAAACTTTAAATTCGTGAACTTTGATGTTATGGGTTCATGATTTAACAACCCAGAACATCAATTGACATCTTATTGCACATCTTTGAACAATCAATTGCAACATTTAACATAAAATCAAGAGATTTCAAAATTTTAGGATTTTATACCTTTTTAGCTTGATTTTTGATTCTGCCCCTTTTGATCTCGTTCTTGGAAAGCTAAGGAATAAATTAATCTTAACTTCTCACTTCTTTTCACTCTCATACCCGAAAATCTAGAAAGAGAATGGTCTTGGCCATTTTAAAAAGTCAAGTGAGCTTTTCTCTCACTTTAATCTACTTATTTTGATGCAATGAACTTGGATTGACACAATGGCTGATTTTGAGCTAGATTTGCTGGATATAAGTCACATGAGGTTGGTAGGTTATGTCACCAACTAAAGTATTGGCCATTTTCACAAGTTAGCTTCAATTATGAAATAAGGGTATTTTGGACATTTTTCTTCCAATTTATAATTTCCAAAATTGGTATATTAGGGTTTGAGAAATCTAGGGTTTAGGTTTTGAGCAATCTAGGATTTAGGGACCCTTAAGTTTTAATCCTCAAATATATATAGCAACTTGAATTTCAAAATTTTCTAATTAAATTTTAATATAGAAAATCTTGATTTTTATATTATAATTAGGGCTTCCTAATTATATCATAATCTCCTAATTATAAATCAATCTTTGCTAATTAGGACCAATTTATCCTAATTAAAATTGCTAATTAAGCACTTAGGTTCAAATTGTACATTAGGTTTCAAAACCACATACTAGGGTTTTAAAGTAATATTTTAATTTTAGAAATTTAGATTTCCTAATTAGATTAGGGTTTCTAATAACTTGACAATTAGGATATATATATTTCCTAATTAACATTTCTAATATAACAATTAAATCCATCACTGCACAATTAGGGTTCAAAATGGTCATTAGGGTTTTCAACCCATAAATTAGGGTTTACAAAATAATATTCTAAAATAGAAATTAAATATTCGTAATTAGATTAGGGTTTTCTAATTACTTATAAATTGAAATAATTAGGATTAGGTTTTTCCTAATTAACATTGCTAATTTTAGCAATTAAATCCACAATTGCGCATTATGGTTTCTGACGGAACAATTTGGGTTCCAAAAATTAGAAATTATGGTTTGTTAATTAATTAACTTTTACCCTAATTAATACTTAATTATTAGCACTAAAGCATTAAAATTCTCCGTTATATTCCCAGATTAGGGTTTCACTTTATCAGAATTTGAAATTAGGGTTTTCAGATCTGGTATTAGGGTTTTCAAATAAACACATCAGGTTTGAAATAATTCATTAGGGTTTTCCCTAATTAATAAAAATTACTGGCGTTTAACCTTGTACATACATTGTATTCCCAATCTAGGGTTTTCAATATCCGAATTAGGATTTCGAATACCCGGAACTGAAACTAGGGTTTCCAGAACCGATTTTAGGGTTTCTTATTAGACGTTAGGGTTTTCTAACTGAACGTTGACGTCGTCAATATAAACTTAGGGTTTGACACATATATAATTAATCTGGTCAACCCTTGACCCTTAACTACATTCTGAACACATACATAACCATAAACACAAAACATATTTACATAAATCCTTAATCCTTAATAATTTACCTATATCCTTCACCGAATTTTGAAATCCTCAAAATTCAATCCCAATAACATCAAATGCATACACTTATTTTCTATCTAGGTCTATTATTTAACCTTAAATCAATCATTTAAGATTTTCATAAATTGTCTAATTTCTCGGGTTGTCACATTCACCCCTCCTTCTAAGAATTTCGTCCCCGAAATTCACCTTACACCTTACACCGTACAGCTTATGTCATTCACACATATTTCACATGCTACCCAATACACCACTCACAAGGGCAAAAATTTAAAAACTGTGCTGAGAAATCGTATAGACTGTCTGTTTTTTATTTTCGCAAAGGTTTTATGGAAATTCATCCTCAAACCGTCATAACTTACGGACACAAAGGGTGATCAGCCCGATATGCCCTGTACTGGCCAAGTACTGATTTTATCTGTTTTCCCATCACTGCCAAAGGCACAAAAATTCTACCTCAGTCTTATTTGATTATGCAGCAAAACAATTTGGTTTGGGAAAATTCTTTTAATAAACATTTTGGAGAATGACGTCATGATGCTGCACTGTATTTAACAGTCCGTTGAGGATTCCGTCATTTGGTGATTTTATCATGCTACATCATACCATAGTGGAATAGTGACTTTAAGTTAAATTTACACTAAGTAATACTGCATTGATGACTCCATCATTTTTATCATCTCTGCACCAGGTCACATGGTACATAAGTGATAAATAAAAACAATTTTTATTTTAAAAGGCACATAGTGCGTATTTAGCTTGATGTCAAAATTTTGAAATCTAGCATAGATAGGGGTTTAGGAAAATCTAATTCTCCACTAATGATCATTTGCTTAAACATTTTATCTGTTCCTATTATCCTCAATACTCCATTCACACATAACTGTACCCAGTTCATAAAACCACACTTATGAGTTCATAACCTGGCCACAATTATATGAGTTTACGAACTTTCCTAGACAGACCTTTGGCGTCCATTCGCTGAGGGGCTCATAAACATTTCATATAACTATGCGTCAAGTATGTCACATAAGTATGAATTTTAAGAACTCGTACTTAACCTTATATCCTCTACCTATGACCTATCTATCCGTCATACACATGAGAAAGGAATCACCCTCTTAACACGCATATAGCAAATAGTGCGACACAAACATTTCAATGATTATCAGTGTCAGAAACTAAGTGGTTGTCAAACCAAACTCGGCCACTAATCAATATAGAAAACTAAGCGAACAATTCCCCGTCCATACAAAAAATTGGCCAACCTAACCACTACATCGACCAAGAAGCTAAGTGATTCTAAAACCAAGTACAAATTCCCCGCCCATACAAAGAATCATACAACTCAGCTGCCGACAAGAGTCCTCAATTGAATCCCCACCTAATACTTAACCCCCTTTTTCAATACGAATTCAATTCGTATTCATAATCCATAACTCTTTCATGAGTTTTCATAGTACCATTTTATAGTACAACTTACACACAGCATCTTGCTGTAAACTTTTCAATCATAAGATTGATTCTTTCTGACTGCCATAACCTTATCAGATCACGGAGTGATCTTATCGTATATATTACGATTTATTTCTATGCCTATGATCGTTTTGTTTTACGATCTTCTATCCCTGCACTTTCAGTCTTTTAGACTCGATCTATTCACCATTACTGTTCAACTTTGTTATCAAAGTTAGGGAACTCTGTGATTTACACTCGTCGAGATTCTTCTTTGAATCGTACCGACCAACTAACTCTATGTGAGTTAAATCTTATCCTAATCCCTGCAGTTATTGGTCTCAGGTATTCCTACCTAAGCTTCATAACCAACAGCTCTGATACCAACTGTAGTATCCCCGAATCCAGGCCCTAAATCACCTCGGACTCGGTATACTATTTCTATAACTATTTGCGGAAGATATAAACATAAATTGTTTATACATTAAACTTTACACACTTATCCCCAAGGTCGAGTAACCTTAACTTAAATACAATTTCATAATCTTTATAACACATTTATCAAACTATATTTTTTTTTTTACAAAGTAGCTGCACATGATATCACAAGCTGAACTTGGCATTATCTTTTCTATCGATGATTCATTTATTGAAGAATCATATCTATTCTCAATTCAAAATAAATCTTATTTATCTATTCAACATTTCAAACTGTACATAGCTGAAAATTACATTTGATAAAACTATCAATCATAGATCTATACCATTTCTAAATTAAGAAAATGTATTCATTTTATGCATCACTCAATCTTCATCATCCGTATAGCAAATAATATTGTCTAACATCATTAACCTGTAAAAAGTTTATGTTTATAAGATTGAGCTCGACAGCCCAGCAAATTTAACAATCTATCATGTTTCACATAGCACACAATTCTATATGCACTACATTTCCTTTAATATGCATATCTGCATGCAACATATATTCTTTACTAAACATATCCTACATGCATCAATAATTTCTTACAAAACATTAATTCATACATTATACATTTCTAATTTATCGAGTTACATCATACAACATGTAATCACATATTGATTGAGTTCCATAACCCAATTAACTTAGTCATATTTTGACTTTTAACAATTCATAGAGCATAATATGTAATTTAACACATAACACATTCCATCCACAAACATAATAGAACTGAAAAACTTGTCTGCACCGTTGATTACCGCAACGCAATTTATAACGCTTTACCCGAAGACCTAATATTAATAATATAGATCTCCAATATTATAATAATATCATCACAGTATATTACTGTTATATTTATATCCACAGAATAACCTAAACACATTACCACATAACCCTATCAGTCTTTACAGCACATAAGACTAGGTATCAAGTCAAACTATTGCAGTCTGAGTTGAAACCGACACAATTCTATCATCCCGACGGTCTAGTCGGACTTTTATCGAGTTTAAGTTCAATTAAACTCTGTCTAACCACTTAACCATTATCACAAATAATTTCTAATCAGACAAAACATTTTTCCTAAGCTCGTAATAGTTTTCGGATAATTATTACCATTTATCACCATTTTTCAATCATTAAAACTGTATTTAAATAAATTAAATACCACATAATTCCTTAATCATTAATATAAAATATTAATGAAAATCATAACATAATATTATAATATAATTATAATATATCAAAGTATTTTTAATACCTTAGAATCATATTTATATGATTTTTAAACCTTTAAATCCATTATCCGATAATTGATATTAATATTAAAATATTAATATTTTCATGCCAAAATATCAAAAGTTACTTTTTATAACTTAAAATATTTTTATAACACTTAAATCATTTTTATATGATTTTTAAATCATTAATTCTATTTTTCCATAATTTATTTAATATATTTATTAAATAAACTAATTATCATTAATATTAGTGAATTTCATCCCGAAATATTAAAAGTCATCAAAAATAACTTAAAATATTTTCTTATACCATAAAATAATTTTTCAAGGTTTTTCATGAATTAAAAATATTTTTAAATAATTTATTTAATATTATAATTAAATAAATAAATACCATTTATATTCCAAAAATATTAAATATTTTCAAAATATACTCAAAATAGTTAAAAACTATTTTTCAGACTTTAAAATAATTTTTCAGAATTTATTTTGTATTTTTAATAATTAAAAACCATTTTTTTCTAATTTTAAATTAATTTCCGGAAAAATAATAATAATCTGTCGCTAAAGGCCTATAGCGACACTTTCTGTCGCTATAGATGTTCTTGAGCCAAACCCAGATTTTCAAGTCAGTCGCGAGGGTGGGTGGTTTGACCGGGTTTAATTCCTTGATTATTGCGTTTCTGGTCTTTCTAAAACATGTATCCTGTAGTAAAAATGTAGAACTACAATATATGATAACATTCATGGCCAAACTACAACACATCTGAGAGATCAAGGCTTCCAAAATTTCTGACAAGAGTGTTCTTCATTTTTCTGGGTTTACCAGAATCGAAGGTACCTACTTTGGACCTCTATAACTTGATGATCGTGCAACGTTTATGTGATCATTCAATTTCAGTGTGTAGAAAATATGTAGTACTACAACTTCAAAGTTTTATAAAATTAAAACATCACAGAATGAACAAGATATGGCCGGTCAAATTAGGACACGGACAACATTCTTAAAAGTTCTGGGTTCGCGAATTGGGCAGATTCGGTCAACAGGTTTTGACCGTTTATATCTTTTGATCTACAATTGATCTAGCTTTGATTCTTTTTGTATCTTAAAGACCACATGACAGACTACATGTTACAAGCTTTAAACATCAAAAACACATAACACACGGATCTATGGTGTCTGACATTTGGCTGTAAAAGAAAATTTTCCAGATTTCCAGATGTTGAAAAACTTTAAATTCATGAAATTTGATGTTATGGGTTCATGATTTAACAACCCAGAACATCAATTGACATCTTATTGCACATCTTTGAACAATCAATTGCAACATTTAACATAAAATCAAGAGATTTCAAAATTTTAGGATTTTATACCTTTTTAGCTTGATTTTTGATTCTGCCCCTTTTGATCTCGTTCTTGGAAAGCTAAGGAATGAATTCATCTTAACTTCTCACTTCTTTTCACTCTCGTACCTGAAAATTTAGAAAGAGAATGGTCTTGGCCATTTTAAAAAGTCAAGTGAGCTTTTCTCTCACTTTAATCTACTTATTTTGATGCAATGAACTTGGATTGACACAGTGACTGATTTTGAGCTAGATTTGCTGGATATTAGTCACATGAGGTTGGTAGGTTAGGTCACCAACTAAAGTATTGGCCATTTTCACAAGTTAGCGTCAATTATGAAATAAGGGTATTTTGGACATTTTTCTTCCAATTTATAATTTCCAAAATTGGTATATTAGGGTTTGAGAAATCTAGGGTTTAGGTTTTGAGCAATCTAGGATTTAGGGACCCTTAAGTTTTAATCCTCAAATATATATAGCAACTTGAATTTCAAAATTTTCTAATTAAATTTAAATATAGAAAATCTTGATTTTTATATTATAATTAGGGCTTCCTAATTATATCATAATCTCCTAATTATAAATCAATATTTGCTAATTAGGACCAATTTATCCTAATTAAAATTACTAATTAAGCACTTAGGTTCAAATTGTACATTAGGTTTCAAAACCACATACTAGGGTTTTAAAGTAATATTTTAATTTTAGAAATTTAGATTTCCTAATTAGATTAGGGTTTCTAATAACTTGACAATTAGGATATATATATTTCCTAATTAACATTGCTAATATAACAATTAAATCCATCACTGCACAATTAGGGTTCAAAATGGTCATTAGGGTTTTCAACCCATAAATTAGGGTTTACAAAATAATATTCTAAAATAGAAATTAAATATTCGTAATTAGATTAGGGTTTTCTAATTACTTATAAATTGAAATAATTAGGATTAGGTTTTTCCTAATTAACATTGCTAATTTTAGCAATTAAATCCACAATTGCGCATTATGGTTTCTGACGGAACAATTTGGGTTCCAAAAATTAGAAATTAGGGTTTGTTAATTAATTAACTTTTACCCTAATTAATACTTAATTATTAGCACTAAAGCATTAAAATTCTCCGTTATATTCACAGATTAGGGTTTCACTTTATCAGAATCTGAAATTAGGGTTTTCAGATCTGGTATTAGGGTTTTCAAATAAACACATCAGGTTTGAAATAATTCATTAGGGTTTTCCCTAATTAATAAAAATTACTGGCGTTTAACCTTGTACATACATTGTATTCCCAATCTAGGGTTTTCAATATCCGAATTAGGATTTCGAATACCCGGAACTTAAACTAGGGTTTCCAGAACCGATTTTTAGGGTTTCTTATTAGACGTTAGGGTTTTCTAACTGAACGTTGACGTCCTCAATATAAACTTAGGGTTTGACACATATATAATTAATCTGGTCAACCTTTGACCCTTAACCACATTCTGAACACATACATGAAAGTAGTATGCACACAAGCCAATCATGTTTGATGATAAAGCATATACTTTGTAAACAATCTTATTCATTTATTAATAAAAAGTATTAATTTATTAAAGGCTTTTAATTATCTACATGATGCTGTTTTATAATATGTGATAAACCCATAGTTTTAAGCAATGCTTTTAGAATAATGATGATGATCATTCTAATGAGATCTAAATTCTTAGAAAGCTTAAAACTAAAATAGTTCCCAATCGTTGGATTACTAAATTGGGGATTAGTGAATCCGGATAGATTGGTACATACGTTGCTTGCTCATTGGATGAGGATGATTGATCTCATGATCATTTGTGTGGAGACACTAAAGCAAGTATGTAGGTGCTTATTAGAGAATAAGTTCACTGAACGTGACTCGCTAAGGAATACCTAATGGAGTTTTACTTGCATGTCAATAGGAATTCCTGTAGTGATAGTAGTACAAGTGATCCTTGGACTTGAGATCATCATAGTATCTTGTGTATGATGAGTTATACTTTGACTTATTCCTTAAGACCCTTAGGGTATATCAAAGGGTATGCTTGGGTATAATAAGTTATACATGGAGATAATGTATGATCAATAAAGAATCTACCACTTCTAGTAAAAGAAGAGAAATGTCCTATGTGATTCGATAAATGACAACTCAGTAGTCCTTGGCCAAGGCAGAATGAAATTAGAAAGGAGTTTCTAATTTGCATTATTTGGAGTTGTGCATTTAAGAGTCGAAATACATATAATTAAATAAAATAAGACTTGACAGAAATTCCATGTCTTATATTTAATTGGGACATTGTATGGTGGAAGGATTTAATTGTACGGTAACTATTTACTCAAAGGTTCTTTTATGATTAATGTTGAAATCTATATTATCTGGAAAGTCGTTGATCGCTAGGGAGGCTTATCCCTATTGTAGAATAAATATTATTTATTTAAATAAATTATTAGTTTAATTTATTTATTTAAATAAGATTAGAATTGTTCTAATTGATTTATTCACAACCGGTTTAATATGGAGAACCTAAAGGGTCACACCATAAAAGGAAGAATAATTATTTAAGAAGTTAATGGCATAATCGTAATAATAAGTTAAGTATATTTAATTTAATCTATGGTGATAGAATAAATTAAATAACTTAATATTTATTATTTAATATTTTGGAAATATTAAATATAAATTAATAAGAGGAGTCTTATTATTATTATTACTATTATTATTATTTAATTCCTAAAAGAGTTTGGAAATTAATTAATATAAGTACTCTCATTTATTCCTAATAGGATTAGGAGGGAAAATTAGTTAAAGGAGTTTAATTAATTATCCCTAATAAGATTAGGGAGCCCATTTAATTAAAAGAGTTTAATTAAATAAATAATACCTTATTTTTAATAGGGTTACTTGATATCTTTATAAGAGTAGTCTTATATCAGATATAAAATATACGTTATTCCAACTGTTGGAGAGTACGCCTTTTTCTATAGAGATAGAAAAACTAGGGTTTAGCCAACAACCCATCTTCTTGAATTCTTCTTCTTCCTTGGTGGATCACCTCTAGAGGCCAAACACTTGGGTGGCTAACGTTGATCAAAGGAAGGAACCAAACCCGGTAATTCAAGTTGAACGCGAAAAGGATTGGAGGTGAACTTGTACCTGAGGAAGCTCGGATCTTCAAGGGTATGATTTTATTCTTTATCTTTTCGTTTAATTAATAATTGTGCATAAAGGGTGATCCGGGTTTATGGTTTGTAAAATTTTTAAACTCTGATTTTACACGCTTCCGCTATTTATGCAATTTGATTGCGTTCTTGAATGTTACAAACCTAACAGTGGCATCAGAGCCAAACCTTTATGCGAATTATTAATTGTTTTGATTTGATATGTATGTTGATATGTGTTTAGAACAATTTAATTGGGCATAATTTTGTTGTATAAAATTTATTCTAAAAAAAAAAGAAAAAAAAAATGGCGAAACTGTTCGCGTATTTTTTTTTAATTTCGTGTATCAATTTTTTTTCTCTTATACCGGAAATCAAAGTCAAAAACTTAACAGACTTTTGCCAATTCTTGTGCGCACGGAAATCTAGGATTTCAAGGGATTGAAATCAATATGTATTAAGATACATATTATGTTAATTGTTAACAGATTCGGTAATTATAAATATATTATATAGTAGTTACCGAATTATATATATATATTAATATATATAGTAGTTTCGGTAATAATATATATTATTATTATATATATATATATTATATAATATTTTAATAATTTTATAATTAAAATATAAAATTTATTTTAATTTTAAAATTAGAATTTCATGCTAACTAATTAGATTTGGAATTTGATTCCATGATAACTAATTGGAGTTGAAATTGGATTGCCTAATTTCCTTAAATAAAGGAGTTTATTTAGATATGAAATAAGATTTCATATTATTCAAAATAAAGGAGTTTATTTGTGAATAGGAAAGAGAATCCTAATTTCCTTAAATAAAGGAGTTTATTTAGATATGAAATAAGATTTCATATTATTCAAAATAAAGGAGTTTATTTGTGAATAGGAAAGAAAATCCGTATTTCCTTAAATAAAGGAGTTTTATTTTTATTTTTTTTTACATGGAATTGGATTCCATAATTAATTAAAATAAAGGAGTTTATTTTGATTAAAGATTTTGATTAAAATAAAATAGTTTATTTTATTCAAAATTGGATAAATTAAAATAAAATAGTTTTATTTTAATTTAAATTTGGATTAAAATAAAAGAGTTTATTTTGATTCAAAATTAAATTTTATACTAACTAAATTTGCCCATTAAATGATATCAATATATATATTAAATGTTTATTATTCATGAGATGAATGTTATTTATTGATGCATATGGTGATGTGTATGATAATAAATGGGATTGATTATGGACTATTGACCAATGCGATTGGATTTTATTTTAGTTGGATGCTTGAATGTATGGGTTTTATTAAATGGGGTCTGCGTACCTCGTCTTCTCTAATTTTTCTTAATGTAAATTCTATCTCCCTCCTATGTACTTCCCCTTGACTGCTGATCAAGGTTTCTATTTATTTTAAATAGTTTTGTAATAGGAATAGTTAGAATTAATTTTGAAGAATTGGAGATCAAGGGACAAGGAGCGCGTGAAGACCCGTTTGTTATGGAGCCCGGGTTTAAATGTAATAGTTATGTTTAAATATTAATTCTTGCACCCCTAGGGTTTGACCTTTTGGTTCACTTGGTGGTTCTAGTGAACCAAACTAGAATAAAAGTCCATAATCAATCCAGGTAGAATATAGTATTCTATATGTGCATGCTTATAATATATATATTATATATTATGCAAACATGCTTCGCATGTTCATTAATATGACGCGTATTTTATATATATATGTGCATGCGCGCTAAACAAGATGAGACAAATTAATAACAAACCCCTCAATTTTTTTATATTAAGTTGTAACGTTCAAAGATATTTGGAATATCGAACGTCGCCTTCTAGCATGATAGAAACAATAGAGTATTGAATATTTAATATGAGTTTGTTGTGCACACACAAGGCGAGTATTAAATATTTAAGATGTTGTTTTTATTACATATGATGTTTATAAGGAATTGAACATTACTGCTTTGTTGTGCACACACAAGGGCTGTAGTTTTCTCTTTACTTATATGGAAATGCTGGGTCTGACTTAACTTAAATCATTTTAGTTCGGATGTGCACACACTTGACCATTATGATTTAAGAGGCAAAATACAAGGAGTTACATAGTTGATGTAATTGACAAGAGTTGTCTACCTATTTATTTATATATAGTTTGTTGTGCACACACAAGGCTATATACATTTGAAATGGGATCCTCATTCTCACTAACAAATCTTTAATTAGATTTTGCCGAACTATATATATTGAGGGTAATATAGTTTGAAAAAAAATAGTGGGAGATACCAATTTAAAACAAGACCTAATTTATTTTGGTAATTAATAAAAGAATGTATGTTAAAATGTTGTTAATTACAAATTCATTTACAGAATTTTACAATGTCTAAATTACTATCACTGCGTAGCATATTAGATGCTAAATTAACCGGACCGAATTAAATGGATTGGTTAAGGAAATTGAGAATAGTTCTCATGGCTGAAAAGCTTTCTTATGTCCTTAATACGCCTATCCCTGCAATGGTTGCAGACAATGCCTCTGAGGAAGATATTGCTACTTTTAGAAAGTGGCTGGATGATGCATAGTTGGCTCAATACATCATGCTCGTATCCATGAGTAACGAGCTTCAGCGTCAGCATAAAACTATGGATGCTCCTATTATATTCCTGTACATCAAGTAGTTGATGATGAGGAAAGTATGACTGATAGATATCAGATATCTAAGGAGCTCTTCCGATCTAGAATGGCCAATGGAACTATAGTACAGACAAAAGTCTTTAACATAATCAATTTGATTGATCAATTAGGACAAACGGATTTTGTCATGGATGGAGAGTTGAGCCAAGATTTGATCTTGCACTCACTTCCGGACTCCTTTCACAATTGTTGTGAATTTTTTCATATGAACGAGCTAGATATCAGCCTCGCTGATTTGCTTAACATGTTCAAAAATGTTGAGAGTCACTTTCCAACCAAGAAAGACTAAGTCTTACTGGTAGGGGCCAAAGGATCTTCTGAAATGAAGAACGATTCTAAGAAAGTAAATAGAAAGGGCAAAAACAAAGGATAATAAGAAAAAAAACTGATACGGATAGCAAAGGAGTTTGCTTCCACTGCAATAAGCCTGGACACTGGAAGGAAACTGCAAGAAGCATCTTGCAGAGGCTAACCAAAGAAGCTTAGTGAAGTTTCGGTTACAAATACAATTTTGTTCATGATTTAAAATAAATTTTTCTTTAAGTCAAGGTTCTACTTGGGTATTGGATACCGACTTTGGTTATCATAAATATAGATTTATGAAGGGACCAAGTAGAAGTAGAAAGCTAAATATAAGTAAACCTATGTATGGGAAATGAAGCAAAGGTTGCTGCATTAGCCATACGAACTTATAGTTTAGTAATGTCTATGGGTAAGTCTATTAAGTCAATAAGTTGTTATTGTATTCCAGTTCTCGTTGGAAACATTATTTCCATTTTATTGTTGGACAATGAAATCTTTGGTATTATAATTAGAAACAATTGTTGTTCTATTTATAATAATAATGTTTTGTATAGAACTGGAATATTACTTAATGGATTTTGTATACTTGACTTACGTGAAAAATATATTTTGCAAATTGAACAAACTAGTATAAGAAAAGGAGATGATCATTCAAAGAGTTGAATGTATGTATTTGTTGAAATACAAGTGTGAATTATTTGAAAGGTTCAAAGAATTCAGAAGTGAAACAAATTGGGAAAGTATTAAGATTCTTTGATTAGATCAAAGAATAAATACTTGTGCAATAAGTTTCTAGATCATCTCAAATGGTTTTTTCATAATGGACGCCTCCTGATACGTAATAATTGATTGATGTATCTGAAAGGAAAAATCGTACCTTGTTGGACGTGGTGCGGTCCATAATGATTTTAACGACATTCCAGTATCCTTCTCGGATCATGTCCTAGAAATGGCTGCATATCTACGGAAAAGGTAACCTCAAAATCCGGCCCCAAGACTCCATAAAAGTTATGGACAGGGAGGATTCCTAATCTTAAGTGTGTTAAGATAAGGGGTTGTCCAACTTATGTGAAACGGTTTCAAAGGATAAGTTTGGGACAAAATTTGACATGTACATATTTGTGGGACATCCTAAAGTAAGTTTAGGTTATACGTTCTATGATCCTACTTAGCAAAAGGTGTTTGTTGCGAAACATGTTGCCTTCTAAGATAAAGGTGTTTATCATTGAAGGGGCTAGTGGGAGGATAATACATCTTGAAAAGTTCAAGAACCACAAAACACTACAAGTCAAATAAGAGAAACCTATAGATAAACCTATTGTACCACAACCGAATCGTAAATCTGGAATAGTACCGAAGATACCTAGGAGGTATGGATTCATCATGGATGATGATGATGAGGTACGTATCATAGAAGATGATGATCTAGTTACATACGATGAGGTAAGAGTTGTAGACACTCAGAGAAATGGATTGAAGCAATCTTCTCAAAAATAGAACATTCATTTTGATATGATAATCAAAAGAGTTTGATTTTATCAAAAACAAGAATGAACCTAGTGTGTACAAAAGGGTCAGTGGGAGCGTCATGATATTTCTAGTATTATATGTTGATATACTACGGATAAGGAATAACATACCAATGCTATAATCAGTAAAGATAAAGTTGTCTAAACATTCCTCCATGAATGATTTGGGAAGAGTATCTTAATTGGGGATGCAAATCTATATAGATAGATTTAAAAGGATGCTCGGCTTAACCCAAGGAACGTATATTCATTTGATGCTAAAGTCGTTTAGCATGGCAAACTCCATGGGATGTCTCATGTTGATGAGCCATGGAGTGTATCTCTCTTAATAGTCCCCACAGACTCTTGAAAAGAGAGATCACATGAGTGACAATCATGCATGCAATGAAATATACGAGACCTGATGTTGATCAGTCATATTCTGGAGAAGTTCACTGTGAGACAGTGAAAAACATCTTAAAGTACTTAACTAGCACTAAGGATGTGATATAATTCATGGCGGGTCTGAATTAAAACTAGAGGGCTTAACAGACTCAAGTTTTTTAGACAGACCAAGACGACAGATAATCCATTTTAAGGTAAAGGGTTACCTTGAACGGTGGTGCAGTGAATTGGAAAAGTTCCAAACAACAAAGAGTTGTTGCTTTAGTGATAAAGACAAAGTATATTGCTATAAATGAAGCTACAAGTTGATTGTTTGGATGAAAAGTTCATTACAGAACTAGGAATAGTTCCTAAGTCTCATCTTAGATCTAAACATGCGTTGTGGCACTTTCATTTGATTAAATGAATCATTGAAAGATGGGAAATCACTATAGAGATAGTGGACTTTCAAGAACAACATTACATATCCATTTACTGAAGCTTATCCAACAGCAGGATAATCGTCACTTAGAGAAGAAGAGAATGAGATACCATGACGATTGGCTTTAGTGCAAGTGGGAGATTGAAAGTAGTATGCACACAAGCCAATCATGTTTGATGATAAAGCATATACTTTGTAAACAATCTTATTCATTTATTAATAAAAAGTATTAATTTATTAAAGGCTTTTAATTATCTACATGATGCTGTTTTATAATATGTGATAAACCCATAGTTTTAAGCAATGCTTTTAGAATAATGATGATGATCATTCTAATGAGATCTAAATTCTTAGAAAGCTTAAAACTAAAATAGTTCCCAATCGTTGGATTACTAAATTGGGGATTAGTGAATCCGGATAGATTGGTACATACGTTGCTTGCTCATTGGATGAGGATGATTGATCTCATGATCATTTGTGTGGAGACACTAAAGCAAGTATGTAGGTGCTTATTAGAGAATAAGTTCACTGAACGTGACTCGCTAAGGAATACCTAATGGAGTTTTACTTGCATGTCAATAGGAATTCCTGTAGTGATAGTAGTACAAGTGATCCTTGGACTTGAGATCATCATAGTATCTTGTGTATGATGAGTTATACTTTGACTTATTCCTTAAGACCCTTAGGGTATATCAAAGGGTATGCTTGGGTATAATAAGTTATACATGGAGATAATGTATGATCAATAAAGAATCTACCACTTCTAGTAAAAGAAGAGAAATGTCCTATGTGATTCGATAAATGACAACTCAGTAGTCCTTGGCCAAGGCAGAATGAAATTAGAAAGGAGTTTCTAATTTGCATTATTTGGAGTTGTGCATTTAAGAGTCGAAATACATATAATTAAATAAAATAAGACTTGACAGAAATTCCATGTCTTATATTTAATTGGGACATTGTATGGTGGAAGGATTTAATTGTACGGTAACTATTTACTCAAAGGTTCTTTTATGATTAATGTTGAAATCTATATTATCTGGAAAGTCGTTGATCGCTAGGGAGGCTTATCCCTATTGTAGAATAAATATTATTTATTTAAATAAATTATTAGTTTAATTTATTTATTTAAATAAGATTAGAATTGTTCTAATTGATTTATTCACAACCGGTTTAATATGGAGAACCTAAAGGGTCACACCATAAAAGGAAGAATAATTATTTAAGAAGTTAATGGCATAATCGTAATAATAAGTTAAGTATATTTAATTTAATCTATGGTGATAGAATAAATTAAATAACTTAATATTTATTATTTAATATTTTGGAAATATTAAATATAAATTAATAAGAGGAGTCTTATTATTATTATTACTATTATTATTATTTAATTCCTAAAAGAGTTTGGAAATTAATTAATATAAGTACTCTCATTTATTCCTAATAGGATTAGGAGGGAAAATTAGTTAAAGGAGTTTAATTAATTATCCCTAATAAGATTAGGGAGCCCATTTAATTAAAAGAGTTTAATTAAATAAATAATACCTTATTTTTAATAGGGTTACTTGATATCTTTATAAGAGTAGTCTTATATCAGATATAAAATATACGTTATTCCAACTGTTGGAGAGTACGCCTTTTTCTATAGAGATAGAAAAACTAGGGTTTAGCCAACAACCCATCTTCTTGAATTCTTCTTCTTCCTTGGTGGATCACCTCTAGAGGCCAAACACTTGGGTGGCTAACGTTGATCAAAGGAAGGAACCAAACCCGGTAATTCAAGTTGAACGCGAAAAGGATTGGAGGTGAACTTGTACCTGAGGAAGCTCGGATCTTCAAGGGTATGATTTTATTCTTTATCTTTTCGTTTAATTAATAATTGTGCATAAAGGGTGATCCGGGTTTATGGTTTGTAAAATTTTTAAACTCTGATTTTACACGCTTCCGCTATTTATGCAATTTGATTGCGTTCTTGAATGTTACAAACCTAACAATACATAACCATAAACACAAAACATATTTACATAAATCCTTAATCCTAAATAATTTACCTATATCCTTCACCGAATTTTGAAATCCTCAAAATTCAATCCCAATAACATCAAACGCATACACGTATTTTCTATCTGGGTCTATTATTTAACCTTAAATCAATCATTTAAGATTTTCATAAATTGTTTAATTTCTCGGGTTGTCACAGTTCTGGAGCTGGAGCAGTTCTAGTATCTGGTACGAGGGAGCAGTATTTTGTCCCCGTCAAATTGTAGTTTGTCAGCACCAACAACATAGCTGAGTATGAAGGTTGTCTCATAGGGCTAAAACTTACCCGTTCAATGGGCATCAGGAGGTTAACTGTCTTTGGAGATTCATAGTTAGTGGTCAGACAATCGACGGGAATCTATCAAAACAAAGAGCTACACTTGCTACCTTACCATCGGCAAGTTTTACAGATGATTTTGGAGTTCAAAGAAATCTCCTTTCTATACATTCCTCGTAATAGGAATGACTTTACAGACGCATTAGCAACTTTGGCCTCCTTGATTCACATACCTGACAAGGGACACTTGCCAAGCGTCACAATTGCCCTGCACAAGGCACCAGCCTATGGGAATTACATTGGAGAAGTATCGGATGAGCTACCTCCCATCCAACATCCTTGGTATCGCCATATCAAGGAGTACCTACGAGATGGATCTACACCCGCTGAGGCGATCCCGACCAAGAAAATGCGAATCCATCGACTTGCTATGAAATTCTACCTGGGCGGAGATGTTCTCTATAAGAGAGATGCAGAACAAGGTCTCCTTAGATGTTTAGACAAAGACCAAGCTCAAAATCTTATGGATGAGATCCATGGTGGAGTCTGTGGCCCACACATGACTGGCCCCTCCTTGTCAAGAAGATCCTCAGGACAGGACATTATTGGCTCTCTCTCAAAGCTGACTATAATGACCACGTCGGGAGATGTTATCAATGCCAAATTCATGGGAATGCTATCCACGCCCCTCTGCAGGAACTCCACAATATGAGTTCGCCTTGGCCCTTCTCAATGTGGGGAATGTACGTGATCGGGCCCATCGAGCCTAGAGCCAATAATGGACATCGATTTATCTTCACCATGATCGACTACTTCACCAAGTGGGTAGAAGCAGCCTCCTTCCCCAGGGTTACCAAAGATTTCTTTATTGCTTTCATCAGAAACAATGTCATTTGTCGATATAGACAACCTGAGGTGATTGTATCAGACAATGCTAAGAACCTCAACAACAAGATGATGGAGGAGTTATGCAATAAATTCCACGTTAAACATCTTAACTCTGTCATCTACCATCTAAAGATGAATGGTGTTGTTGAAGCAGCTAACAAAAATATCAAGAAGATCATGTAAAAGATGTCCGCCAACCACAAAGGATGGCCTGACATATACTCTGTTAGCCTACAGAACCTCAATGCGCACTTCCACTGGGGCAACCCCCTACGTATTAACCAATGGGATGGAAGCAGTGCTCCCCATTGAAGTTGAAATGGAATCCCTCAAAGTGTTGATGGACGCTCAGCTAGGTGAAGACCAATGGGTACAAGACAGGTATCACCAATTGTATCTAATAGACGAAAGGCGAACTGCGGCTATCTTCCATGGTCAGTTATATCAACAAAGGATCGCCAGATCCTACAACAGAAAAGTACGGCTACGGCAGTTTAAACAACATGACTTGGTTTTGAAGAAGATCATTAACAACCAAGATCAATCTAAGGGAAAATTCACTCCTAACTGGAAAGGCCTATTTGTTGTCAAGGAAGTATTGACACGAGGTGCTCTCAGATTGAAAGAAATGGACGGCAATGAATTTCCACAACTCATCAACTCAGACACCGTGAAATGGTACTATGTCTGAAGTTACCATCAAGCAAACATCCTGGTATTGGATCATCAGATCACAAGTAATTCTGGTTCTTTAACCCTTTACCATACACAACGCTTTTCCATACTTTTCCCCTCAGGGAAACATACTTTTCAAGCCATCAGCCTGGCTTCACTACGCTTATACAACTTAGGTCATCCCATTACGAATTGAACCTCTCGCGTTTGCAGTTTGGCTACCCATACATGGGATCAAACTTTTCACACCTGCAGTTTATCCTCAACTTAGGATCAAACTTTCTCTTCCCCGCAGTCTGACCTGTACATGGGATCACGTTTTTCAACTCGCCTTGAGGGCCGAACTACACCGACCTGATCTCCTCTTCAATAGGAGTACGTAGGCAACCATTTCATATGGCCCGGTCGCAATAAAACAAAAAACAACAAAAATATTTCTACCCCCTTCTCCTTATAAAAACAAAAACAAAAACATTCCTATACCCTTTTCTACCATACAACATTGAACCTCTTACACCAGGTTCGAACTACGCAGACCTGATCTCCTTTTCAATAGGAGTACGTAGGCAGCCATTCATGGTTCGGTCTCACCCCCTACAAAAACACAAACACTTGTCATCTGGTACTGGGATCAAACTTCACTCAACCACATTTAATTGGCTTCAGACCAAAGGGATGGAATTACCTGAACTCCTCCTATATAGAAGATTCGGCGACTATCTAAGCTGCGGTTTTACCTTGAAGAGCAACACCAATCCATAAGAGATAGAATTAACTAGGCTCCTCCTCAATAGGGGTATTGGCCACCATCTATGGTGCGGTCAATCTTAGAGAGGAAAGCCACACTCCTCTCAATATTTCCATACAGAAACCAATCCCAAGACACCAAAGATGGTAGGGATACACACAAATCAATGATCCATTCTGAACTATCCAGAGATAACTCAATGTCCATCCATCCAGGAGGAGTTCAGAATACATCAAGATCACAAGCCCTGAAGAAGCAGGCAAAATATCAAGCAAGTATCAGAGCATATCTAAAAGGGAAGTGATCAAAAATATATTTCCCTGCTATATATATAATGTTGTTTGATATACATAATGTAAATTGTACATGAAAAAATGGCTATGCTAGTCTGTGCGGGAAAATACCAGCCCATCTACAAGTCATGGTATATGCGAGCTAACAAGCCCAACAGGGCATCCCTCTCAGAAGAAGGAGGCAAAGTTGTGGTCTCTTATATGAGAGTATCCACACGACCCAACAGATCTGAAGCCATCTGCATGGTGACCATATGCTCATCAATGTAAGCGCTCATCTTTGTAATCATGCCAGTGGTAAAGGACCTCGCTGCAGTACTATCTGTGACGGCTACATCCTGGGCAGATATGGCACTATCCCGCTCAACTATCACTGTATCTCTGGCTGATATGGCCTCATCCCGCTCAACAACAGTGACATCTCTGTGAGTTAATGCCTCGTCTTTCTCTAACAGAGTTGTGTCTCTCCCATCAAGGGTATTCAACAACAAGGCTCTAGCCTAATCTCTCTCGAAGGTCATCAGATGAAGAGTCTGCTCAAAGTACTATGCTGAATGATGAATCACAACAGTACTAGTACTGGGAGAATCTAAAGGAAATGTTGGCAACCCGGCAACCCGGCAACTAGCTCATCCTCGATGTATGAATCAATGTCCTCCAAGGGCTCTACATCGTCTGAATCACTACTCGGCAATATGGATACTACCGCAGCCGATGCAGTCTTTGTCTCCATCCATGCGGAATACTCTGCGGAACAACCTGGATAACTAATAAGAAAAGAAGCTGTCTCACGTTGATCCCAACAAGCATACACACGGGATCGGTCCTCTACTGAAAGATATCAAGAAGCTAAACGATGTCCCAACGCCCCCTCGAAAGGATGAAAATTCTGGAACTAGTCAAACTGTGCCATCACGGCCAGTGGGTGATAAGTAGTCATGCCCCTCAAGCCAGCCAGAGGGAGATAGTCCATGCCCGGAGCATGAGTAATGAATCTGTAGGGTGAGCTAAGCCTTGTGGACGATAGAATGCCAAACAGATCTCTGATATCCGCCAAGAACATAGACCAAGACATAACGTCTGTACACTCTGATGGCTGAAAGGAGTATGACATGGCTATATCATGGGAGAAACAATACCCATGCCGTCTAAAAGTGCTAATCGGTCTCAAGTGTGACATAAACCACACATATAGCGTGACTGAGCTACCCGTAAACACTCATGTCAGATAAGTATGGAAGTATGTAGCTAACCTCAGAGTCTCTGCTATGATCATCGGTATGATGGTACGACCCTCCCTGAGAGCTCTCACTGCCATACGACAGTACGCACAATAGTAGTACCGTGGCATATAGACATACGATAGTACGCACAATAGTAGTACATCCACCCTAGCTAAACGCCAATGATCCTCTGGTGTGGTGAAATCCCCGGAATGTCGTGTATAACTATCCTCAGAGCCAAATCTGTCAAACAGAAAATGTTGGGATATAACGTGGCCATACATAAGCTCATCATGCACCACCGTACGCCTTAATCCAGTAAAGGTCATGAACCGTCGACTCATGTCCCATAAAGCCATATGCACGCAAGGTCTATCCAGTGGTAGCATCGTCAACCGTGCATACTCCTCCAGAGTGGGAGTCAACTCCTGGGTCCCAAATCAGAAAACATGCCTCTCTGATACCTAGTGCTCCAGCATGCCATTCACGAATCCTATGGGAACCTGAAACATTAACAGGGTCATAGTATGTTACAACAAGTGATTTACGGCCACCCTGTCTGATGGTGACATGCTATCATACCACGATCACATACCAGATGCCACCAATAATGGTGGGGTATGATCAATACGGCTAACTATCGAAGAAGACATCTGTACGGGCCGTGTCATAAGATCATCCAGGGGTCAATGCTGAATATCTCTGGACATACATATATATGCATAACATGATACATACATTGCAGATAATAGATGGCAATATGATATAGGAAATGAAAAACTGTGCATATATTCCTAAGTATATCATCATCTAATACATCATCTCTGTAAAGCTAAAAATATAGGGAAATGGGGCACAAATGCCCTACTACTAACAGAGGCCTATCAAATAATATAGCGAGAATGGGGCACAGCCACCCAATAGCTAACAGAGGCCTATCAAAAGAGATAACGAGAATACATATCAGAAGAAGATAATGGTGTAAATGTCTACATCATCAATCCTGTCCACCTGATGTAATTGCTCCTGAGTCACTAGATCTCTATCAACAGGGATGTCAGGCCTATACAGAGGAGGATCTACGCCGGCAAAGCCAAATAGGTCATCTAAGGGGCCAACGCCTGAGCTGGAAGGATCAAACGAATCTGCCTCTGCTGGATCTCTGCCCAAATGCCGGATAAAAAAATGTGCCCGGTCCAGTCGCTGGGTCAAATTGTCAATATATGTCACATGAGTCGAATCTCGAACACAGGCTAGCCAATCCGTCATCATCACAGATCATGGAACCTTATCGCCCATGAACTGAGTGGCATGGGTCTGGGCTCCAATAGTACAAAGGAACCACCAACACTGGAACATCTCCTGAGTGCAGGGACCCTCTGACAGTGCAAAATCGTCAACACCCAACAATGGGATGTCAGTGATGGGTTACTAAAATACAGGCCAATGACGCCTAGTAGGAGGCAAGATTGGCATGCAGATCTCTCCTGTGGTGCTCTTAATAGCACGCTCTCCTAGATAGAGCTCCCATCCTCCATCTGTAAAGAGAGGAATTCTCCGGGTGGAAATCACATACTCGACGCCAGTAGGGTACCCACCCTCAAATCCTGGTTTTTTCATATTGAACCTTGGGTTTGCACATCACTCATTGGTATTCGCCCAAGCATAGGGTACACTATATCGATGATCGCAGATGTTACAAGTAACACTCGGCAATACCTTGCGTAGGTCCAATGCCGCCAATTCAGGGTTGTCACCCTAATTTTCAATCAGTTCCCCAACGGGGGCATCACGCAGTCTCAAGAAGAGATCCCCAGCGGGGGTATCACACAATGTCATCTGTTGACACACATATCAACGAAGGTCAAGCAGCCTTGACATTAGTGTAACCGTTGGAAAGTAAATCCAATGAAGCGTCAAAAGCCATCTGATGATTTCAACCGTTGATACACACATCAGCAAAGTTCAAACCCCGACAGGGGTTAAAACGCGTTGGTATATGTCAAAGTACATATCCCCGACAGGGGTCATAACGCAATGTTCTGTTGACACACATATCAACGAAGATCAAGCAGCCTTGACAATCCGCCCAAAAAAGTATTAGCCGTTGATTCACACGTCGGCGAAGGTCAAGCAGCCTTGACAATCTACCCAATAGGGTATCACCCGTTGATTCATACATCGGTGAAGTACACGTCAACGGACGTCAGGCAATCCTGACAGCATATGATGTTGGCAGTAAATCCAATAGAACATTGACATATCCTGGCGATACAAACCAGGAAAGGTCAACATCATCAAGGATGATTGATGATGGAATATGTTATACACATCCTCAAATAGACAAAGCTTTATCCCCACAGATCTCTTACACATAAGAGGTACCTCTTCGGAATCAAGTCTGTATCAAGGATTAAGAACTTTGGTGATAGCCCCAACGTCAACATCCTAAAAGATTTGGGTCACCCATCCAATTTAGTCATCCTTGCCAATCCCCATTAGAAGCAATAGGTAGCCGGCCATCAGTCCCCACGTATTGGGCAACAACCCCGTACACATGCATCATACATTTGCATCATGTTGTATTTCAAGTGTCTAGGATTCTTTATCCTACCCATGCATTGAATTACATGAATATGATAAAGAGGGGCATCTGTAGACACTCAAAATTTTCTGCACACCTATCACTGACATTGTAGGAATGAAGATTCATCTTTCAAGAGGTAACCAAGGAAGACAGTTCATATCCAGTCCGGATACTACCAGAAGTTCAGCCTCAACCCCAGAACACACATCGGGAGTAACAGGTCCAACCTCGGCAATAACCCCGAGGCATGCAGTTCTAATACCAAAAATTCCACAAGAGAAGACCGATTAATCTCGGAGATAACCCTGAGGTGTCCAGTCTCAGTCCCAACACTGGGAATAGCATTTACCAACCTTGGTGATAACCCCAAGGATGGTAGTTGCAGTTCCGGAGATAAACCCGAAAATGCTTGTTTCAAAAGTCTGCAATCAGCTTCAACCTCGGTGCTCATACCGAGGCACTTAGTACCAGACCTAGAGATAACACCGGGAAGACAGGCACACCTCAGAGATAACACTAAGGACCTTCAATACTTGCAGCAGTCCAATCTCAGCGATAACCCTAAGTAATGTCTGCTTTATCAGCCCAAACCAGCGATAACCCCGATGAGGGACAAAGTCATCATCTTACCACCTTGACGCCACACTGTACCGTCTCAATATTTTATACATACATTTCTACACAGCAATGTCCCACAAGAATCAAGGAAAACTAATCCCGAGTGACTATTACGTAGGGTAACAGATAGAATTTGAAGCTTGAAGATCGGAGGGAACCGTCCCATCTTCATGACTTTGTACAACCTCTAATCTCATGCCATTGCGTAACTCTTGATAACGGCAATCCGAAATAGGTCCTATATACCTCACTCGAGCAGACATCACGTTGCCCGCGTGCATGTACTTCAAGACAGTGAGACCCACGAAACCCGGGGCAACCCGGGCAACCTCAGGTACTCCTGCACTCCCACCTCTATAAATAGAGGGCTTGGGGTGGCCATTTTAAGAAAGAAAAAGGTGAGGAAGCCCTGTCAAATTTGCTCCGTACTCACCCTATATTGAGTGCTTTCTCATTTTAAACACTTGTGAGCTCACATATAGCTACTTTTGTACCGGCGGGAGCCGAGTGTTCATCCCTTTAATGATATAGAAGTCTTCTTTGGCAGCCCACTGTAAGCCTTCTCATACACTTTAAAGTATTTCTCTTCATTTTTGCACACACCCTTCTTCACGTTGAGAGTCGTGTTGCGTGTGTTTGCCCGGACATCGGTCCATGGTTTTATTTCAGTTTGTGCATACATATATATTTATATATATGGACTAACATTATCGAGTTATGCCTTAATTAAGCCTAGACTTTGGTCTGGAGTGTTTATTTTCTTTAATATATATATATATATATTAACTATGTGTCGAACTTTGTTCAATGAGCCTAGACTTTGGTCTGGAGCGTTTACCGCTTTAATATATATATACTTATATATATGAACTGTGTGTCGAACTCTATTCGATGAGCCTGGATTTTACATCCGGAGCATTTACTACTTTAATAATATATATATATATATATATATATATATATATATATATATATATATATATATATATAGGGTCAGGATCATGTGAGGGCTCCCTTACTTTGTTAAAATGCGGACTTTTTTTTTTTGGTTTTTTTTTTTTAAACAACTAAAAAAAATATTTAATATTTTATGGAATTGAAATTTTTTCATAATAAAGTGTTTTGGATGTGATTTGGGTACGTATAACAAAATATGTATGTACAGTCTGGGCAGACTGTACCACCACTTTTTGGTATAGGTATTCAAAACACGCCCAAAACATTATATTATGAAAAAATTTCAGTTCCATAAAATATTAAATATTTTTTTTAGTTGTTTAAAAAAAAAAACCAAAAAAAAAAGTCCGCATTTTAACAAAGTAAGGGAGCCCTTACCTGATCCGTTCTGTATATATATATATATATATATATATATATATATATCGTCCCGCCTGGAGTTTACTTCGTGGTGGTTGATCGCTTTTACAGTTTTCATTACGTTTCGTCCCGCCTGGAGTTTCCTCCGTGGCGGTTGATGGCTTTTACAGCTTTATTTACATTTTCGGATCCCCTATGGAGGTGCTTCATGGTTGGTGATCATGTCTGTATATATATATTTATAGCTTTTATATATATATATATATATATATATATATATATATATATATATATATATATATATACATGCTTACTGCTTTTCTATCAATCGCGGCATCATGCTTACAGTCTACTGAATCTAGATTCGGTTCTCGTGATGGACATTTTCAGCTGTAAGCATCTTGTAAATTTATTTGCGATATTTGGATTTCATCAGATTGTTTTCATACCCACGAGGAATTCAGCACCTCTTTGTACATTATTTTCCTATAGATGTTTCGCATCTCAAAAATAAAAGCAATCAAGCCGAACATTTAATAAAATGGGAGTGTAAAAGGTCTCAATTACTATTGAGCACAAGGGTTTGAAAAACCTCTTTTATAAAACATCACTGCCATATCTTGTTAAAATTGAATTTTTATATAAATTCAAACCTTGTGTATATTGGTGCGAATGAGGCCTCGCACTACTTCCAAATAATAGCACATTGACCCACACATACACACACATTCATATAACAGTTTCTTGAAAAGTGGTGGTCACCGTGGTAACACGGATGTCGGGGGGTGCCTAACACCTTCCCTCCGCATAATCAAGTCCCCGGACCCTAATGAATCTCAATTTCACCGATCCGTTTAGCAGTGTCACATCACTGGGTCAATGTGCAAACCTTTTCTTGGTTGTGTTGGTACAACCATTTAAAAAACCAACTGGAGACTCTTAACAGTCCATCGTCCACATTATACATGTCGGACCTTTTTCACTTGTTTTTTTAAACAAATATCACCTAAAATGAGAATACCAAAGAACAAGTAACGAAAAGGGACAACTAAAAATCCCGACGTCGACAGGGTTGTTGCGTAAAGTTTGGACGGATATGTCCCTCCTGTCCGCATTTGAAACATACGATCGGTGGTCGTTCTCCTTCCTTGACAACGGGTGCTGGTGCTATTGTATTTCCACAATCGTTGAATCTTTTTTTATTAAAATTGGTCCCACTTAGCTCATCTTTCCTATTATCCTAACCATGATTACCACCGAAGTGGTTACCATTTCTGGCATATTGATTCCCTCCATGTTTGTTGTCACCGCTTTGATGACTGCTACCATTGGTATTATCGATTTGCCGGCTACTCTCTCTTGGTTGGGTTGTCTCATTATCGCGTTCTAATAACTGAGCCCTATTCATAACATCTGAATACAAGCAAAGTTTTTGAGAAATTAGGTATTGACGTATCTCAAGTTTCAAACCTCTTAGAAACATCCGCGTCATTCTCTCCTCATTATCAACCAAGTGGGACGCAAATCGGGATAGCTCAGCAAACTTCGCTTCGTACTGCGATACAATCATATTGTTCTGCTCCAGCAATGAACTCTACCTCCTTCATGTGACGAATACTTTTGGGAAATTACTTGTCGTTGAATAGTTCTTGGAACTTCTCCCAAGACATTTTGAGTGTGGGTACGCTTTACAGATTCCCACCAGTAATCTGCCTCTCCTCATAACATGAAGGTGGCAAAGGGAACCTTTTACTCCTCAGAGCATCCCAAGACATCAAATATCTTGGTGATCTACTTTATCCACGTCTCCGCCTTAAGTGGTTTTGGCTCTCCAATAAACTCTGGTGGTCCCAGCTCTTTGAACTGCTTAGCGATGACCATCCAAGAGTTGCCAGTTTTTCCACCTACATTTTGAACAGGAGTTGCTCTCGCCTGATGTTGCATGAATTTCATAAAGCCTCTGAACATCCCATCATTCATCATTTGATCGGTGTTGTTGTTTACCTGAGGATTATTGTCTTCCTGTTGCACATTATCCTGGGTATTGATCTGTGGTGACTCAACGATCTCATGTGCTCCATTGTTATTCTCAACATTCTCCGATGTCATTTTCAAATACTGCCACAAAACAATGGTTAATTGACACACCACATAATATTCCTTTATTTTGATCGACCAATTAAATAACAAATAAACTTAGGTAGGTCATACTAACGAAAGAATTACCCATCTCTCCCCCTAGTTCTAGTGTGATGCCCCCAAAATAGGTTCATTCCATCTAACCTATTTTTAGTCGCCAAATATATGGTACAGAAAATAACTACAACTTTATTACAACAATTGTCGTGCAAAATACAACAACACATATGTTGTGAGTTTTGATACAAATATATATACCAACTATGACTCTTGACACCAACTTGGGTAGCACGTCACAATGACACCTTACATAAAGGTACAGTCAAAAACTGTTTTAGAAATTAAAATCTTTGGGAAGTGCTCAAGGAAACCTTCGTACATGGGAGGCCATACGTCTAGGTTATGATAGATATCATATGTCCACAAAATTATCCTTGGTTGACCCAATAGACCCCAAAGAAAAATGAGAAGATTACTATCATATTCTTTTCAATGGTGAGTCTTCTCTTGACATATCATTATCTCCACTGTCTCTAATTGAGAGTTATACTTCAACCAAACACCAAGATTATATAGGTAGTGCTCGTAGATATACTCAGCAAGTGGATGTGCGCAACCCTGTCTTATGATGACACGAGGTGGTATGTCATTAGACATCTTGTATGATAGTGGCAAAACACCCTTCCTAAGTTGGGTTCACCTCACCCTATTCAGTTCACTAAAATTAAATATCAAATGATGTATACAATACGACACACTTATCTAAAGTTCTCAATAAAATTATTTTTATACTATTTAGGGAGAATCTCAACAGCTATAGACCACCGTTCTATTCACTTGTTATCCCCGCTCGACCTAGCTACACTCTTATTACCTGAACGAAATTGTGAAGAAAAAGGGTGAGCTCAACTAGCCCAGTAAAGAATATCATGACTAAAGATAAATAAATTATCATTAGCCTTTAACAGTAATAAATCAGAGATTTAGAACATATGGTAGATGATAAAAAATTTCAACCATAGCTGCAGTGGAACGAGCAATCCATTAGAAGAGTCAAATAGACCGTAATGTCTATTATCTTCTCCATGTTAAAAGCCCACCAACAATGTTTTATCCCTGTAACATCAATCAACAGTTCCTGTCCACAATCACGTATATAACTCATAATCATAATTGTAGTTCTAAATTCATCTTCTCATCCAAGACGAAGATAATTTACATCACATGTCTTTAACTAAAACATCAAAGATCATGGTTATACCAAATCACAGTTCATGTTCATAATCATACTAATAAGTTTATCTTTGCACTACGACCAAAGATATTCATCAACCGTTCATCTTTGCACTACAGGCCAAAGATATTCAACAACAGTTTATCTTTGCACTATAGGCCAAAGATAATCAATAACAGTTCATCTTTGCACTACGGGCCAAAGATATTAAACAAAAGATTATCTTTGCACTACAGGCCAAAGATATTCAACAACAGATCATCTTTGCACTACATGCCAAAGATATTCAATAACAGTTCATATTTGCACTACGGGCCAAAGATATTCAACAACAGATCATCTTTGCACTACAGGCCAAAGATATTCATATCTCAAAGAAATACATAATCATTTCAGAATTTATATAAACCATAATTATAACCATGTTGATCAATTCACCTTTGCACTTAATCTAAAAATATTCAATTATAAATTCAATGGTCATGATCATACCAGTCAACGATTCAACTTTGCAGTACTGGCTAAAAAGAACCCATAGTCACGATCATACCAATAATCTACCAATCTCTATACTCAAGTCAAAGAGAAATTTCATCACCAGGATTATAAAAATGTTATATATGATAATAAAAACAATATGATCAACAACTGCATTTAATTTCAACAACATTTGCACTTAAGCTAAAAATATTCAATTGTAAATTCATTGGTCATGATCATACTAGTCAACGATTCAACTTTGCACTACTGGCTAAAGAGAACCCATAGTCACGATCATACCAATAATCTACCCATCTTTACACTCAAGTCAAAGAGAAATTTCATCACCGGGATTATAAAAATGTTATATATGATAATAAAAATAATATGATCAACAACTGCATTTAATTTCAAGAGTAAGATTCATAAATCAACGATAATTTGGTCAAAAAAAGAAACCAATTTTGTCGTGAATAGTACATGTGAATAGTAACTCGTGAATAGTAACTCGTAAATAGTAACTCATAAATAGTAACTCCTAAATAGTAACCCCGACATGAAAAAGGTAGAAATTCCACAATAAAATCCATACCAATATTTCAGTATAATGATATTAAAAGAATAACATTTCTTAAACTTATAAACAATTTATTTTAATTGTTTACACTTTACTAAATAATGCATTTAATCATCCTAAAATGCCAAACTCATAAGTTTTCATCACCAATAACCAAAACCCTCATCAAAAATCTGCATATACCTCATATAGGATTCTCAAGCTATAAAATCCTATTTTCCAATTTTCCTACTTCACATAACATATTTAATTCATTTACTCATAACTAGTTTATTTTCAAGAAAAATATCAAATCAGTACAAACAAATTTTGTTTTCTAGGATTTAGCAGAATATAGTTCAATATTGAACATATATTTTTCTCAGAATTTTTAAAATTCATTTACTATTTTTCATATGGCCAAAACAGCCGAATATTTAGACATTTATCATAAACTGTACTTTTATCCAAAAATTCTGAAATTTACAGAGTATACTGCTATTATATACATGTACTCCCAATAAAAATTAACCAATTTTGGAGTTAACCACAATTATAAGGGTTTACTTTTAAAATAGTCTTTTCCCATAAAATTCATAACTCATAATCTATACATCCAAAAATAGCTATTTTTGGACACAATCTAGAAAACTCATCAAATTATCATTTCAAATTTTTCCAAAATTTTTGAAGGTCAGAAAAATTATGAAACATGAAAAACATAATAACCCTTACAATCCCTTACCTCAAAATAACAGTACTTCTGATCGGAATATCGGTATAAGACTGAAGGAAACTTGCACTGATAAATAGAAACTCACAAAGTATCTAAATACTCACAAAATACGCTCGATAATATAGAGAGAGAAAGAGAGAAACCTCATGTTTCTTGTATGATTTTTAATTCTAACTTAACCCTCTATTTATAGGAAAATATTAGCACGTCGAAGCAGACTTGACCTATTACCTGATGGCTTTACCTGCTACTATTGCCACCTACCACATTTGAAATAAAATTCAGCACATTTCTTCACCAACCACAAGTGGGGCCCACTCAATTCTAGAATTTTCTACCAAAATCATTTATAAACCTAATTTCTGAATCAGTCACCTCTTAAAAATTCATAACAAATTATACGTTCATTTTTAACGGTTCAAAATTTGTGGACATATACTCAACCTATATATGTATAACATATCCAAAAATCACAACGATCCAACGGTCAGATTAAAAATTATAACTCACGCAATATATCTTAAGAATAGTGATTTAATTTTTAATACCTTCATTCCGACAAAAATATCTCAACATTAATTCCTTCAATTATATCCACATAAAATAAATATATCCATCAATTATATCCACATAAAATAAATATTTCCTTATCATATAAATCAATAATTAATTATTCGCAAATAATATTACAGAAACACAATTATGACAACCAGGCCGTTCCCAGAAAAGAGGGGCCTTTCCGATAAGGATTTCTCCTTACTGGCGCGCAATTAGATGACCAAACCTCTCCTTGACAGAACTTTCTAGATATTGCCAATAATGTTATCTAATAATATTATTCAAATAATATGAATTATTGATCTGATAATAGAAAATACTATGCAATGACAATTATTCAAACAACAATAATATAAACTATCAACGCAGCAATTATTAAATCAATAAAATAAAATATTGAACAATAATTATAAGAAAAATTGAATACTTTTATTTAATAAAATTCGGGGTCTTGCATCTAGTCTTACATCTTCGCCAGGGATCATATCCTTAAGCTTTGATACCAACTATAATGCCCCCAAAATAGGTATACATCTGTGACGCCCCCAAAATTCGGACACCCATATCTCAAATCTGGTGCATCACGTACAACTACGAATATCTTACTAAATCATTAACAACAGAAAATAATAGAATAATTTACATTGATATAATATAAATATTCGCGTCCCAAGGTACCGTAACCATTACTACGACAATTCAGTGCTTAACATAAACATAACTTAGTCATTCTTGAATACAACATAACAAGCATAATAATAATAATAATACTTCTAGTCTTAAGAACTAAGTTATTCTGTCGCCTTGCCCTTTCCCTTGTCCTGTCCTGAAGTACCGCCTTGCTCTGCCTTAACTGTAATGTTTTAGGAAGTAAGAATGAGCAACAAGTTTGCCCAGCAAGTAATATGGCCAGAAGGACAAGCAGTTATAGCATTTAAATCTTTCAAGGGTCTAATAATAATAAGTAGTTCAAGGATATCAAGAAATATCAAGAGTATTCAATAGGTGTCGTTATAGAATGAAGTATATCAACAATTTCAGGATTTATTCATTTCGAGGTTCAACATGAATGAGTACTGAGCAATCACTAAGGACTAAGAACTCTTACTAGAATTAACAGTATTACACTGTAATCCAAAATAAACGAATACAACAGGTGATCAGCCTAAAGTACCCTACGTTATGCATAACATTTAATCATACTTATGTGCGCACGTCGGTTTCCCGATAATATATAATTTCCCCTTCAATGAGGGTTGTTCATCTCAGTAGATTTACGATAGTCCGCACCAAGTCAATTGGTTTGGATAGCTTTAACACAAAATAATAGTCTAGTCGAATCAATGGCTTAGACAAATTTTTATAACGCATTTAAGAATGATAAGTCCAATGCTTGCAACAACGTCAAAGTATATAAATGATTTTCGAATAAAAACAAATATTTTCTTGAGACAACAATTCAAAGGTATACAATATAAGAAGTAGGAACTTGCAACACAATAATAATAGTGTTCGGATACTTGCTCAATATAGATTTGAGTAAGGTTAAGGAACTTGCCTCGCTCGTCGATTATGTTACCTTTGACACCTTGTCACGTATACTGCCTATAATATAATAGTATAGCCGTACAATTTAGTGATTGTTGAAACCAACTCACATTGGCTATTAATCGCATGTCATCCTAGTTTAAGGTACAAGTCTCTCATAAAATAAAATACTACATTTCTTACTTGCTACACATTTACGCTCACAATTAAGAAAACTAAGCACATAACATTTATTTATTAAACTATTGCTCAATTTAGTTATCTGAACTAATTTTATTAATTTGGAGTTTTACATGACATTACACATATAATACCTAAACATCCCACTTTATGGAAACACTCTTTTATAGAAAATATTTCTCTATTTATCCACAATGATCATTATGGAATAACAATTTATTTTATTTTTATTATTATTATTTTTATTATTTTATTTATCAAGTTCTACGCTTGGTCTTGCTGGAGGTACTAAAATATAAAAATGTGTTTGTTATAAGTCCTCTAAATCTTCACATTGCCCACATTTTACTATCCAAGAATACTTAATAGGAAAGGCTAAAAGAATTTATTTTATTTTATTTCTATGCATTGCACACCAGCCGAAATTAGCCTAAAAAATATAAAGCAACACTTTTATAACCTAAACAAAATCACTTATATCAACCCTTATACCAAACCACCCCTTCCCTCTGATCATTTACATTGATGATTGCTTGCTTGCTCTTCTATTTTGTTTTTTTTTCTTCCATGCATGCAGCTCCTTAAATATGAACATGTAGCCACCAAATTATTAAATATGTACAACAACTTTTCTTGCACAACTAGCAGCCATGTTAGCCTTAAAAATAACAGCCACAAAATAGCATCCATATTTCACGAAAAATAATAAAATAAATAAAATAAAAATTAACACATAACACCAATTTAAATAGATACACACGCAGCCCTTCTTTCTTTTCCTATCCCTGCTTTTCGTTTTTTTCCCTATGTAAAACAAAAATTATGTACTCTTGCAAAATTAATTATCTAGTTTAAAGGCATATTACAAAACTAATGCTTTAGCATACAAACATCTAGTTTAGCATACTAACTCTTACAAGCAACACATAATATCCACATTACTCTTAAAAGAAAAACAAGTGTCTACTAGAAATTAAATGGAAAGTAATTGTATTTAACTATTTTATTTTTATACCTTAACTTGAAAAAAATTAGAAATGGGTTGCCCAGATGAAGAGCTGTTGCTGCAACTTCTTTTCTCCTGTTACCGAACACTCACTCTTTCTCTATAATGGTTCTTGCTTCTTTTTTTTTTAAACTAAAGCAAGGGTTTATATATACTAAAAGGAAAAGTGCATAAATTAATTAAAGTTTTCTTGGCCATCCCCTACTACAACTTTATAGCAGCCCTAAGCTCTAAGACATCCCATCACACATGTCCCATTGTGTTGTCAAAAAAAAATAAAAAAAAAAACAACTTACGCAAGCTTCCTTTTCTCTTGGATACAAAGGTTCTAAATGATAGTCTAATTTATGGGTAATAACCAATTCTCTAGAATCTAGTAAGTTGGAAGTGAGTACTTACTTCCCAAGGCTAATTCACTTTTTAATTCAATGTGGCTGCCACCATGTGCTAACTGCCGAATTACATGGTATGAGCCCAAAAAGTGTCTCACATCCACTAGGTGACAAGGCACACAACACTGAGGCACTCAAAACATTGGAAATCTAAGTATCTTATATTTGGTCCAGTTAATACTTACGTTACTAAACATTTGTAAAATTAAAAATAATTATTATTATTACAATTATGATAGCCTGAAAATGGGTGGAAAATTCCATGAGGTTGCCGAAATTAACTTAAATGGGTAGACAAAAATTCATGGCTACCGGAAATAAAATGGGCAGCAAAATGTCACATGGCTACCAAAATAAATGGGTGGGTAAAATAACTCTCATGGTTAGGTACTATCATGCAAATACTTAATTATTATGGCAGTAGACTAATTAATTTAATTTACCCAAATAACACTAAATTATACACCACCTTAATAATTATTAATAAGTTGGGTTATTTCATATAATTCAAGTTACTCACAAAAATGATTTAGTCTTTCTAGATAAGCTTTCAAACCAATTCAATGATTTATTATTACTCTGGTATAATTAAATAAATTAATTATACACCACCTCTTTTTATTGACATCTTTTACTTAGCAATGCATTCCTTCATTAATTTTATTCCTTACTAAATTCCATCATTGTGTCACACAGGACACTTCATAAACTTATCATAATTTTCCTCATCTTATCAATTATTTAATGTTCAATTAATTCAATAAAATTTCTCACCTCATGCCATGCAAGCATTTATAAAATAAATAATCACAGGCTCTAATTATATAAATATTAATATTAAATCATAAAATTTGCGGTTATTACAACATCACCCATTCTGAGTCGTCAAATACATGGTACAAAATTTAAATACAACTTAATTATACAATTGTCGTGTAAAGTACGACAAAATATAAGCTGGGAGTTTCAACACGAATATTATCTTCTAGACAATATCCAAACTCAAATTCAATATTATTACATTTATTTTCACACTACTTCACAAAATAGTGTGGACTACTAATACAAATATCTGGACCGTCACTCTGTTCCCCGACTAGTCCCAGCTATATTCTCATTTTTTGAAGAGAAAAATGAAAACAAAGGGTGAGCTCAACTAGCCCAGTAAGAAATATTATGACTAAGATAATGCAGAATAAATTATCGTTAGCCTTCAATAGTGTTAAAATGATAAAATACAATAAACATCAAGTTTAACTGCAGCAGAACAAGCAATCCATTAGAAGAGTCAAGTAGAGTATAAATCTACTATTTTGTATGATTTAAAAAGTTTATCAATAATTTTATCGCTGAGACTCAGCTTAATAAATAATCCACATCATCGAATCAATCTTTCACTACGACCAAGGATATTTTTTAGTATTACGACCATAAATTGTCCATGCACTACGGGCCTAGGATATTCATGTTTTCACCAATGGTCATGATCATGCCAACAACTGTCCATTAATGCACTACGAGCCAATGAGGACTTTTATCACATCATTTATAACATTACGGTCATGATTATACCGAATAATCCATGGTCATAATCATACCAATTCCATCTATGCACTACAAGACAAAGATGACTTTCATAACAATATAAACATGAGAATGATGACAATGATATAAGAATTCAATTAAATAAAAGTAAAGGATAAATTTTAAAGATTTATAATTTAATTTATTCAGAATTCAATAATGTCCAAATTGTCAACATAATACTGTTTTGTGGAGTAAAATTCAAGAATAATATTGTAAAAAAATTATTTGGACCGAAAAGAAATCAATTTTTGTTATGAATAGTACCTGGGTAAATAGTAACCGAGTGAATAGTACCTTGTGAATAGTAATTTGGGAAAAGTACCTCGTGAATAGTATTCTGGCATAAAACGGTTAAAACTTATCAAGAATGCTCAGAATAATATTTTCATGAAAAGATATTGGATGAAGCGCAAATATCAAGGATATTATACTAATTTCATGAAGTATAGAAGCCAAAACTTTAACAAAATGAGTGTAGAATTCGAAATCTGAAATGAAATAATATTACTTACATATTACAGAGTATGGAAGAAAATATTATTTCATACGAATACTGAACAAAAATAATATCCCTTACGACTGTTGAACAAAAATAATATTCCCTACGAATATTAAACGAATATAATATTTCTTACGAATATTAAACGAATCTAATATTTATTGCGAATATTGAATGATATAAAATTTCTTATGAATGCGAAAAATAATATCGTAAGCGAATATGAAATAAATAATACCCCTTACCTTGAAAAGAAGAGTATTCCAACTGGTATAGCAGGGATATTCTTGAAGAAAACTTGAACTGTTTACTACGCTCAAAGCTTCCTTAAACTCTAAACAAATACGCTCAAGATTATTGAAGAAGAATTATCTGATTCTGGTGTGTTTTTCAATTCTAACAAAGCATTCTATTTATAGGAGAATAGAACGGATACTATTTGAAAATTTTAATCACGGACGCACAGAACGAATTCATGGGTGAATTCGTTTGGCTAAATCGTTTGAAAATTTTGATGTACTATGCAGCACTATGCAATAAAATATTCTAATAAAATGAAAACTTTAAATAAAATGTAATGTATTCTATTTATAATCAAATAAAACAAAACTTATAAAAAATATATATAATTATAATTATAACATTTGCCTTACGGCAAAGGTATCCCCCTCCCACCACATTAATTCACACACACACACACACACACACACACACCTAAATCATATATATATATATATATATATATATATATATATATATATATATATATATATATATATATATATATATATATATACACTCCCTCTAATGCACGTAACCTTCCCCCCACCCCATTTTCATTTTTCTTTCCCCCACCCCACACGTCACTTTCACACACATCTTTATCACATACATCCTTATCACAGACAAATATTATATATATATATATATATATATATATATATATATATATATACAGAAATGATCAAGTAAGGGATCCCTTACTTTCTTAAAATGAGGGACTTTTTTTTGTTTTGTTTTTTTGCTTTTTTTTAAAACAACTAAAAAAGTTTAATATTTTATGGAACTGAAATTTTTCCATAATACAATATTTTGGACGTGTTTTGAATACCTATACCAAAAAGTGGTGGTACAGTCTGCTCAGACTGTACATACATGTTTTGTTATACGTACACAAATCACACCCAAAACACTGTATTATGAAAAAAATTCAGTTCCATAAAATATTAAACTTTTTTTAGTTGTTTTAAAAAAAAACAAAAAAAAACAAAAAAAAAGCCCCTCATTTTAAGAAAGTAAGGGATCCCTTACCTGATCCTGATCCTATATATATATATATATATATATATATATATATGTATATATATATATATATATATGTATATATATATATATATATATATATGTATATATACCAAATCATCTTCTACCGATTATTTTGAAAATGGATAAATAGGGGTCCATAAAATAAGCCAAAATTACCACAAATACTTCATAAAAAACACCTCAATATTTTTAACAATATTTATCATCATTATTATAATTCACAATATTTAACGACCAGACCGTTCCCAGAAAAGAGGGGGCTTTCCGATAAGGATTTTTTCCTATTGGCACGCAATTAGGTGACCAAACTCCTTTCCTCGACAGAATTTTCTAGACATTGTTAATTATGCATATAATAATTAGAATAACTTGTCATCTCAATTATTAATTTAATAATATATAAAATATCGACAATAATTGAGTCAAATAATGTGAGATACTATGCAGCAATTACTGTAGCAATAATTAAACAAAACTGAGTAACTTCTCACGTAAGCATCAATAATCAATACCGTGTGCTACTATGCAACCACGCGTATTACTGTACTTTTACCACCAGGTATTTCAACAGTTTAACGGTAAAATTTTCGCCATTATTTTTATAAAAAGATATTTATGTCGTTTTCTCATTTCGACAATAATTCTGTTATGGAATCCACCAATGATTGTGCCATCGTACGAATATTCCCCGACCAATCGAATATTTTATGATAACTTGCATACTTTGAAAATTTTATAAATACTACCCACAATTATAACATTATATCAAATACACACCATAATAGTTTAAAAAAATATTTTAAGAAAATTAATCTTTATTCATAAAATTTGGGGTCTTACAAAAATAATTTCACCCATATGTTCTAAACTTAACAGAAACAATTAATGATATTCTTAGCCCACTTTTAACATCTTGAGTCACATAAACAACAAGATTTAAAGCCATAATTTTCATATTCTTGCTATTTTTTAAAATTTCGTCAAATTTCATGAAATCACAAATCACAAATTTGTTATAACACCAAATTAGTCCATTGCAGTTTCGTTTTTTTTCGTTTTTACATGTATAAACATAATCAATTATCAATTCACCGATTAACATACAATTAAGGCAGCGATTTTTGTACTTATGGGCCACATTCAAACATTATTTCTCTGTAACCTTCAACATTCCAACTTAATCTTAATTTCATGGATTAATTACTCTAAAACACATATAAATCATATATAATTGAACTATACATGTTAATAAACATATACAACATCATATATTTAACAATTAGCCATGAAAATTCAATTACAGAAAACTAAAAGCCAATTTTCATGAAAAATTCCTAAGTACGTAAATTAAAGGTTTAGGTTAAGGAATTAACCTTAATTTCTCTATTAAGATTGCTAGAGAGTGGAAGAAGACTCCTCAATTCTCCAATTCCTTCTTCAATTCTCTCAAACTCTCTCTTTTCTCTCTATTTCTCAAGTTTAGGTTTTAAGAAAATGTACGTAATGAAAGAAAAAGGGAACTGATATATCATGCGTATACTGACGTTGTCATGGTCGGTTAATCCCTTAGTGGGTTAACTGGCCAACTCCTCTTAGGGCCAGGTTTGGCTAGCCTCAAAATGCTCTTCTCCGCTTAATTTAATTAAACTCTTATTATATAGTTTAATAATAGCACACCCATTTAAGTAATTAATTAAATATCTTATTTAATTAAATTAAATTAAATAGAATAATTCCACATTAAATCACATAGTCACATAATTAATTTCTCGTTTATTAATTATGTCAAATCATTAAATCTCTGATTAATTATTAAATTAATTAGAATAAAATTATGCTTATTAAATAATTCATTTAATCAAATAAGCTCAATTAAATACATACTTTTGAATAATAAATTCTCTACATTATTTTAATCAATGTAACACATAATTAAATTAATCTACCACAAATTTATCAATTAATTATTTAACCTAATAATTAAATAATTGAAAAAAAATTATTTAATTTAATAAATATTTAAATTACAAAAATTTCGTTTGTCACACAAACCACAAAGAAGTCTAACGTATCCTTATGTGAATACACACAATTGGAGATTTAGCTGTTAAATCCTGAAGGACGAATACCGGAGCCCATGGATGTGGAATCACTGTTTAGGACAATACGTCAATAGCTACGTTGCGCCTCGACTTTCATTCAATTACCAGATAGATTGTTCTAAATTTATATTAGTGTTTGTTAATGCGTTATTTTCTAACACCTAACACCCGTTAATACACGACAATAATGTTTTGATGACAAAAAATTGAATATAAAAAGAAAATATTAAATGATGTGTATGATTATAATTTGTTACTCCATCGTCCCAGGATAAAAATATTTATTACTATTTTAGGTAGTCCCAAGTTAAATATCTACTTACTTTAAATGGTCTATTTTTTATAATAATTTACCTATAATACTCTTATTATTAATTGTTATATTTCTATTCTCTATGCATATTTATGGAGCATCACTAGTAATGTGTAAAAAACTATAAATGAAAATTTAAATATGAACAACTTTGTCATTTTATCTCCTTTCTTAATATGCGCAAAAAATCGGGACTTTTAGACAGATTAACTATATGTGGTGAAACATCAACTAATTATAATTTAACATATCATTTTGTATTCAATTTTTTATAATTTTCTTTTGTTACCGTAACCTTACTCGTATATACCGTTACGTTCTGTTTCTGAGTTTTAAAATGGACGGAAAATTTAAGTTTTCTTTTCAATTCTTATGTTTCTGAGTTTTTTTTAATAAACAGAAAAAAAAAGAAATAGATAGAAAACTTGGCCATTTTTCTTGCCAAAGTTTTTCGTTCAAAATTGGTCTAATTTGGACGAAAAAAATTGGTATAAGTAATATTTTTATAATTCTCATATTATCCTCAACTTTTAATATAATAAATTTTAAATTACAATTCATATCCTCAATTTTAAATTTTCTATTCTTTTCTTTTAAAAACTCAGAAACAACACAAAAGAAAACTTTAAAAACCTTAAGTTTTCTATTCTTTTCTTTTCTGTTATAATTTAAATTTTCTATTCTTTTCTTTTCTGTTCAAAACTCAGAAACAGAGCGTTAATATATCAAATTTGAACTCATTATAAGAACCCTTGAGAAAAGAAAACACAAACAGAGATAATATTAAATTTCTAAAACTTCTCTTTTTCTGTTCATTGATCTAAAGATTGATGTTGTGGAGTATACAACACTTTTATAATAACCACCCATGCTACTTATGGTAAAAGTTACCATTTCTTTTGGTACAACTAATTAAACATATCACCCCCTCTTCTTCCCTTTAAGCCTTTAAAACACCACCTTCCTTTTTCCCTTGTGGGTACCAAATCAGCCTTGTAGTTACCTGTTTTTTCCTGTTCCTTTTCGTCATCTTCCTTCTGAGTTTCTTCTGCTTCATGCTGTACAATATATTGTGGAGTATCTAAACAAACAAACTACATTGTAGGTAAAAATTGGGAAATGGGAAGGCTTTTTTCTATGGTTAAAAATAAAGAGGAAAGGGTGAAAAATTAGAGTCTCAGAAGTTGATACTCTTTTTTTAACCTAATACATGATTTTCTAACTTCACATTCTTCTTTATCTATAAACAGTGGGGTCCATACTTCCAACTTCTACAAAATAAAAGACGGAAAATATTGACCAACTATTAACTACTCTCCCTCTTGTATATAGAGTACAACAAAGAGAGGAGAATGTGGGGCCCAATTCCTTTGCTGTTGCCTTTATGTATTCTTCTGTATAGCAAGTAGTATTTGATAATTTGATGATGGCTTGGTAGTGGGGAGAATTTCTCTATAGATCTGATATGGGTTTTAGTTTTCTTTATATTTATCAGTCTTTTCTTCCTGCAAAATTTAGAAAAAACCCGAAAAAAAGATTTAACAGCCACATTAAAAAGCCCAATATTGAAGAAAACAAAGCAATCAAGTAAGATGGCTTACCTAAGCTAAGGAAGCTAAGAGCGTGATGGCGCCTACATTCTGATGGCTCCATGAGTCGAAGTAAACCTGTTTTAAGGCCATTAGTTGGTTATGATCCTTTCAGGAAGCATTTGAGTAAAGATTTTACATAAATAGGTTCCAAAAAATGACTTAAAGGGGTTTTTATTTCATTTACAAGGATTAATAGCTTAGGAGTGAAGTTAACAATAATAATGAACAAATTGAGAGGTTCTAACATGAGCAAAAAGGATTAAATTTCTCGGATCCTTTTCGTTGCAAACTTATGCATTTTCTATGGGAATTCTAATTCAGCCATGATGCACATGCTTTAGAAGCATATATTGAACAAGAAGTACCTCGGAGCTTGAAAATAGCATGATTTGAGTGAAGCCATGTCGAGCGTTGAAGTAGCAGGAAGTAAGGATGAAGCCATCAGGTTATTGTTAGCAGAAGATGAAGCAGATACCACGCTCCCATTCTTCTCAGCATCAGCAGCTTTAGGGGATGCAAACAGATTATCCGGTAGATTGTGCTCCAAGCTGTACCCAAAATACAACATTTTTTAAATTAAAAAAATTCCCCTTTTTTATTATAATTTTATACCAAAAAATTACCCACATTTACAATTTTACAAGGAAAACTAAAACCTGATAGTGCCTTGATAACTCTATTCTAACCACAATAAGGACCTATGTAGCCTATAAGAAAAGAAATTGTATATAATGTAGACAAAAGAGTTGAAAATAGATACGAAAAACCAAAATATAACAAGGAAATCTTTCATTTTAAATTGGTTTTTGCTAAATATAAATACCTTTCAAGTAAATCGCTTTCTTCATTATGTTGGGGACTAGCTCTGCCATTGCTATTTTGGTCACTTAGACTTGATGCATCTTTCTCTTTCTCATTTCCATTTGCAACCTGATGATTAATTGTGATAGGTGCATTACTTGCCAATGCAGAAACTGATCCATTCTCTGCATTAAAAAAAACAAATTATTGAAAAGATAAAAAAACATGTATCGGCATCTTCATGTCTAATTTTGACTTTGACCAAACTGACTGAAGGGTTATAAGTAAAATGGAAACATACCTTCAGAATACTCCGGACTTCTGCGATCTGAAGGAGAAAAAACGACACTCTGATGAAAAAAGTTGGGCGAATGTGTAGGAGACGAAACGGCCACTCCGGTAGAGAGGGTACGGTGATGGTTACTCCTCTTCACATCAAGAAGCTGGAGACCCATCACCCTACGGTTTTGCAGTTCAATGGCTTGTTGCAAGTCGGCTTGCTCCTCCAACTTCTTCCTCAACAATATATCCTGATCATTGTAGAACATCCTCGTCCCTGATTGATATTTGATAAACTCAAAATTTTACTTGTTTGTTTGTTGATATTAGAACAATTATTTTATTCAAAATGATTATAATTCTCACCGAGCTGAATATCAAAGGGGTCTCTTGAGTCTAAACCAGTAGGGCTTCCACATGCAGAAAATTCTCCCCTCTCCATTTGTTGCTGTTTCCTGAAATTCATATCAAACTTTATTAGCATAATTCTCTGGAGTTAGATAGATAGAGCAAATGCCTGCTATGGCACTATTCGGGTAAACACGTGCTTGTCCATGGAAGAAACACGGTCCAGATTAATAAAAAAAATGTTATCCAGAGATGAATTAAAAAAATTTAATCTGGACCACTCTTTCTGCCTTCAACTATGAGGGCCAGAAATGTGTTTGCCTGAATAGTGTTATAGCAAGCATCTGCTATAAACTACACACCCGCGCGCGCGCGCGCACACACACACACACACACACACACACACACACACACATATATATATATATATATATATATATATATAGAGAGAGAGAGAGAGAGAGGAAGAACCTGAACTTGTCCGGGACTTTGCCTTTCTCCTTGTATGGTTTAACAAGAACCCGAGCATCACATACAAAATGAGGATTCCCTTTAGCTAAAATTAACTTCACAGTGTCTGGGTAAACAAAAGTGACAAACCCAAACATGCGCTTCTGCTGGTATGGAATCCTCACATCTTGCACAGGCCCATAAATACTACAACATTCAATATTTATACAAATTCAGAACCAACTAAACTAGTAATAACAAAATATATATATATATATATATATATATATATATAACCAATTGGTATCAATGCAAAGAAATTAAACCTGAAGTAATTGGACACATCTTCTTCTCTAAAAGTACTATCAGCTGGAAAAGTCAAATAAATCTGTCTGGATTCCGGATTCAACATACCCACCCCACCATTCAAAGAAAACTCACTCCTTTCTAGCCAAGGAGATCGAGCAAATTTGTTCATTTCATCCCCCATCATTAAGGCCGCTGCGGCCCTAAAACCCCAAAACAAACAATTAAAAAAACAAAACCAAGTAAATATAACCCATAACTACAAGAAAAATACCAAAAATATATTCCAACAAAAATTAGAAAAACAAAGGAAGCACATATAATCGATAACTACAAGATAAACCCAAAAAATATTCAATCTTGGGCTATCATTTTGCTGCTGGAGGAGAAAATTAATGCATTTGTTGGGGGAAGAAGGAAAGTCAGAAAAAACCCATAAGAAAAATACTGAAAAATATTCAACCAAAAATTAGAAAACTAAACTAAACACAAGGAATACAAGAAAACCCCAAAAGGATTCAACCTTGGGCTATCATTTTGCTGCTGGAGGAGAAAATTCATGCATTTGTTGGGGGAATAAGGAAAGTTAGAAACACCCATGAGCTGAGAAGCTGCAGCTAATCTTTGCTGTTGGGCTGATTTTGATCTTAAAAGCTCTTGACACTGCTCCATCATCTCCAGCTTGCTCGGTGAACCAACCATGGCAGCGGCGCCATCGGACTCCAAAAGCCCGCCATGAAGGAACCTGCAGCTTGTCCCATTTTTACAATACCCTCTAGCAAAATATAGACATGGTTTCCAGCTAAATCCTCCAGTTGGATCTTCAGACCCCAAGCAAATATCACTCACTGAGCAGCTCCGGCGGTGGTGGAGGCCGTTGACTGACCCGTCCCAGCTCCCGCCGCCATATGAGTTGAAGAGCAAAGCAGCAGCATTACTAGACCCGTTTGGGCTGGAGGCTAAATCGGGTTGTGGGTAGTAAAAATCAGTGGATTTTAGGCCATCATTAAGGAAAGAGAGCTGATCTTGAAGCTGAAATTCATCAATTAAATCAGTCTCAATCTCCCCTTTTCCATAAAATGGAGGAGCTGATGAGTTCATTGTTGAAGATGATGAACACCCAATTCCCAAATTACTGACTCCATTAACATTATAGTGATTTGGGCCTGAATTTGGGCTGATTAAATCATCTGGGGTTTGAGGAAATTCAGAAAAATTTGAACTTGCAGCCCAGGAGGAAATTGAAGAAGATAGATTTGGTATACGTAGTGGAGATGGGCGATTTATACCACTCAAAAGCCTAGAAGAAGCTGAAGAATTAGAGGAATTATGCCTAGAAAAAGAAATTGAACTACTAAAAGACAAAGGAGAAGGAGTTGAAGGAGTATTTGATGATAATCCAAGATCTTGTCTTGCTTTCAGAATGATTGAGTGAACTAAAGATTCAGGCCCAAAAGCTAATCTTATCATTTCTTTTTCGCCATGATCTTGAATTAAGAGAAGACCCATGATTTTTGAAGCATTTTCAGGATCTAAGTTCTGAATCCTTGAAAACACAACCCTTGTTGCTTCATAAGAATCCATGTTTTTTTTTTGTGGTGCGTCGGTAGCAAGATTCTACAACAAAACCTTCTTTAAACTCTGCCTTTTCTATTGTCTTGTCACAACAACTTGAGTAAAGAGTGAACTTCTTCAGCTACCTCAAAAAATCATACCCACCTACCAATTCTCTCTAATTATCAATAGAAATAGACTTCATCATTGACTAGCTACCTCTTTCTTGTTTTCCTGCAAAAGAGGGAAAAACAAGAAAAAAAAATTAGTATAAACAGAAAAGGAGAGATTTTGAAGGGTTCATTTTGTTCAAAGGAAAAAAGATAAATTATTATAGTGGTTGAATTTCTGTTTAAAGAAAGAAAGATGAAAACAAATACTTCTTGACTAGCTCTTTCTTGTTTTCCTGCATAACAGAAAAAAACCCCCCAAAAACACAAGTATAAAACAGAGAAAGGAGATATCTTGAAGGGGTTCCTTTGTTCAAAGGCAGAAAAAATAAATATTATAGTGATTGAATTTGTGTTTAAAGAAAGAAAGATGATAACAATACTTGAGGTGAAGAAAACAAGAAAGCTGCTATGTTTCTTTCTTTTTTTTTTTTTACCCAAATTGAAGTAGAAGACTTGCTATGTGCTTAAAAGAATAGCTCACCCATATAAAATCTTTAGTTTCTTTATGTTGCTGATTAAATGGCCAGTGTGATGAACAAAGCCAATTTATGACATCTCTTCTTCTTTCTCTCTTTGGAGTTTGAACAACATAGCCATTTATTATGTTTTTGGGGTTGTGGTCTACTGGAGACTGGAGAGACTGAAGCAGAAGGTGTGTTTGGATCGTTTCAAACGTGCTATAACCACGTTTGAAGCGTAATTAAAATTTTGTTTATCTATAATAATTACACCTGGCAAACGGGCGGGTCGGGCCGGGCCGGGTCAAAAAGGCCTGAATTTTGATGGGCTGAAAATGGCTAGCCCGTGGCGGCCGGCGGGCTTCGGCCATTATTTTTTTTTTGCAAACTCTTTATTACATCAAAAATAATAATAATAAAAAATATTAAAAATAATAAAATCATTAATAATAAATAATAATACAAACAAACACGATTAATTAATTACATACATTAACTACATAGCTCAATTAATTAAAATTTTAATAGTATTATAAATTAGTATTATCAATTATAGTTAAAATATATTGAAGATTATACCAAAATCAAATAGTTGTTGTAGCTCAGTTGGTTTGAACTCTTATTTATTTACTTACATGTCTTGTGTTCAAGCCTCACAACCTAACACTTTATTTTTAAAAAAAAAAAATAATAATTGGCGGGCGTGCCGGGCGCCCGCCGGCCGGGCCAAAAACGGGCCGGGCCAAAACGGCCCGGATTTTCACGGGCTTAAAAATGGCGGCCCAAAGCCCAATTTTGACTGGTGGGCCGGCCCGGCCCGCGGGCTTTGGGCCCGTTTGCCAGGTCTAAATTAATAATTAACGCTCAATTGTACAGTGCTAAAAATCCAAGTGATATAAACACTAATAACTGAACAACTCTATAAATCTATATAAGAAATTGATATTTCTACAACAAAAATTAATATTTTTATATTAAAATCGTCGCTATAAATCTTATAGCGACTATTTTTATCGTCGTTATATATTTATAACGATATTTTTGTTATAAAAATATCAAAAAAATTATAAAAAATATCAGTTTCCATGTATATATTTTCTTGTTCTATAAAAAAGTGTCATCTTATACATTGCTAATTTTTTTAATTAAATTATGATTGGAACCAGTGTTTTAAAATACGGACCGGGCCGATAAAAATCGAAACATGACCTTCCAATTCGATTTGGACCATTGACCTGATCTTTGTCAAAACTCAAATTGACGCGTTAACTGGTGGTCCAACAGGTAAACCCAGTTAATTGACCCAGTTGACTCGATTTTTATTTTTTTTAATTATTTTTTTTAATATTAAAATTAACCAATTTTATTAATATTGTAACTCATCTCTATTATGTTTTAATTCATAAAAAACTAGATTTTTATTAATTATTAACAATATATATTTTTATACATTAATGACGTCATTGGGTCAATAACGGTTCGACAACTAGTTGGACCAATGACCCATCCACTCAGTACCTTTTCGGTTCAATGAACAGTCCGATTTTGAGAACATTGAATGAAACGTATATACATATATAGGATGGGTTGGGGGCGGTCCGGTGCACTTATTGACCGATACCGTCCGTTACCTTTATTATTTATTTTTTTATTTATTTTTATTTTTTAACCACAATTATAAGAATAATAAATAAAAAATAATAGAGCAAGTTTGAACAAAAAACTGTAAAGGAAAGTATATTTTTGATTGATTGCTCTATTATTTTTTATTTATTATTCTTATAATTATGGTTAAAAAAATTAAAAAAAAATTATACACGGTACCAGTCATTAGTGCACCGGACGCCCCCCAATTTATATACGATGAGTAGAAATTAAGAAGGATCTTATTTTAATTTATTATATCTTATTGCATACATTTTTCACGTTAGCCGCATGTAACCTCGTCAAATATTTATGGACATATATACTCCCTCAATCCCTATTTAAATGATATTTTAGATATGGACATAAGAATTAAGATAATGATTTGAAAGTATTAAATATAGTACTCAATTATCTATTATGCCCTTAAATCATTAATTTATCATAACACAAAAGTTTAAAGTACCAAAAAAATAGGTAGAGTAATGAGGGGTAATTTTGGAAAAATTATCATTAATTCTCCTAGATTTAAATAAACGTCAATAATTTGGGACAAATAAAAAACTCTAAAATATCATTTAAATAGGGACGGAGGGAGTATTATTTTTTGATAAAAAATGTTTTAACTATCTTTTTTATACAACTTAAAAAATATGAAAATTAAAAAAATAAATAAATAAATTATTCACAATCAACTTTACATAAATATGTTAAAAGTTCTCTTTTTAATAAAGAAAAGCATGAACCCTATTAAATTACTTTCGAGAGTAAAATATATTTTATAAAACATATTTTTTATTATTAATAATATTAGAATAATAATTACATTTTCAAAATAAATTATTTTAATTTTTTTTATTAAAGAATGAAAACAAATGTAATAATATTATTCAATATTTATTTATTTTGGTTATATAAATTTTACTCTAATATTATTAACTAGCTGGGTCTCGTGCCTCCGGCACTGTATAGACAGTGAGATTTATCTTAAATTTTAAACGGCCCAGATGATTTATTGAGTGAGCGATAAATTCAAAATTATTTGTATTTTATTAGATAAATAGAGAAATGTATTTTATTAGATAGATGTATGGATGGTGGGATTTATCCCAAATTTTGGACGACCAAGATGATTTATTGAGTGAGCAGGAAATTCAAAATCATTTATATTTTATTAGATAGATTTATTAGATATATGTATGGACGATGGGATTTATCCTAAACTTTGGACGGCCAAGATGATTTATTGAGTGAGCGAGAAATTCAAAATTATTTGTATTTTATTAGATAGATAGTCATATTTTATTTGAATGGTGTATTTTAGACATTTTTTATAAGTAAATATTTTTTTAAAAAAATCTCTGTCCTCTTTTATCGTTCTATGCTATCTCTTTGAAATTTTGAACAACAAAGACTGGGAAGGGGGTGCTTGAGTGGGGGGAGCTAGATCTGTTTTCTCAAATAGTGCAAATTATTTCCTTCGCTCAAAATTATTACTCACGTTGATAGATGTTGACTCACACTTGCAGATATGGCGCGCGGAATCAGCCGTCAATGTTTTGTTGTGATTAGAGCTGAGCAAGTAATCAAATTGAAATCGAAATTGCATTAAAAATCGCATGAACCGCACTAATTAAAATTGCACCAATGATTCCGGCGTATGTGATAGTTTTAGGTGGATTGAATAACTAAATTTACGATTCCGGTTTGGTTACTAGCTAAAGCCGCACGCATAAAATCGAAATCGCACCATGTGTGTGTATGTATGTATTATCTCTAGTAAATTCTAAAGTTACTTTTCACATGAACACGCTAAGAGAAAACCTCAGTCTTACATTGTCATCTTTTCATCAATTGAAAGAAGATTATTAGAGGTTATAGAGTCAAAAATTAAGCAATTGAGTTTTGGAATTTTGAATTTGTTTGATGCGTTATTGGAGGGGTTTAGAGCTGAGGGGCCAAATTCGTTGGTTCGAACATTTGATGCATTGGTTAAGGTCAATGTTATAATAGTAATAGTCTAATAGTTTTTTTTAAAATTAGGTATAGTTAGGATTATATTCTATAAGTCCTCTCTGCAATATATAATATATAATTTCATTCTATCTCTAGTATATACTTTTAATTTTTGGGGAACTAGATAAACATTCTTGCTTGTTATCGAATATATGGTCTCCGTTGTTTTATATAGCGTATATTTTAGTTTTAAAACATCATTCCTTTATTATAAACTAAAATTATTTTACATGTCTCATTGTTCTTGTAAGACCCCAACTTTTTATAAATAAAAATCGAATTTCCTCTATTTATCATTGTGAATAATAAGGTGTTAATGTGATATAATGCTTTGGTTATGGGCGAAATATGCAAATTTTACAAAATAAGCAAGTGGTTATAAAATATTCATTGTTGTTGGGGAATATTCGTTTGGTCGTGGAATATTCTTGCTGTCGAGGAATATTCGTACGATAGCGCAGCCATTTGTGGGCCCCATAACGGAAAAAGACCGGATGAAGAAAAAGATAAGTTTGAGTTTTTACAAATAACGGTGTATTTGTTACTTGTTACCGTTAACACTGTTGGAATACCCAATGGTTAAAATACAGTAATACGCGTGGTTGCACAGTAGCACACGGTATTGCACATTATTTTTGAATTATTGATTCTTACGTAAGAATGCACTACTATAAGACCCCAAATTTTATGAATAAAGATTTAATTTTCTCAAATTTTTTTTTTATATTATGTTGTGAATTTGAGATAATGTTATAGTTAAGGGTGATATTTGAAAATTTTGCAAAGTATGCAAGTTGTTATAAAATATTTATTTGGTCGGGGAATATTATTTTTTGTAGGGGAATATCCATACGATGGAAAAATCATTGGTGGACCCCACAACGGAAGTATTGTCGTAGTTAGAAAACGACAACTTTTTATAAAAATAACGGTGAAAGTGTTACCGTTAAAACTGTTGAACTACCCGGTAGTAAAAGTACAATAATACGCGTGGTTGCATAGTAGCACACGGTATTGATTATTGATGCTTACATAAGAAGTCACTCAGTTATACTCATTTATTGCTACAGTAATTGCTGCATCAAATCTCTCATATTATTGATTCAATTATTGTCACAGCATCATCTGTATAATATGTTATATTATTAAATAAATTATTGAGACGACAAAGTTATTCATATTATTATTTGCAATATTGACAATGTCTAGAAGTTCTGTCAAGGAGAGGTTAGATAATCTAATTGTGCGCCAATAGGGAGAAATCCTTATTGGAAAGCCCCCTCTTTTCTGAGAACGACCTGTTTGTTAAATATTATGAGTTATAATATTAATGATGAATAAGTTTGTGTTGATTAAAGATGAAATTGATAGTTCTATTGTGTGGAAATTATTAGTGTTAGTAGAAATCAATATTTATTTCAATAATAATTGATGTCTGGAGGTTATATTGACCAATCAGGTAATTAACCGGATAAAAGAGCAATTAATTGCTATTAATTCACATGCTTATAACTATGTGTTCACATGTAGGACTGAGCAAAAAATGGATATAACCGAAATATCGAACCGAATCGAAATAAATTAACCGAAATTTTCGGATAATTCAGTTATTTTTGACATTTCGGTTATATCTAAAATTATTTACGGTTTATGGTTACTTTATACGGGTTTCACTTTTGGGTTATTCGGTTTAACCGAATAACCGAATAAGTCTGGCTAAGAAATTAACTGGATAAGCCTTATATTAAAGAGTAGCAACACCCCTGCACCAACACATGACTTCTCGTTAGCAAAGCACCAGCACTGTGCTGTTGAAGCACATGACATCTCCCTTCATTATCAAAGCACATGACATCTCCTCTCTTCATTATCCCAGCACATGACATCTCCTCTCTTCATTATCAAAGCACCAACACATAGGCCAGATCTCGAACATCGTAGTAGTACTGGCACCGAAGCCATATGTCAGATCTCGAACTCCCCCTTTTCTGATCTAGAGGCCAGATCTTGAACTCCCCCTTTTCTGATCTAGTTTAATCCCCTTTTCTGATCTGTTTGGTTGTGGTGAAGATATTGAAATAGAAAGAAATTGAAGGAAGATCCCGAGGAATTGGGCAAAAAGAAGAGGAAGGATCCCCTTTACAACTGGTTTTATTTTATTAGTTATTTTGATTAATTAATAAAATAATTTGAATAGATTTCCTGATTCTTATGGCCTATGCATATTTTTTATTCTGTTAATTCATTTGCAAGCTAGCGAGTTGTATGGATTTCTTATGATTTCAGTATATATCTTGTGGATTTTGAGCTTACAAGCTAGTGAATTGCAGAGATTTGTAAATCTAGTAAATTCGGTTATTAACCGAATAACCGAATAATTAATTCGGTTATTCGGTTATTCGGTTATCATGCATTTCGGTCAGTTGTTCGGATATTCAAAATAATGCAATTTCGGTTTTTGGTTATAACCAAAATGTTTATTCGGTTCGGTTATTAACCGAATGCTCACCCCTATTCACATGTATGTACTATTGATTCACATGATTTACTATTAGGGGAGTTGGTGCAAGATTGATAATACTTGCATGAATAAATTAAAAATGGAGGTATAGATGAAGGTACTATACTGTAATTAATTTTTTCACATATTTAGAACTATTGAGTCACATGATTTACTATTGATTCACATGATTTACTATTAGGGGAGATGGTTTAAAAATAAAGAAAAAGAGGAAGGTATTATACTGTAATATTTCGAGCCCCAAAACGTGCAATTATCGAAACTATATTTTCCTATAAATAGAAGCTCATTCTTCCTTCATTTCTCACCAATTCACTAAAGCTATAAAACAATTATTATAGAGAGAAAAAAGAAGAGAAGTCTGCTACCTCACTATTCCAGTATCCAGTTACTTCTAAGGTAAGAGATATTATATCTTTCGTATTCATAAAGAGAGTTATTTTCTTTCAATACTCGTAAGGGTTGTTATTCCATTCTTTATTATTCTGTTAGAATAACCTATCTGTGCGGTCTATCGCATGCCTGTTGAATTCTTCTGTTATTGCATTCTTTATTATTCTGTTGGAATAACCTGTCTGTGCGGTCTATCGCATGCCTGGTGAATTCTTCTGTTATTCAATTCTTTATTATTCTGTTAGAATAACCTGTCTGTGCGGTCTATCGCATGCCTGGTGAATTCTTCTGTTATTCCATTCTTTATTATTCTGTTGGAATAACCTGTCTGTGCGGTCTATCACATGCCTGGTGAATTCTTCTGTTATTCCATTATTTATTATTCTATTAGAATAACCTGTCTATGTGGACTACCGCATGCATGGTAAATGATCCTTCATATTCATTCCTTATTAAATTGTGGAAATGACCTGTCTACGTGGATAACCACATTACGGGTGAAAATCCATTTGTAGTTTCGTATATTCTATTATACTCGTATGAGATATCATTTCTTTTGTACACGTCATGGAATATCACTTTCTTTGGTATTTTTCTTTTACGAGTTACTATTAATAGGTTACTATTCACTCAAGTATTATTCACTCGGGTATTCGGGGTACTTTTCGTGCCGAAGTACTATTCATGAGTACTATTCACCTGATTACTATTCATTCTAGTATCATTCATTCTGGTATTCAGAACACTTTTCGTGTCGGGGTACTATTCACGGGGTACTAATCCCGAAGTAATATTCACGGGGTACTATTCACCTGAAAAATATATTTCTTTATGTCCAAATTATTTTTGGTACATGAATATTATTCTTGAATTTTACTCTACAAAGCAGTATCATGTTGACAATTTGGGCGTTATTGATTTCTGGATAAATTAAAGTATAAATCTTTAAAATTTATCCTTGAACTTGTTTTATTGAATTATTATGTCATTGTCATCATCCTCATGCTTATATTGTGATGAAAGTCATCTTTGGCTTACGTGCATAGATGGACTTGATATGATTATGACCAGGGATTATTCGGTATAATCATGGCTGTAATGTGACGAATGATGTGGTAAAAGTCCTCATTAGCCTGTAGTTCATTGATGGACAGTTATTGGTATGATTATGACCAGGGATTATTTGGTATAATCATGACCATTAATGATTACATGAATATCCGTTGCCGTGGTGCAGGGATGATTCAATTTTATTTATTAAGCTGAGTCTCAGCGATAAAGTTGATGAAAAACTTTTTAAATCATAGAAGATAGTAGATTTTATGCTCTACATGACTCTTCTAATGGATTGCTTATTCCACTGCAGTTGTTGATCTAAAACTTATTGTCTATTGTATTCTATCAGTTGTTATGCTGTTGAAGGCTAAGGATAATTTATCCTGCATTATCTTAGTCATAATATTTCTTACTGGGCTAGTTGAGCTCACCCTTTCTTTCACTGTTCTCTTCAAGAAATGAGAATATAGCTGGGACTGGTCGAGGAACGGATTGACGATCCAGATGGTTGTTTTAGTAGTCCTCACTATTCTATAAAATAGTGTGACAATAAATGTAATGAGGACTCCATTGAGTGTGGATATTGTCTAAATGACAATATTCATATTAAAACTCTTAGATTATGTTATGTCGTATTTTTACACGACTATTGTATAATTAAGCTGTATTTAAATTTTGTACCATGTATTTGGTGACTCAAGATGGGTGATGTATACCTGTTTTGGGGACGTTACAGTTGGTATCAAAGCTTAGGGATATGATCCCTGGCTGAGATGTGAGACAAGAACTAAGAGAGGAGAGACGAGAAATTCCTTCGCTAGTATGACCTATCTAAGTTTATTTGGTATTTAATTGGTCGGTCAGAGTATAGGGATAATAGGTGATATGTTAATTAACCCTTGTTTTGTGGCAATATTTGAAAATGGCATCCAAAAATTTCGAGATAAACTATGAAGCACATGAGACCGTTGAGTCACCAACGATCAATACCCAGGATAATGTGCAACAGGAAGACAATAATCCTCAGGTAAACAATAACACTTATGAAATGGTGAACGATGGGATGTTCAGAGGCTTTATGTAATTCATGCAACATCAGGCGAGAACGGCTCCTGTTCAAAATACAGGTGGAAACACTGGCCACTCTCAGACGGTCACCGCTAAACAGTTCAAGGAGCTGGGATCACCGGAGTTTTTGGGAAAGCCAGAACCACTTAAGACGGAGATGTGGATAAAGCAGATCACCAAGATATTTGATGTCTTGGGATGCTCCGAGGAGCAAAAGGTTCCCTTTACCACCTTTATGTTGCGTGAAGAGGCAGATTACTGGTGGGAATCTATAAAACGTACCCAGCCTGATGCACTCAAGATGTCTTGGGAGAAGTTCCAAGACCTGTTCAATGACATGTACTTTCCTGAAAGTATTCGTCACATGAAGGAGGTGGAGTTTATCAAGTTGGAGAAAAACAATATGACTGTGTCGCAGTACGAGGCTAAGTTTATCGAGTTATCCCGGTTTGCATCCCATTTGGTCGATAATGAGGAGCGAATGACGCGAATGTTTCTAAGAGGTTTGAAACCCGAAATATGCCAATACCTCATTTCTCACAAACTTTGTTTATATTCAGATGTTGTAAATAGGGCTCAGTTATTGGAGCGCGATAATGAGTTAACACAACCAAAAGGTAACGAACAACAACACGATAATAATCATACCGATGGCAACGGCCATCGGAACAATGATAACCATCATGGGGGAAATTATCATGCCAAGAATGGTAACCACTTCGGTGGTAATCATGACCAAGATAATAGGAGTGGAATTTTCAAGAAGAGAAGGTTCAACAACGATGAAAAGATAGCAACACCAACACCCGTTTTCAAGGAAGGAGAATGACCACCAATTGTATGCTTCAAATGCAGAGGGGAGAGACATATCAGTCCAAGCTGCACGATGCAGTCCAAAGCATGTTACAATTGTGGAAAAGAAGGTCACCTAGCCCGATTTTGTCGTACACCAAAGTCAAGACCAGCTGGGACGATGGCACCAAAGGTGGTGGTTTTAGGAAGAGCATTTTCGTGACTTCTCAAAAAGCGAGTAACCCGAAAGAAGTTAGCACGGGTTAGTTAATTATAAATTCTTGGGAAGTCTATACCTTATTAGATACCAGTTCTACCAATTCTTTTATCTCTCTTGCTTGCGCTCAACGTTTAAATTTAACCCCAGAGAAGTTAGACTTTGACTTATTGGTTAAAACTTTGTTAGTAGAAACCTTCGTTACCTCCACTGTTTATAAGTCTTGTTTGATTCAAATCGACACTTTCACGTTACCTGTCGATCTTATCTCTTTGAAAATACTTGCCTTTGATGTGATTTTAGGAATCGATTGGTTAACTACTCATCATGCCAAAATTGATTATTTTTGTAAGTTGTTAGCTTTCATATTCTTAACCAACCTGTTATGCGAATTCAAGCAACTAAACCACTAAAGTCAATCACTGTCATATCAAGCTATAAGTAAAGAGCCCCGAGCCTTTCACTGGTGACTTCCTTGAGTGGAATGCACCGAAGCCAGACTATCCATAGGGGACGCTATGAATGACGATGACAAGTTTATAGGTATCAATGTGACGTGCTATCCAAGTCTTGGGATGAGAGTCACAATTATGAATGGTATTTCTATCATTAATAAATTTCCTGACGTATTCTTGAAGACTTCCTAGCCTACCCCTAGAGCGTGAAATCGAATTTTGTATTGACCCCAATACAAAACCCATTTCTAAAACCCTTAAATATTTCTTCAACCAAAACGAACGTATCATACGCCAAAGATATTGGCTTGAGCTATTGAAGATTACGACTATACCATTCAATATCACTGTGGAAGACCGAACGTGGTAGCTGATGCGTTGAGTAGAAGATCATACGCGTTTACGAGTGCGATGTTGTTAACACAAAACCCATGTTGTATAACTTACAAATGATGAAGATAGAGTTAAAGACTCTAGGGACCCACGTGAAGATAATAAATATACGAGTAGAATCGACTTTAATCCATAAAGTTAAAGCCGCTCAAGCTACACACCCGAATATGATGAATGTGAAGAACAAGGTTCAAGAGGGCGTTATTCTAGAAGCAAGAATCGATTAAGAGAGGAAATCTAAACCCTCGATTTAATTGGCCCATTTGAAATCCTCGATCGAGTAGGAACTGTGGCCTATAGACTCGTTTTATCACCAAAAATGTCGCGTGTTCATAATGTTTTTTACGTATCGATGTTACGTAAATATGTGGATGACCCGAACCACATTATTGAATTAGAACTAGATGAGATAGCAGAAGATTTAACGTATGAGGAGATACATGTTAAAATTTTGGATAAGAAGGATCATATTCGACACTCAAAGGTTATGCCTCAAGAGTTAGAATCTGAAATGAAGTCAAAGTATCCTCACCTCTTCGGTATACCAGGTGCGTACGTAAATTTCGAGGGTGAAATTTCATAAGGAGGGGAGATTGTAAGACCCCAAATTTTATGAATAAAGATTTAATTTTCTCGAAATATTTTTTTTATATTATGGTGTGAATTTGAGATAATGTTATAGTTAAGGGTGATATTTGAAAGTTTTGCAAATTATGCAAGTTGTTATAAAATATTCGTTTGGTCGGGGAATATTATTTTTATCGGGGAATATCCGTACGCCGAAACAATCATTGGTGGACCCCACAACGGAAGTATTGTCGTAGTTAAAAAATGACAAAATTATCATTTGATAAAAATAACGACGAAAGTATTACCGTTAAAACTGCTGAACTACCCGGTAGTAAAAGTACAGTAATACGCGTGCTTGCATAGTAGCACACGATATTGATTATTGATGCTTACATAAGAAGTCACTCAGTTATACTCAATTATTGCTACAATAATTGCTGCATCATGTGACGCCCCCAAATCCAGATTCCTTCAAACCTCGGATCCGGTCCGCCACGATACTACTATCATCAAACTATTTATATCTTTTATTCATAACTTAATGAATATAACTTTACTTATTACAATTTAGAATATAAATTCATTCCATTTCCAGGATCTGCACAATGACCCTAAACTTTTATAAGTTTCTAATATTGATCATTTACTATTCCTGTATTACATCACATTCAATATTATAAAAACGCTGAATAATTTAAACTTTTTCAATCTCTTGAATAAAATCTTTTATTGATTTCATAAATTTGAACCAATTACAATTCTTGAATCAACTATATAATATGGTTCAGTCTATTGGAATTACTGTATAAGATTTTACATCTTGATTCGATATCCTCTATGTATTAACTAATACATCCTTACAATACAACAAGTATTAAACATCGTAAGTATATATCAAGTACACTCCTAGAACCTAAACATGGTTCAAGTAAAAATCTAAATAGTATCCTTCGTCGTGAAACTATCTACTTTGTCAACCAAGAAGCACGAAATCTTTACCGTGAGTCTTTAACCTGCAAAAGTGGTTATTTGCAAGGGTGAGCTCGACAACCCAGAAATTCTAATAGTTTTCATGCAGCACATAACATATAATAACATATTCAGTTCATGCATTCATAATCAATTAATATTAACTACGCATATTACTTCACACATAACATGCATAGAAATTTACTTCACAAGCATATCATCAAAGATCAACTTTCAAATTTCATACATAGCTCATATGCATTTCATATATATACATCAACATTATCATAGCATAATATAGCACAACTAACAGTTATAGAATTCATATATCAAATAAGAACTGAAAGACTTGCCTTATTCGTAGTTTATCAATTACGACTTAACTGCTTAAAGCTTATCTGCACTGCGTGTATTCCTACACAGTTATATAATCATGGATTCATATCCATTAGTCATACATTTCATAAGTTCTTAATATAATAATAAATATTATATCATTTCTTAACTAGGTTTGTAAAGCCTTCATTTCACTTTCTCATCGTACTTTTAGAATTGCTATGTATGTATAGGTATTCCTTAACCATCCGTACTTGACATCAACTTCACATACATTAATCACATACTTGACTCGCTATGTGTTCGACACATATTTAAAGTTTATAGATACGTGATCTACGTCGTTCATATTCAATCTACTTAGTTCCATAATGATTTATTTCAATCAATAAAGCTTAACAACTTACTTTAACAAGATTCGATGATATAAGCTTTTAAACCATATATTGGTACTAATAAGCCTCTACTAGTATGCTTCACATAGACATAGCATAGTTCATTATTTGAAAACGTATTTTAAACCACACTTGAAACGTCCAATTCATGCTTAGCAAAAAGATGAACATAATCGTCATGTCTAGGGGCATAAGGAATTCAAGTTCACTTTTAAAAGTTATTCTAGGCCAAGTAAAGCAACTAGGTGCAACTTTTAATCTCATTTCATAGCTAACTAATCCATGAATATATGTTATCATGTTTAGAACTTTAAGTACACAAGTTACTTTAAGTTCGTTCTTAAAGTTTCAAGTTTTCTTTAGAAATCATTTTCAACTAAGCTATTGTAAGTTGATAATAAGTAAAGCAACTTTAAAGAACTTCTCATTCTTAAGTATACTCATAACTCAACAAGATGTATGTGTTAAAATATCATAATTTCAAAGACTCAAGGTTCGTCAATGTTTGTTTTCAAAAATCTTTAAGTTTCTTTTCAAAACACATATGAAGTCATGATAAAGCATTCCACTATAGGTAAGGTAATCTTATATGTCATGTCTAATATCATTCATTTTCATGTTACATCACTTAGAATAACATATTCCATCGTCGGGAGCACTATACTTGCGCATGTGCTCGCTCGACGCCCTCCGATGGCCTTCGATTACGTAACGGTCACACAAATGACTATTTTGACCCTTCCTAATGACCTCAAATGGAAACACTTAAATAATTAAGTTGTAGGTCTATTCGTTCTTGTTCCGTATCATCTTGAATTTCCTCAATCGGAGTTCGTATGAAAAAGTTATGGCCGTTTTAGCAAAAGATGTTCTGTCAGATTTTTCTTAGCATCTGTAACTGACCACCCCCCGCCGGGGCGGGGGTCTTGCCTTAAAAATAGCCCGCCGGGGCGAGCATAGCTACTGTAAGTGGGAAATTTCATACCCTGTTACGAGCTAACAAGCCAAACTTCCCTTCTAACCTTCATAATTTGAGTTATACATGTCCAAATTAGTTCGTTTTTGATTTTATGGATTCTTAATTCATAGAAATACAATATACTAGATACCCATCAACTAACATAAATATTAACTAACCCAAATATGAATCTATAACTCATGTTCATACTAATTGGTCATGTTTTGACAAATTAACGAATTCGTTCACTACGAATTCGTTTCTAAACCAAGTTGGTTTGTTTAACTTCCGTTGATTTCGTTTCTAATTATGTCAATAGTATCTAGCAACAATTCATGGATTACAACAATTCTTAGCCATCAATTTTTGGACTCAAAAGCTACATTTTCTTGTTATTACTAAGAATTTCATAATCTTGAAATGAAGAACATATATATATATATATTATAATCACACAATCATCATGATTTCATCATTCTATATTGATTTAAGTATAAGAAATGTAGAGGAGTAAAAGTTAATACCTTTGCTATTTTCCCTCAATTACAAAGTATCACTCTCTTTCACTGAAATCACCAAATTGCAAGAGCTTTCTTAGAACTTCTCTAAAATCATTATCCCTCTTGTTATCAGAAATCTAGTAGAATACTAACAAGCTTTGCAAGATGAATTGGGGTCTCTATTTATAGGAAAATCATTACCCAACCATCTAATCATTAACCAAAGGAAAAAGAGAAGTTGGTGGAAATAATTATCAACTCTCTACCTAATCATGTACTCCTTCATCATTTGCGCACATGGGTTTGCTTGTTAGCCAAAAAAGAGAAGATCATCACTTTGGCAAGGGAAGATGGCTGGAACGTTTGGGGGAGGGAGTATTACTCTTAGTCACATTATTTTGCTATTAAACCTTATGCTAAATTATGACACCAATACACATAAATAGGTATACACTCACATAGATGAAGTATACTTATATTTTAAGTATACACCAATATATATTCTTATATCTCATGTACTTTATTTTAATCCAATAATCTTTTAATTGGGCTAATTATAAAATAGTTGGATATTCTAAATCCATCATTTTCCATAAAATTTATCATCTCAAATATACTCATTTATTATAATGATAATTAATATCAATTATTTATTAACTCCTCATTTATTTTCTCATTAAATCCCCCTTTGATTTAACTTCCCTAGTTATGCCACACAAGACATAATTATTTGAACTTAGTAATTAATAGTCCACAAGCTTATAATAATATAATCTCACAAAATAGTATTATTCTCAACTTACATCTTATAATATGGTCATGGAAGTGGTCTATTGCACCATGTTACATTTTATTATCTCACTTGTACATAGTGCTAACATACTAGTCTTTATACATAAGTATTCAAATACTTCCTATATTATATAGTTACTGTAAGACCCCAAATTTTATGAAATAAAAGTATTCAATTTTTCTTATAATCAATATTCAGTAAATGGTTAAATTGATAAAAGTTAAAGATAAGGGTGATATATGATTTTTTTTTCAAAATACAAGAATGGTTATAAAATATTCATTGTTGTCGGGGAATATTCGTTTGGTCGTGGAATATTCTTTCTGTCGGGGAATATTCGTACGACGGCGCAACCATTTGTGGGCCCCATAACAGAATAACTGTCGGATGAAGAAAATGATAAAATTAAGTTTTTATAAATAACGGCGTAATCGTTACCGTTAACACTGTTGGAATACCCGGTTGGTAAAATAAAGTAATATTCGTTATTGCACAGTAGCACACGATATTACACAGTATTTTTGAATTATTGATTCTTACGTAAGAAGGCACTACTCAATAATTGTTACAATAATTACTGTTAAATATTTTAGTTTATTGATTCAATAGTTGCTACGTTGATATTTTATATTATTGTTGTTTCAATAATTATCACTGCACAATATTTCTCATTATCAGATCAATAATTCATATTATTTGAATAATATTATTAGATAGCATTATTGGCAATGTCTAGAAAGTTCTTTCAAGGAGAGGTTTGGTCACCTAATTGCGCTCCAGTAAGGAGAAATTCTTATTGGAAAGCCCCCTCTTTCCTGGGAACGGTCTGGTTGTCATAATTAAGATTATGTAATATTATTTGTGAATAATTAATTATTGATTTATATGATAAGAAAATATTTATTTGATGTGGATATAAATGATGGATTTATTTATGTGGTTATAAATGAATGAATTAATGTTGAGGTATTTTATCAGTATTTTTGTCGGAATGAAGATATTAAAAATTAAACTAGTGTTTTTGAGATATATTGCATGAGTTATAATTTTTAATCTGACCGTTGGATCGTTTTAATTTTTGGATATGTTATACATATATAAGTTGAGTATATGTCCACAAATTTTGAACCGTTAAAAATGAACGAATGATTTGTTATGAATTTTAAGAGGTGACTGATTCAGAAATTAGGTTTATAAATGATTTTGGTGGAAAATTCTAGAAATGGGTGGGCTCCACTTTTGGTTGTTTGGGATGGTGACTGATTTTTGGTGGGTGGAATTGTAGCAGGTAAAGCCATCAGGTTGCAGGTCAAGTCTGTTTCGGCATGCTAATAATTTCCTATAAATAGAGGGTTAAGTTAGAATTGAAAATCACACCAGAATTCATAAGTTTTCTCTCTTTTTCTCTCTAGATTATTGAGTGAATTTTGTGAGTATTTAGATACTTGGTGAGTTGATATTTATCAGTGCAAGTTTCTTTCAGCGTCATATCCGATATCCAGTCAGAAGTGCTGCTCTTTTGAGGTAAGGGATAGTAAGGGATTTTAAAGGATTGTAAGGGATTGTAAGGAATGTTATTTTATTCATAATGATGTTATTCTTTCAATATCATTATACTGTAATATTGGTATAGATTTTATTGTGAAATTTTTACCTTTTTGTGTCGGGGTTACTATTCACGTATATGGTAATATTCACGTATACGTCACTATTTATGTATGTGGCACTATTTATGTATATGACATTATTTACGTGTACGATACTATGTACAAATACGGAATACTATTAATGAGTTACTATTCACAAGTTACTATTTATGAGTTACTATTCACGAGTTACTATTCATGAGTTACTATTTACAAGTTACTATTCATAAGTTACTATTCATGAGTTACTATTCACGAGTTACTATTCACAAGTTACTATTCAACGGTACTATTAACAATAAAATTGGTTTCTTTTTCTGTCCAAATTATCGTTGATTTATGAATCTTACTATTGAAATTAAATCCATGTTTTGATGTTATGGTTTTTATTATCATATATAATATTTTTATAATCTTGGTGAAGAAATTTGTCTTTGACTTGAGTGTAAAGATGGGTAGATTATTGGTATAATCATAACTATGGGTTCTCTTTGGTGCAAAGATGAATTGTGACTAGTATGATCATGACCATTGAATTTATAATTGAATATTTTTAGCTTAAGTACAAAGGTGAATTTATCAACATGGTTATAATTATGGTTTATATAGATTTTGAAATGATTATATATTTATTTGAGATATGAATATCTTTAGCCTGTAGTGCAAAGATGATCTGTTGTTGAATATCTTTGGCCCGTAGTGCAAAGATGACTTGTTGTTGAATATCTTTGGCATGTAGTGCAAATATGAACTGTTGACGAATATCTTTGGCCCGTAGTGCAAAGATGAATTTATTAGTATGATTATGAATAGGAACTGTGATTTGGTATAACCATGATCTTTGATGTTTCAGGTAAAGATATGTGATGAAAATTATTTTCGTCTTGGATGCAAAGAGGAATTTAGAATTACAATTATGATTATGAGTTATTCATATAATTGTGGAAAGGAACTGTTGATTGATGTTACAGGGATAAAACATTGTTGGTGGAATTTTAACATGGAGAAGATAATAGACTGTATTGTCTATTTGACTCTTCTAATGGATTGCTCGTTCCGCTGAAACTATGGTTGAAATTTTTATCATCTACCATATGTTCTAAATCTCTGATTTGTTATTGTTGAAGGCTATTGATAATTTAATTATCTTTAGTCATGATATTCTTTACTGAGCTAGTTGTGCTCACCCTTTTACTTCACAATTCCTTTCAGGTAATAAAAGTGTAGCTGGGTCAAGCGGGGGTAACAAGGGAATAGAATGGTGGTCTCTAGCTGTGGAGTTCTCCCTAAACAGTATAGAAAAGTGTGTTGTATACATCTTTTAGTAGTTATATTTGGTGAATCATATAGGGAGAGGCAAACCCAACGTTGGAAGGGTGTTTTGCCACTATCATACAAGATGTTTAATGACATACAACCTCATGTCATAATAAGACAAGGGTGTGCTCATCCACTTGCTGAGTATATTTACGAGCACTACCTATATAATCTTTGTGTTTGTTTGAAGTATAATTCTCAATTTGAGACAGTGGAGATAATGATAAGTCAAGAGAAGACTCACCATTGGGAAGAATATGATAGTAATTTTCTTGTTTTTCTTTGGGGTCTATTGGGTCAACCAAGGATAATTCTGTGTCCATATGATATCTATCATAAACTAGAAGCATGGCCTCCCATGTACGAAGCTTTCCTTGAGCACTTCCAAAAGATTCTATTTTCTAAAACAGTTTTTGACTATACATTTATGTAAGGTGTCATTGTGACGTGTTATCCAAGGTTGGAATGAGAGTCACAGTTGGTATATATAATTGTATCCAAACTCACAGTATATGTGTTGTTGTATTTTGCATGACAATTATTGTAATAAAGTTGTAGTTATTTTCTGTACCATGTATTTGGCGACTCAGAATGGGTTGGATGAAATGGACCTATTTTGGTGGTGTCACAGTTGGTATCAGAGCTTAGGGATATGATCCCTGGCGGAGATCGGGGAATAGGACTAGGAGGGGAGAGATGAGTAAATCATTCGCTAGTGTATCCTACCTAAGCTTATTTGTTAGTTAGTCATAAGATCGGGATATTATGTGATATGTTAATTTGTTCAATTAACCCTTGTGTTGAAGTTGTATTCTAGAATGATATCTAAAATACAGGAGATGAGCAATGGAGAAATCATGAGGACATGGAAGATGGAAGCAAGGTATTCTCAACTTTTTGAAATACCAGGTACGTAAATTTCGGGGACGAAATTTCATAAGGAGGGGAGATTGTAAGACCCCGAATTTTATGAAATAAAAGTATTCAATTTTTCTTATAATTACTATTCAGTAAATGGTTAAATTGATAAAAGTTAAAGTTAAGGGTGATATATGAATTTTTTTTCAAAATACACAAGTGGTTATAAAATATTCATTGTTTTGCGGGGAATATTCGTTTGGTCGTGGAATATTCTTTCAGTCGGGAAATATTCGTACGACGGCGCAGCTATTTGTGGGCCCCATAACAGAATAACTGTCGAATGAAGAAAACGACAAAATTAAGTTTTTATAAATAACGGCGTAATCGTTACCGTTAACACTGTTGGAATACCCGGTTGGTAAAATAAAGTAATACACGTTATTGGACAGTTGCACACTGTATTACACAGTATTTTTGAATTATTGATTCTTACGTAAGAAGGCACTACTCAATAATTGTTACAGTAATTACTATTCAATATTTTCAGTTTATTGATTCAATAGTTCCTACGTTGATATTTTATATTATTGTTTTGTCAATAATTATCACTGCACAATATTTCTTATTATCAGATCAATAATTCATATTATTTGAATAATATTATTAGATAACATTATTGGCAATGTCTAGAAAGTTCTGTCAAGGAGAGGTTTGGTCACTTAATTGCGCGCCAGTAAGGAGAAATTCTTATTGTAAAGCCCCCTCTTTCCTGGGAATGGCCTGGTTGTCATAATTGTGATTCTGTAATATTATTTGTGAATAATTAATTATTGATTTATATGATAAGGAAATATTTATTTGATGTGGATATAAATGATGGATTTATTTATGTGGTTATAAATGAAGGAATTAATGTTGAGGTATTTTGTGATAGCCCCGAATCCAGGCCCCAAATCGCCGCGGATCCGGTATACTATTTCTATAACTATTTGCGGAAGATATAAACATAAATTGTTTATACATTAAACTTTACACACTTATCCCCAAGTTCGAGTAACCTTAACTTTTACACAATTCATAAACTATCTAAAATACAACACATTTATCAAAATACGCTATTACAAACTAGCCGCACTTTATATCCAAAGCTGAACTTGGCATTATCTTTTTCCTGTATCCGAACACGTTCGCCTTATCTGCAATGTTTTATCATGATATAGCAAGGGTGAGCATAAAAGTTGCCCAGCAAGTTTAAATACAATAATATAACGATATATTATGATTGAAGAGTATGAATAATAAGCTGGCAATAATTCATCAATATAATTGAGAACTAGCACGAACAAACTTTTGACTGAACAAGTTTTAAACATGAACAAACATTTCTGAACTAACTGGTAATGAAGGTGATCATCCTTTCATACCTGACTTATACATGCAAGATGTACAGAATACAATTTTCGTGGCAATCAGCAATGATTAACCATAAGCTTTAATAAAACACTCTTATTAGAGTTAAGTACAAAGAAACATTCCTGAACCATTGATTATCGCAACACAATTTATAACGCTTTACCCGATGACCTAATATTAGTAATATAGATCTTCAATATTAGAATAATATCATCACAGTATAATACTGTTATATATTAATATCCACAGAATAACCTAAACACATAGCACCTAAGCCTATCAGTCTATACAACACATAAGACTAGGTATCAAGTCAAACTTTTTAAGTCTGAGTTGAAACCGACACAATTTTAACATCCCGACGGTCTAGTCGGACTTTTATCGAGTTTAAGTTCAATTAAACTCTGACTTAACAGTTAACAATTAACTCAGATAATTTTTTAAGCAGTCAAAATAATTTTCATTGACTTATAATCATTTTTAGATAATTAATATCATTTATCGCGTATTTTTAATCATTAATAACGTATTTAAATGAATTAAATACCACATAATTCCTTAATCATTAATATTCATTTAATATAAAATATTAATGAAAATCATAACATAATATTATAATGTAATTATAATATATCAAATTATTTTTAATACCATAAAATCATATTTATATGATTTTTAAACACTTAAATCCATTATCCGATAACTGGTATTAATATTAGAATATTAATATTTTCATGACTAAATATCAAAAGTTATATTTTATAACACTTAAATCATTTTTATATGATTTTTAAATCATTTATTCTATTTTTCTATAATTTATTTAATATATCTATTAAATAAACTAATTATCATTAATATTGATAAATTAATGAAAATCATCACAAAATATCAAAAGTCATCAAAAATAACTAAAGATATTTTTTAATATCATAAAATAATTTTTCATGATTTTTCATGAATTAAAACTATTTTTAAATCATTTATTTAATATTATAAATAAATAAATAAATACCATTTATATTCCAAAAATATTAAATATTTATGAAATATACTTAAAATAATTAAAAACTATTTTTCAGAATTTAAAATAATTTTTCGAAATTTATTTTGTATTTTTAATAATTAAAAATCATTTTTTTATTTATTAAATAATTTCTGAAAATAGAAAATAAAACTGTCACTGAAGGGCCCTATAGCGACAGAACCGTCACTATAGGTGTTCTTGAGCTGTTCTTCACCAAGCCCAGAACTTCATGTCAGTGTTAAAGGTTGCTAGTTTGACCGATTTTTACTCTGTGATCGAGTGGATTCTGGACTGGTAAATTGTGTTGTTATTGTAGTATACGCGTAATACTATGATTATTAAGCAATAACATGGCCATACTACCTCATACTTAGACAATCTAAGCCTTACAAAAATCTGACAACGCTGTTCTTCATTTTTGGGTTTTCCAGAAAATGAAAAACAGTCAAGGGTACTAGTTTTCGATCCTTATAACTTTTATTCTGTAATTTGTTTGAGTGAACTATTGGTTCAATACTGTAGATCACATGTCAGGGTACATTTATACAAGCTTGAAATAACTTAACATCAAAACAAACGAAAGATCTAAGCTGATCAAACTCTGACAGAAAACACGTTCTTGAAGGATCTGGGTTTTTCCAGAAACCTTCATCAGCCATTTCGGTCAACGTACTTTGACCCTGCATAACTTTGTTTCTGTAATCGATATAAGTGTTATAAAGGCTTTATATTGTAGTCATTATACCATACTATAACTTGAAAACAACAACATGGCCAAATAATCAAACAACATCAAGATTCATGACCTTAAATATCGTTGTCAGAAATCTGAAAATTTCTGGGTTTGCCCAGAAATCAAATTTCGTGTTCGGTCAATATACTTTGACCAATCATATCTTGTAATCTATGCATGATCTGATTATGATTCAAGTTTTATAATAAAGACCACATGTCATAGAACAGATTTAAAACAACAAACACACTAAACATCTAACACACACAGATCTAAGGCCTTTGACATTAGGCTGTCAGACCATATTTTTCCCATTTTCCAGATTTCTTAAAATGCCAAATCCAAGCACTTTTATGTTATGGGTTTGTGTTTTGACAACCCAGATCATCAATTGACACCATATTACACATGTTTAACCAATCAATTTCAACAAATAACATAAAATCAAAGGATTTCAAAATTTAGGGTTTATACCTCCTTTTAACTTGATTTTTGATTCTGACTTTGTGATCTATTATTGGCTTGCTAGAAACTGATCATGGTTCATCTTTTCTCTCTTTATCACTCTATATCCCGAATTTCTAGAGAGAGGAGGGTTAGGAGAAAATGAAATATAAAGTGGTCATTCTCTCTCTCTAAATTTCTTATATTAGTTGCCTTGTTGCTAATATTTTCCCAACTTCGGCTGAGTTGTTGGATTTGTATCTCACCAAGTCAAATTAGTGGTTCACCAACTAAAGTTGTTGGACAAAAATGCAAGTTACCTAATTAAAAATCCAAAAAGGGCATTTTTGTCATTTTGATTTTAGCTTTATTGGCATTCTTGTAATTGGCCCAAACCCTTAGGGTTTAGGGTTTGAATATTTTAGAGTTTAGGGTTTAACCCTTTAAAAATTTAGCAACTTGGATTTCTAAGATTTTCTAGTTAAATTATAAAATAGAAAATCATGATTTTTATATTATAATTAGGGCTTTCTAATTATATCATAATCTCCTAATTATAAATCATTCTTACTAATTAGGATTAGTTTATCCTAATTAAAATTGCTAATTACGCAATTAAGGTTAAAATCACGGATTAGGGTTTATAAATCATTAATTAAGGTTTCTAATAGAAAAATAAATTTTCTAATTTAGAAATTAAATATTCGTAATTAGATTATAGTTTTCTAATTACTTTTCTTGAAAATTAGAATTAATATATTCTAATTAACATTAAAAGTATTAAATTAACACTTTCGTTTTTCCTAACTATAAAATTAGGGTTTCAAATCCCGAAATTAGGGTTTGCTAATAATTAAGCTTTGCCTTAATTAGTAGTATAATTAATACCACATGAGCATTATAATCATCCTTTCTATTCCCAGATTAGGGCTTCAATTTATCAGAATCTGAAACTAGGGTTTTCAGATCTGGTATTAGGGTTTTCTAAATATGAAATTAGGGTTGTATAACCAATTTGTTAATATTAACCCTAATTAATCTTCTAATTATTTACACTTACGCCATTAGCTTCCCGATTTAGGGTTTCAAATTATCGAAATCTGAAATTAGGTTTTTCACATCGGGTATTATGATTTTCTAATAATCAATTCGGGTTTCAGGTAATTCATTAGGGTTTTCCCTAATTAATTTATAATTAATGATGTTTAACCCTATACAAATCATTGCATTCCTAATCTAGGGGTTTTAATATCCGAATTAGGGTTTTAAATCCTCAGAACCAAAATTAGGGTTTCAGAACCGGTTTTTAGGATTTCTTATCAAACGTTAGGGTTTTCTAACTGAACGTTAAAGTTCTTAATATATAATTAGGGTTTGGCACATATATAATTAATCTGGTCAACCCTTGACCCTTATCCACATTTTGTAATCATACATAACAATTTTCACAAAACTCAATCATATAAATCCTTAATCCTGAATAATTCACCTAAATCTTTCATAGAATTTTGAAATCCTCAAAATTCCATCCCAATAATATCAAACGCATACACTTATTTTCTGTCTAGGTCTATTAATTGACCTTAAATCAATCATTTAAGATTTTAATAAATTGTCTAATTTCTCGGGTTGTCATATTCACCCATCCTTATAAGAATTTCGTCCCCGAAATTCACCTTACACCTTACACCATGCACCTTACACCATTTATACTGAGCGATCACACAAGATCTTGAACTTATTTTCTCGGGTATCTATCAAAGATAGTCAAACTTCTCGGGTATCTATCAAAGATACTCAAACTTCTCGGGTATCTATCAAAGATACTCAAAACGCACGCAAAGGTCAAATTCACACTAAGTATTCCTGTGTTTACAACTCCATCACATTTTTATCATCTCTGCACCAGGTTACATGGTACATGAGTGATAATTAAAAACAAATTTTGATATTTCAAATCATTTGCTTAAACATTCTATCTATTCCTATTATCCTTAACACTTCATTCACACACAACTATACCCAGTTCATAAAACCACACTTATGAGTTCATAGCCTGGCCACAATTATATGAGTTTAAGAACTTACCCTAGTCTGACCTTTGGCGTCCGTTCGCTAAGGGGCTCATAAACATTTCATATAACTATGAGTCAAAAATGTCACATAAGTATGAGTTCTAAGAACTCGTACTTAATCCTATATTCTCTACCTATGACCTATTTATCTATATATAACAACTAGCGTGACACAACATATCAATGGTTACCAATGCCACCAACTAAGTAGTTTTTACACCAAGTACAATTCCCCACCCATACAAGAAATCATACAACTCAGTTGCCGACACGAGTCCTCATTGCAATCCCCACCTAATACTTAACCCCCTTTTTCAATACGAATTCTATTCGTATTCATAATCCATAACTCTTTCATGAGTTTTCATAGTACAACTGATACACAACATCTTGCTGTAAACTTTTCAATCATCAGATTGATTCTTTCTGGTTGTCATAACCTTATCAGATCACGGGGTGATCTTATCGTATATATTACGATTCAATTCCATGCACTATGATCGTTTTGTTTTACGATCTCCTATCTCTGCACTTTCAGTCTTTTAGACTCGAACTATTCACCATTATTGTTCAACTTTATTATCAGATTTAGGGAACTCTGTGCTTTACACTCGCCGAGATTCGTCTTTGAATCTTACCGACCAACTAACTCTATTTGAGTTAGTCTTATCCTAATCACTGCGGTTATTGGTCTCAGGTATTCATACCTAAGCTTCATAACCAACAACTTTGATACCAACTGTGATAGCCCCAAATCCAGGCCACAAATCGCCGCGGATCCGGTATACTATTTCTATAACTATTTGCGAAAGATATAAACATAAATTGTTTATACATTAAACTTTACACACTTATCCCCAAGGCCGAGTAACCTTAATTTTTACACAATTCATAAACTATCTAAAATACAACACATTTATCAAAATACGCTATTACAAACTAGCCGCACTTTATATCCCAAGCTGAACTTGGCATTATCTTTTTCCTGTATCCGAACACGTTCGCCTTATCTGGAATGTTTTATCATGATATAGCAAGGGTGAGCATAAAAGTTGCCCAGCAAGTTTAAATACAATAATATAACGGTATATCATGATTGAAGAGTATGAATAATAAGCTGGCTATAATTCATCAATATAATTGAGAACTAGCACGAACAAACTTTTGACTGAACAAGTTTTAAACATGAACAAACATTTCTGAGCCAACTGGTAATGAAGGTGATCAGCCTTTCATACCTGACTTATACATGCAAGATGTACAGAATACCATTTTTGTGGCAATCAACAATGATTAACCATAAGCTTAAATAAAACACTCTTATTAGAGTTAAGTACAAAGAAACTTACCTGAACCGTTGATTACCGCAACGCAATTTATAACGCTTTACCCGAAGACCTAATATTAGTAATATAGATCTCCAATATTAGAATAATATCATCACAGTATAATACTGTTATATATACATATCCACAGAATAACCTAAACACATAGCACCTAAGCCTATCAGTCTATACAACACATAAGACTAGGTATCAAGTCAAACTTTTTAAGTCTGAGTTGAAACCGACACAATTTTAACATCCCGACGGTCTAGTCGGACTTTTATCGAGTTTAAGTTCAATTAAACTCTGACTTAACAGTTAACAATTAACTCAGATAATTTTCTAAGCAGTCAAAATAATTTTCATTGACTTATAATCATTTTTAGATAATTAATATCATTTATCGCGTATTTTTAATCATTAATAACGTATTTAAATGAATTAAATACCACATAATTCCTTAATCATTAATATTCATTTAATATAAAATATTAATAAAAATCATAACATAATATTATAATATAATTATAATATATCAAAGTATTTTTAATACCTTAAAATCATATTTATATGATTTTTAAACACTTAAATCCATTATCCGATAACTGGTATTAATATTAGAATATTAATATTTTCATGACTAAATATCAAAAGTTATATTTTATAACTTCAAATATTTTTATAACACTTAAATCATTTTTATATGATTTTTAAATTATTTATTCTATTTTTTCATAATTTATTTAATATATCTATTAAATAAACTAATTATCATTAATATTGATTAATTAATGAAAATCATCACAAAATATCAAAAGTCATCAAAAATAACTAAAGATATTTTTTAATATCATAAAATAATTTTTCATGATTTTTTATTAATTAAAACTATTTTTAAATCATTTATTTAATATTATAATTAAATAAATAAATACCATTTATATTCCAAAAATATTAAATATTTATGAAATATACTTAAAATAATTAAAAACTATTTTTCAGAATTTAAAATATTTTTTTTAAATTTATTTTGTATTTTTAATAATTAAAAATCATTTTTTTCTATTTATTAAATAATTTCCAGAAAATAGAAAATAAAACTGTCACTAAAGGGCCCTATAGCGACAGAACCGTCGCTATAGGTGTTCTTGAGCTGTTCTTCACCAAGCCCAGAACTTCATGTCAGTGTTAAAGGTTGCTAGTTTGACCGATTTTTACTCTATGATCGAGTGGATTCTGGACTGGTAAATTGTGTTGTTATTGTAGTATACGCGTAATACTATGATTATTAAGCAATAACATGGCCATACTACCTCATACTTAGACAATCTAAGCCTTACAAAAATCTGACAACACTGTTCTTCATTTCTGGGTTTTCCAGAAAATGAAGAACAATCAAGGGTACTGGTTTTCGATCCTCATAAATTTTATTCTGTAATTTGTTTGAGTGAAATATTGGTTCAATACTGTAGATCACATGTCAGGGTACATTTATACAAGCTTGAAATAGCCTAACATCAAAACAAACGAAAGATCTAAGCTGGTCAAACTCTGACAGAAAACACGTTCTTGAAGGATCTGGGTTTTTCCATAAACCTTCATCCGCCATTTCGGTCAACGTACTTTGACCCTGCATAACTTTGTTTCTGTAATCGATATAAGTGTTATAAAGGCTTTATATTGTAGTCATTATACCATACTATAACTTGAAAACAACAACATGGCCAAATAATCAAACAACATCAAGATTTATGGCCTTAAATATCGTTGTCAGAAATCTGGAAATTTCTGGGTTTGCCCAGAAATCAAATTTCGTGTTCGGTCAATACACTTTGACCAATCATATCTTGTAATCTATGCATGATCTGATTATGATTCAAGTTTTAAAATAAAGACCACATGTCATAGAACAGATCTAAAACAACAAACACACTAAACATCTAACACACACAGATCTAAGGCCTCTGACATTAGGCTGTCAGACCATATTTTCCCATTTTCCAGATTTCTTAAAATGCCAAATCCGAGCACTTTGATGTTATTGGTTTGTGTTTTGACAACCCAGATCATCAATTGACACCCTATTACACATGTTTAACCAATCAATTTCAACAAATAACATAAAATCAAAGGATTTCAAAATTTAGGGTTTATACCTCTTTTTAACTTGATTTTTGATTCTGACTTTGTGATCTGTTATTGGCTTGCTAGAAACTGATCATGGTTCATCTTTTCTCTATTTATCACTTTATATCCCGAATTTCTAGAGAGAGGAGGGTTAGGAGAAAATGAAATATAAAGTGGTCATTCTCTCTCTCTAAATTTCTTATATTAGTTGCCTTGTTGCTGAGATTTTGCCAACTTCGGCTGAGTTATTGGATTTGTATGTCACCAAGTCAAATTAGTGGTTCACCAACTAAAGTTGTTGGACAAAATTGCAAGTTACCAAATTAAAAATCCAAAAAGGGCATTTTTGTCATTTTGATTTTAGCTTTAATGGCATTCTTGTAATTGGCCCAAACCCTTGGGGTTTAGGGTTTGTTTAGGGTTTAGAGTTTGGATATTTTAGAGTTTAGGGTTTAACCCTTTAAAAAATTTAGCAACTTGGATTTCTAAGATTTTCTAGTTAAATTATAAAATAGAAAATCATGATTTCTATATTATAATTAGGGTTTTCTAATTATATCATAATCTCCTAATTATAAATCAATCTTACTAATTAGGATTAATTTATCCTAATTAAAATTGCTAATTACGCAAATAGGGTCAAAATCACGGATTAGGGTTTATAAACCACTAATTAAGGTTTCTAATAGAAAAATAAATTTTCTAATTTAGAAATTAAATATTCGTAATTAGATTAGAGTTTTCTAATTACTTATCTTGAAAATTAGAATTAATATATTCTAATTAACATTAAAAGTATTAAATTAACACTTTCGTTTTCCCTAACTATAAAATTAGGGTTTTCTAATAATTAAGCTTTGCCCTAATTAGTAGTATAATTAATACCACATGAGCATTATAATTATCCTTTCTATTCCCAGATTAGGGCTTCAATTTATCAGAATTTGAAATTAGGGTTTTCAGATCTGGTATTAGGGTTTTCTAAATGTGAAATTAGGGTTTTATAACCAATTTGTTAATATTAACCCTAATTAATCTTCTAATTATTTACACTTACGCCATTAACTTCCCAATTTAGGGTTTCAAATTACCGAAATCTGAAATTAGGGTTTCTAGATCGGGTATTATGGTTTTCTAATAATCAATTCGGGTTTCAGGTAATTCCTTAGGGTTTTCCCTAATTAATTTATAATTAATGACGTTTAACCCTATACATATCATTGCATTCCTAATCTAGGGTTTTTAATATCTGAATTAGGGTTTTAAATCCTCGGAACCAAAATTAGGGTTTCAGAACCGGTTTCTAGGATTTCTTATCAGACGTTAGGGTTTTCTAACTGAACGTTAAAGTTCTTAATATATAATTAGGGTTTGACACATATATAATTAATCTGGTCAACCCTTGACCCTTATCCACATTATGTACACATACATAAAAATTTTCACAGAACTTAATCACCTAAATCCTTAATCCTGAATAATTCACCTAAATCCTTCATAGAATTTTGAAATCCTCAAAATTCTATCCCAATAATATCAAACGCATACACTTATTTTCTGTCTAGGTCTGTTATTTGACCTTAAATCAATCATTTAAGATTTTAATAAATTGTCTAATTTCTCGGGTTGTCACATATTTTATCAGTATTTTTGTCGGAATGAAGGTATTAAAAATTAAACCAGTGTTTTTAATAGAAATTTGGTTTATAAATGATTTTGGTGGAAAATTCTAGAAATGGGTGGGCCCCACTTTTGGTTGTTGGGGATGATGACTGATTTTTGGTGGGTGGAATAGTAGCAAGTAAAGCCATCAGGTTGCAGGTTAAGTCTGCTTCAGCGTGCTAACATTTTCCTATAAATAGATGGCTAAGTTAGAATTGAAAATCACACCAGAATTCATAAGTTTTCTCTCTTTTTCTCTTTAGATTATTGAGTGTATTTTGTGGGTATTTAGATACTTGGTGAGTTGATATTCATTAGTGCAAGTTTCCTTCAGCGTCATATTCGATATCCAGTCAGAAGTGTTGCTCTTTTGAGATAAGGTATAGTAAGAGATTTTAAAGGATTGTAAGGGATTGTAAGTAATGTTATTTTCTTAATAATGATGTTATTCTTTCAATATCATTATACTGAAATATTGGTATATATTTTATTATGGAATTTCTACTTTTTTGTGTCGGGGTTACTATTTATGTATATGGTACTATTCACGTATACGGTACTATTCACGTATACGGTACTATTTATGTATGTGGCACTATTTATGTATATGACATTATTTACGTATACGGTACTATGTACAAATACGGAGTACTATTTATGAGTTACTATTCACGAGTTACTATTTATGAGTTACTATTCACGAGTTACTATTCACGAGTTACTATTCATAAATTACTATTCATGAGTTACTATTCATAAGTTACTATTCACAATAAAATTGGTTTCTTTTTCTAACCAAATTATCGTTGATTTATGAATCTTACTCTTGAAATTAAATCCATGTTTTGATGTTAGGGTTTTTATTATCATATAAAACATTTTTATAATGTTGGTGAAGAAATTTGTCTTTGACTTGAGTGTAAAGATGGGTAGATTATTGGTATAATCATGACTGTGGGTTCTCTTTGGCCAGTAGTGCAAAGATGAATTGTGACTAGTATGATCATGACCATTGAATTTACAATTGAATATTTTTAGCTTAAGTGCAAAGGTGAATTGATCAACATGGTTATAATTATGGTTTATATAGATTTTGAAATGATTATATATTTATTTGAGATATGAATATGTTTAGCTTGTAGTGGAAAGATGATCTGTTGTTGAATATCTTAGGCCCGTAGTGTGACGCCCCCAAAATAGGTCCATTCCATCCAACCCATTTTGAGTCGCCAAATATATGGTACAGAAATAACTACAACTTTTACAACCCATAAACTGTGAGTTTGAATACAAACATTGTCATCTAGACAATATACATACCCAACTATGTCCTCAATACAATTATTGATATATTATTTTACAAAAATGGTGAGGACTACTAAACAACTCTCTCAAGGACCATCAATTCATACCCCGACTCGTACTCGCTATATTCTCGTCTCCTGAGAAGAAAAATGGAACAAAAAGGAAAAGGGTGAGCTCAACTAGCTCAGTAAAGAATATTATGACTAAGATAATATACAACAAATTATCGTTAGCCTTCAACAGGGAAAAAATCTAATAGAATACAATAGACAACAAGTTTTAAATCAATATTCACAGCGGAAAATATTAATTCATAGAAGAGTTACGTAGAGGATGAAATCTACTAATGTCTATGAATTTAACAGTCCATCAACATTATTTTTATCCCTGTAACATCAATTAATGCACATCTTGAATCATATATTCATCCTTGCACTACAGGCCAAGGATATTCATCTGTTGGTCATGTTCATCTAAACACCTGTTCATCTTTGCACTACGGGCCAAAGATATTCATCAGAAATCATTCATCTTTGCACTACAGGCCAAAGATATTCAATAGTAACATCATTTAAGACTGAAGATGTTAAAAAAATATTTTTAAAGAAGCGAATCCAGTGAAACAAAATGACAAGGATTAAGGATTAAGGATTCATATTTTGTTTTATCCATGTCCAAAAATACCTCAAAAATAATCATAGTGGTGTAAAATTCAAGAATGATCAAAACATGGATACAATCAAAGCTAGTATCCACAATAGATATTTTGGACGAAAAGAAAAAAAATAATTTTTCTGTGAATAGTGCCGTATTCGTGAATAATGCCGTATACGTGAATAGTACCGTATACGTGAATAGTAACTCCAGCACAAAAAGTTCCAAATTTGATAAAAAAGTTCACCAATATTCCGGCATAATGATATTGAAGAAAAAATATCATTTGAGAAGAAATAACATCCCTTACCTCAAAATAACCGTACTTCTGACTGAATTTCGGTATAGTGCTGACAGAAACTCGCACCGTATAGCAACACTCAAAGTATACTCACAAGAATACGCTCGATAATATAGAGAGAGAAAAAGAGAAAACTTTGTTTCTGGTGAGATTTTTTAATTCTAACTTAGCTCTATATTTATAGGAAAATGTTAGAACGCCAAAGGAGACTAAATTAATATAATATTAATATTTACAAAACATTCAAGCCAACCACCAAGGAATCTGATTTTAGCCATCAAACACATGTTAAAGATGCCCACCAACCTTTGAAAAACGTTTTTGTAGAAAATAATAATTAAAACTTCCAAAAATCAATTATTTCGGAACTCCGGAACTTCAATAATTCACACTAAATAGCCCTTTTATTAGAAAATTCGAATCTCGCGACTTTTTATAGGAATTTCAATTCTCTACAACTTTGCAGAAGAAAGTTTTTCCAAATTCTAAATAGAAATTGACCGAAATCCACAAACGAGCGATTTTACAGTCTATAATCAATTTTCGGTCAAGAATTGTGTCCACCGACACACAAAACATATGTTAAACATTTAATGCCATAAAAATACTCTTCCTCCTCAAATACTCATATATCCCACATTCATTGTAAAAATATCACCGTTAATATATTATTAAAATAATCTATTTAAATGAATTATTTTATCAGAAAAAGATAAAATATTAATTTTCAACAATTGTCACTTTTAAAAATTTTCTCTATCTATATCCACATAAAATGAATATTTTCTTTATCATAATAATCAATAATTAATTATTCAAAAATAATATTACAGAATCACAGTACTGACAACCAGGCCGTTCCCAGGATAGAGGGGGCTTTTCAATAAGAATTTCTCCTTACTTGCGCGCAATTAGATGACCAAACCTCTCCTTGACAGAACTTTCTAGACATTGCCAATAATGTTATCTGATAATATTATTCAAATAATATGAATTATTGATCTGATAATGGAAAATACTGTTTAATGACAATTATTGAAACAATAATAATATAAATATCAACGCAGCAATTATTGAATCAATAAAGTAATGAACAATAACTCCTGTAGCAATTATTGAGTAGTGCCTTCTTACGTAAGGATCAATAATTCAAAATACTGTGCAATACCGTGTGCTACTGTGCAACAACGCGTATTACTGTATTTTAACCACCGGGTATTCCAACAGTGTAAACGGTAACAACTACGCCGTTATTTTTAAACAATTTATATTTGTCGTTTTCTTCCTCCAATCGCTTTCTGTTATGGGGCCCACACATGGCTGCGCCGTCGTACGAATATTCTCCGACAGTACGAATATTCCACTACCAAACGAATATTCCCCGACAACAATGAATATTTTATAACCACTTGCTTATTTTGAAATATTTGCGTATTTTACCCATAACTATCCTCATTAATCAAATCAATCCTTACTATTCAAAATAATAATTAAAGGAAATTAAATTTCATTTATTAATTATTTGGGGTCTTACAACCTCCCCTCATTATGAAATTTCGTCCTCGAAATTGACATACGTACCTGGTGTTTCGAAAAGGTGAGGATACCTCGCTTTCATTTCCGTTTCCAACTCCCAGGTCATTTCCTCTATAGCATGATTCCTCCACAAAACTTTAACTTGTGGTATTACCTTCGTGCGTAGGACATGCTCCTTCGTATCCAAGATCTTGACAGGTACCTCCTCATACGTTAAATCTTCGGCTATCTCGTCCGGTTCTAACTCAATAATGTGGTTCGGGTCTTTCACATATTTACGAAGCACAGATATATGAAAAACATTATGAACACGAGACATACTTGGAGGTAACGCGAGTCTATAGGCTACATTACCTACTCGATCAAGAATTTGAAATGGACCAATAAATCGTGGATTAAGCTTTCCTCTCTTCCCGAATCTTGTAACTCCCTTCCATGGGGCAACACGCAACAATACATGATCCCCAACACTAAATTCTACGTCCTTTCGATGAAGATCCGCATAACTCTTTTGTCGATCTTGTGCCATTTGTATACGTTGTCGAATCGTTTGGATCTTCTCCGTAGTCATACGTACTAACTCGGGTCCCAACAATGTTGCTTCACCCACCTCGTCCCAACATACTGGAGAGCGACACTTTCGTCCATACAATGCTTCAAATGGGGCCACACCAATGCTTGCCTGATAACTGTTGTTGTAGGAGAATTCCACCAATGGTAAATATTTATCCCAACTGCCCTTGAAGTCTAGGACACAGAGTCTTAATAAATCTTCAAGAGTTTGAATAGTCCTCTCTGATTGTCCGTCCGTTTGAGGATGGTATGCCGAACTGAATCGTAACTCCGTACCCATAGCTTTTTGCAAGCTAACCCAAAATCTTGAAGTAAATCTTGGGTCACGATCCGAAACTATGGATACTGGCATGCCATGCAATCTTACAATCTCATTTACGTACATTTGAGCAAGACGTTCAAGGGAATAAGTCTCCCGTATCGGCAAGAAATGAGCAGACTTGGTTAATCTATCAACAATAACCCAAATAGCATTGATGCCTTGAGAAACCGTAGGAAGACCCGTAACGAAATCCATAGTAATGTGTTCCCACTTCCATTTCGGAATCTCAAGTGGTTGCAATGGACCCTTTGGCACTTGATGCTCCGCCTTTACACGTTGACAAGTTAAACACGTTGAAATAAACTTTGCAATCTCTCTCTTCATATTGTTCCACCAAAATGTATGTCGAAGATCACGATACATTTTGGTACTTCCAGGATGAATTGCAAACGGTGTATTGTGTGCCTCCATCATGATCTTGTACTTTAAATCAGGATCGTTAGGAACACAAAGTCTGGAGTTGACTCGAAGTATTCCTTCTTCATCAATTCTCGCTTCTGGAATGACACCTTCTTTTACTTTCGTCTTCATATGCATCAGCTCCTGATCGGTGGCTTGAGCAACCTTAACTTTTTCTATTAAAGTTGGCTCTATGCGTATACTTGACATCATTGCACTCATTCCTGCATATGATCTTCTACTCAATGCGTCAGCTACCACGTTCGCTTTTCCAGGATGGTATTGAATAGTGTGGTCGTAATCTTTCAAAAACTCGAGCCAACGTCGTTGCCGCATGTTGAGTTCTTTCTGCGTGAAGAAATATTTTAGGCTTTTATGATCTGAATATATCTCCACTTTCTCCCCATATAGATAGTGCCTCCAGATCTTTAGCGCGAAAAAGACTGCTGCCAACTCTAGATCATGAGTAGGATAATTCCTCTCATACTCTTTAAGTTGTCGCGAGGCATAGGCTATGACTTTCCCACGTTGCATGAGAACACATCCTAACCCTTTTCCTGAAGCATCGCTGTAGATAACAAATCCATCCGAACCAGATGGTATTGTTAGAACAGGTGCCGAAATAAGTCTCCTCTTAAGCTCTTGGAAACACTTCTCGCATTCCTCGCTCCATACGAATTTTGTATCCTTCCGAGTTAGCTGAGTTAATGGAGTAGCAATTCGAGAAAACCCTTCCACGAATCTCCGATAATAACCAGCTAAGCCCAAAAAGCTACGTACTTCAGTGACCGACTTCGGTTGCTCCCAACTTTGTATTGCTTCAATCTTCGTCGGGTCAACAGATATTCCATTTTTTGACACCACGTGCCCAAGGAATGCTACTTCCTCAAGCCAGAACTCGCATTTCTTCAACTTAGCATATAACTTGTTTTCACGAAGCCTTTGGAGTACCAGCTTCAAATGGTGCTCATGATCTTCACGGCTTTTGGAATATATGAGGATGTCATCAATAAAGACAACAACGAATTGATCCAAATAATCCTTGAATACTCGGTTCATCATATCCATGAAAGCAGCAGGAGCATTAGTCAATCCAAAAGACATGACCAAGAATTCATAATGCCCATACCGAGTTCTGAAGGAAGTCTTTGGAATATCCTCAGTTCTAATTTTCAGCTGATGATATCCAGAACGAAGATCGATTTTTGAAAAGAATTGTGCTCCTTGCAACTGGTCAAACAAGTCATCAATACGAGGTAGAGGATACCTATTCTTGATGGTGACATGGTTCAATTCCCGATAGTCAATACAAAGTCGCATACTCCCGTCTTTCTTCTTTACGAATAAAACAGGAGCACCCCAAGGAGATGTACTAGGATGAATGAAACCGATGTCCAATAACTCCTGTAGTTGGACTTTTAACTCTTGAAGTTCAATAGGAGCCATTCGATATGAGATTTTAGAAATGGGCTTTGTACCAGGTTCAAGATCAATAAAGAATTCAACTTCACGTTCTGGGGGTAGACCGGGAAGTTCTTCAGGAAATACGTCAGGAAAGTCAATAACAACAGGAATATTATTCAATTTTGACGTGTCTTTATTCAAATCCATAACATGGGCTAAGAAAGCTTGACATCCGTTTTTCAATAAACGAATAACTTTATGATTAGATATGACAGTGATTGATTTTAATGGTTTAGTTGCCTGAATTCGAACAACAGGTTGATTAGGAATATGAAAACTAACAACCTTACGAAAATAATCAATTTTGGCATGATGTGTAGTTAACCAATCAATCCCTAAAATCACATCAAAAACAAGTATCTTTAAAGAGATCAGGTCAACAGGTAAGGTGATGGTGCCAACTTGAATGAAACAAGATTTATAAACAGTGGATGTGATGAAAGTTTCTCCTAACAGAGTTTCCACAGATAAGTCAAAGTCTAATTTCTCCAGAGTCAAGTTTAAACGTTGAGCACAAGCAGGAGTGATAAATGAATGGGTAGCACCGGTATCTAGTAAGGTATAAACTTAGCAAGAATTTATAAATAGCTTACCCGTGATCACCTCGTTTGGGTTCCTCGCATGTTGACCAGTCACAACAAATGCTCTTCCAGGAACCATTGACTTTGGCTTTTCTGGGACAGTCTTTTGAGTCACCGTCCCCGCTGAACTAGGTTTCGCTACCGTACAATCTCGAGCGATATGTCCTTCCTTTCCACAATTATAGCATACCTTGAACTGTTGTGGGCAATTTGGACTGATATGTCCCTATTTCCCGCACTTATAGCATATAACCGGTGGTCTTTCTCCTCCCTTAGAACCAATTGCTGCCGGCACTGTCGTCTTCACATGGTTGTTGTTAAATCTCCTCTTTTTAAAATCTCCTCCTGACTCGCTTCTTCTATTTTCATGGCCATGATTACCACCAAAGTGGTTACCATTTTTGTCTGTCTTTTTCTTTCTCCACTGGTTATCGTTATTTTGTTGACTGCTATCTCCGGTATGATCCTGATTGTGGTACCTCGGTTGACCGTACTCGTTATCTCGCTCCAACAATTGAGCCCTATTAACAACATCTGAATAGAGAAAAAATTTATGACAGATGAGATATTCTCGTATGCCGGGTTTCAAACCTCTCAGAAACATCCGCGTCATACGCTCCTCATTCTCCACCAAATGAGGTGCAAACCTAGATAACTCTGCAAACTTTGCCTCGTACTGAGACACCGTCATGTTATTTTGTTCTAATCTGATGAACTCCACTTCCTTCATATGGCGAACACTTTCAGGAAAGTATTTGTCATTAAATAGTTTCTGAAACGTCTCCCAAGACATGCTGAGTGCGGCTGGATGGGTACGCTTCACAGACTCCCACCAGTAGTCTGCCTCGCCACGGAACATAAAGGTGGCGAATGGAACCTTCTGTTCCTCCGTGCATCCCAAGACATCGAATATCTTGGTAATTTGCTTGACCCATGTCTCTGCCATGATCGGATCTGGCTTTCCCTTAAATTCTGGTGGTCCCAACTCTTTGAACTGCTTGGCTGTGACAACCCGTGAATTGTTATCATTTCCTCCTGTATTTTGAACACGAGTCTCCCTCGTCTGAGTTTGCATGAACTGCAAAAAGCTTCTAAACATTGCGTCGTTCATCATCTGATCAGTGGTGTTGTTCACAGGAGGAACATTGCCAGCCTGTTGCACGTTCTCCTCGTTTGTGAGTACAGACGTCTCCAGGTCTCATTTCCACTGTTAATATTCTCAGTCGACATTCTCAAATACTGTCATAAAACAAGGGTTAATTAAGGAAATCAATATATCACATAATATCTCTATATACTGACCAACTAACAAATAAGCTTAGGTAGGACACACTAGCGAAGGATTTACTCGTCTCTCCCCTCCTAGTTCTATTCCCCGATCTCCGCCAGAGATCATATCCCTAAGCTCTGATACCAACTGTGACGCCCCCAAAATAGGTCCATTCCATCCAACCCATTTTGAGTCGCCAAATACATGGTACAGAAACAACTACAACTTTTACAACCCATAAACTGTGAGTTTGAATACAAACATTGTCATCTAGACAATATACATACCCAACTATGTCCTCAATACAATTATTGATATATTATTTTACAAAAATGGTGAGGACTACTAAACAACTCTCTCAAGGACCATCAATTCATACCCCGACTCGTACTCGCTATATTCTCGTCTCCTGAGAAAAAAAATGGAACAAAAAGGAAACGGGTGAGCTCAACTAGCTCAGTAAAGAATATTATGACTAAGATAATATACAACAAATTATCGTTAGCCTTCAACAGGGAAAAAATCTAATAGAATACAATAGACAACAAGTTTTAAATCAATATTCGCAGCGGAAAATATTAATTCATAGAAGAGTTACGTAGATGATGAAATCTACTAATGTCTATGAATTTAACAGTCCATCAACAGTATTTTTATCCCTGTAACATCAATTAATGCACATCTTGAATCATATATTCATCCTTGCACTACAGGCCAAGGATATTCATCTGTTGGTCATGTTCATCTAAACACCTGTTCATCTTTGCACTACGGGCCAAAGATATTCATCAGAAATCATTCATCTTTGCACTACAGGCCAAAGATATTCAATAGTAACATCATTTAAGACTGAAGATGTTAAAAAAATATTTTTAAAGAAGTGAATCCAGTGAAACAAAATGACAAGGATTAAGGATTAAGGATTCGTACTTTGTTTTATCCATGTCCAAAAATACCTCAAAAATAATCATAGTGGTGTAAAATTCAAGAATGATCAAAACATGGATACAATCAAAGCTAGTATCCACAATAGATATTTTGGACGAAAAGAAAAAAAATAATTTTTCTGTGAATAGTGCCGTATTCGTGAATAGTGCCGTATACGTGAATAGTATCGTATACGTGAATAGTAACTCCGGCACAAAAAGTTCCAAATTTGATAAAAAAGTTCACCAATATTCCGACATAATGATATTGAAGAAAAAATATCATTTGAGAAGAAATAACATCCCTTACCTCAAAATAACCGTACTTCTGACTGAATTTCGGTATAGTGCTGACAGAAACTCGCACCGTATAGCAACACTCAAAGTATACTCACAAGAATACGCTCGATAATATAGAGAGAGAAAGAGAGAAAACTTTGTTTCTGGTGTGATTTTTCAATTCTAACTTAGCCCTCTATTTATAGGAAAATGTTAGAACGCCAAAGGAGACTAAATTAATATAATATTAATATTTACAAAACATTCAAGCCAACCACCAAGGAATCTGACTTTAGCCATCAAAAACATGTTAAAGATGCCCACCAACCTTTGAAAAACGTTTTTGTTGAAAATAATAATTAAAACTTTCAAAAATCAATTATTTCGGAACTCCGGAACTTCAATAATTCACACTAAATAGCCCTTTTATTAGAAAATTCGAATCTCGTGACTTTTTATAGGAATTTCAATTCTCTACAACTTTGCAGAAGAAAGTTTTTCCAAATTCCAAATAGAAATTGACCGAAATCCACAAACGAGCGATTTTACAATCTATAATCAATTTTCGGTCAAGAATTGTGTCCACCGACACACAAAACATATGTTAAACATTTAATGCCACAAAAATACTCTTCCTCCTCAAATACTCATATATCCCACATTCATTGTAAAAATATCACCGTTAATATATTATTAAAATAATTAATTTAAATGAATTATTTTATCAGAAAAAGATAAAATATTAATTTTCAACAATTGTCACTTTTAAAAATTTTCTCTATCTATATCCACATAAAATGAATATTTTCTTTATCATAATAATCAATAATTAATTATTCAAAAATAATATTACAGAATCACAGTACTGACAACCAGGCCGTTCCCAGGATAGAGGGGGCTTTCCAATAAGGATTTCTCCTTACTGGCGCGCAATTAGATGACCAAACCTCTCCTTGAAAGAACTTTCTAGACATTGCCAATAATGTTATCTGATAATATTATTCAAATAATATGAATTATTGATCTGATAATGGAAAATACTGTGCAATGACAATTATTGAAACAATAATAATATAAATATCAACGCAGCAATTATTGAATCAATAAAGTAATGAACAGTAACTCCTGTAGCAATTATTGAGTAGTGCCTTCTTACGTAAGGATCAATAATTCAAAATACTGTGCAATACCGTGTGCTACTGTGCAACAACGCGTATTACTGTATTTTAACCACCGGGTATTCCAACAGTGTAAACAGTAACAACTACGCCGTTATTTTTAAACAACTTATATTTGTCGTTTTCTTTCTCCAATCGCTTTCTGTTATGGGCCCCACACATGGCTGCGCCGTCGTACGAATATTCTCCAACAGTACGAATATTCCACGACCAAACGAATATTCCCCGACAACAATGAATATTTTATAACCACTTGCTTATTTTGAAATATTTGCGTATTTTACCCATAACTATCCTCATTAATCAAATCAACCCTTACTATTCAAAATAATAATTAAAGAAAATTAAATTTCATTTATTAATTATTTGGGGTCTTACACGTAGTGCAAAGATGACTTGTTGTTGAATATCTTTGGCCTGTAGTGCAAAGATGAACTGTTGACGAATATCTTTGGCCCGTAGTGCAAAGATGAATTTATTAGTATGATTATGAACAGGAACTGTGATTTGGTATAGCCATGATCTTTGCTGTTTCAGGTAAAGACATGTGATGAAAATTATCTTCGTCTTGGATGCAAAGAGGAATTTAAAATTACAATTATGATTATGAGTTATTCATATAATTGTGGAAAGGAACTGTTGATTGATGTTACAAGGATAAAACATTGTTGGTGGACTTTTAACATGGAGAAGATAATAGACTGTATTGTCTATTTGACTCTTCTAATGGATTGCTCGTTCCGCTGCAACTATGGTTGAAATTTTTATCATCTACCATATGTTCTAAATATCTGATTTGTTATTGATGAAGGCTATTGATAATTTATTTATCTTTAGTCATGATATTCTTTACTGAGCTAGTTGTGCTCACCCTTTTGCTTCACAATTTCTTTCAGGTAATAAAAGTGTTGCTGGGTCAAGTGGGGGTAACAAGGGAATAGAACGGTGGTCTCTAGCTGTGGAGTTCTCCCTAAATAGTATAGACAAGTGTGTTGTATACATCTTTTAATAGTTATATTTGGTGAATCATATAGGGAGAGGCGAACCCAATGTTGGAAGGGTGTTTTGCCACTATCATACAAGATTTTTAATGACATACAACCTCGTGTCATCATAAGACATGGTTGTGCTCATCCACTTGCTGAGTATATTTACGAGCACTACCTATATAACCTTGGTGTTTATTTGAAGTATAATTCTCAATTTGAGACAGTGGAGATAATGATAAGTCAATAGAAGACTCACCATTGGGAAGAATATGATAGTAATCTTCTCAATTTTGTTTGGGGTCTATTGGGTAAACCAAGAATTATTCTGTGGCCATATGACATCTATCATAACCTAGATGCATGGCCTCCCATGTATGAAGGTTTCCTTGAGCACTTCCCAAGGATTCTAATTTCTAAAACAGTTTTTGACTATACATTTATGTAAGGTGTCATTGTGACATGCTATCCAAGGTTGGGATGAGAGTCACAGTTGGTATATGTATTTGTATCCAAACTCACAGTATATGTGTTGTTGTATTTTGCACGAAAATTATTGTAATAAAGTTGTAGTTGTTTTCTGTACCATGTATTTGGCGACTCAGAATGAGTTGGATGGAATGGACCTATTTTGGGGGTGTCACAGTTACCATTGAAGTGTTCTACTTCATTTCACATCATGTAGATGTAGCTACTATATAATATAAGACCATTGCACATACAAATTTAATTCCTTCAATTATTCATTCATTAAATTATTAAATGGATGCTTATTCCATCACTTTGCCACACTAGGCATATCACACAAGCTTATATTAAGCTTATTACTTATTTTCATTACTTATTCATTTCCCACCATATTACTATTTATAACATTTTCAATTTACATCGAACTATTATATCACAAGGTTCACATATATAAATATATTGTGAATGGAGATATCCAAAATATTCTTTATAACATTTGCGGTAATATAATAACTCAAGTTATTTAGTAAATTAACATAACTTAGTTTTCTTTCATTAATTAACTCCCTTGAAAATACATTGGAAATTATGTATTTTGTCATAACATAAATATTATGTTTTCTCCGAATAAGAACATTTACAATTAGAAATTAATTTGCTTATTGTCTCAAGATATTATTCTTAATATAATATAAATTAACTATATGTAAGACACATATACATATATTATATATAGAAAATAGATAATAACTTTATTTTCTATTATAATAAATTATTTCTATCAATTTATTTACATATAGCAAATATGTTTTAATATATTTACTATATTATTAATCATACCTCATACAAAAATATATAAGGAAATATTATTATTCAAAAATAACATTTCCTCCTTTTATTAAAATAACTCAATATTAGAAATTATTTTAATATCCTCTATTAGAAATATATAATTATTATTTCTCTCTCCCTTTATAAATTGTTCCCAAAATAATTTCTTCAAATATTAAATATCCATTTAAAGATATAATGATTTATGTCTCCCTTTAATAACGTATATATTAAACACAACATCACGTATTACATAGCTCATATTACCTTATGTAACACAATATCACATATCTCGTAACACATAAATGTTTTTATTCGAACCCATTTCACACGTAAAAATTTTATTCATGAAATTCTTATTTTAATATTTTTTGAATATCCAGGTTCTTACATCCTCTCCCCCTTATAAGGATTCCGTCCTCGGAATCACCGAAACCTCCTCTACTCGGTGCTATTCTGAATATTACATATTCTTTTGCATAATTTTATTCATTCTCTTTCCGGAAGGTTTATTATAACTTGCTCACTTGTATTCTACCACATTCTCCTTTCTAAAGAACATTCTACTTACTACATTCATCCTTCAGAAGAATAAGAATCTTCCACAATTTTTTAATAATCGAAAGTTGTATGAATAATCTTAGATTCCAAATTAGGCTGAGGGGTCACAAGACCGTGAACTCTTCTCTAGGTTTACAAATGCTTCAACAAAATCCTGCACAGTGTAAACTAGAGTGTTTATCAATCACAAAGACTGAAAACACCCTCCACGCGTACACTAGGTGGCCAACCTATTGTACCACTACGTAGTGTTTTGTAATGACTATATGCGTTACGCTTGGAACCATTGTCCCTGAAAACATGTCCCCTTATAGGGTTATTCACCTCAGCTTTTTCACATCTGAATCCGCACCAGAGCAATCTGGTTTGGCACAAATACTCAAGAATGCTTGAATTTCACAAATATTTTTCAACAGTCGTCTAGCCGAATCAAATAGCTTAGACTTTTATCAACAACTCGAACATTAATCGAAATAATTTAGCCAACTTAATTGACCTTCTTCATAATCTATAAGAAAACCAAAAGTTCTTTTATGACGTTATGATACCGTACCAGATTAGTACTACGTTGAGGATTCCGCCATTATGTGACTTTGTCATATTACATCATACCATAGTGGGCTGACAATCTTTCAATCACAACTAACACTAGGTTCGACTTCATTGATGACTCCATCGTTTACCATTTTTACACCATATCAAATGATGCACATGGTTAGAAATACCTTTTTGAAAATTTTCAAATCATTTTTGTCTTTGCCGAAATAATTAGCATAAATATATGGATAACGGTATTATTTTTTAAAACATCATTGGTTCAATCACATGATCCAATGTTTTTCAAGAAAATAGAAGTGCGAACATCAGCACGAAGTCAATAAATTTTGAAAATCTAGCAGAGCTAGAAGATTCAGAAAATCCATGTTTCTCCAGTAACTTCAATCTTTACTCTATTGCTTCACTCTATCAATCTTTAACACCATCAATTCTTACCATACTAAAATTTTTAACTTCACAACATACATATACCCGATACAGTTCATCAAACTTACCACACTTTGGAAATTCAGGAACTTGCCACAATTATATGAGTTTAAGAACTTATCCTAGTAAGACCATAGGCGTCCATTCGCTGAGGGGTTTAAAAAAATTTCATATAATTATGAGTCACGAATGTACCATGTGCATGAGTTTTAAGAACTCGTGCCTAATCTTAATATTCTCTATCTTACTCTTAATAGTCTCTATCTATCAAATATGATATGAGAAAAGAATCACATTCTCACCATAAGCATATCGATAGCGCGACACCGACATTTCATTGATTATCATTGTGAGGAACCGAGCGTGAGCACAAAGCCTCCGCCCACACAAAGGTTTATACAACTCAGCTCTCGCATAAGTCCTCAACTGAAATCCCACTTAACTCTATCTCACTCTTAACTTGCTCTTTGCTCGATACGAATTCTTCGTATCTCATCATACACAACTCCTCACGAGTCCACATCGTACCACTTCATAGTACATTCTCTTATAGCATCAAGCTATACACACTTAGTCGTTACAGACTATTTATCACTTCATAGCTCAATTTGATCACGTCGTGATCATTAATTTACCTTAGGGTTCTTTCCCTATTATCAACAAAACTCCATCCGAGTTCATCCTCATTATGTTTGTCATCTTCATCTTATAGACATCATCTTATCATCTTTATTACCAGAGTTGGGAAACTCCTGAATTCTCATTCTCTTAGATACTTCAAGATTCTTCTTTAAATCTTCGCTTATAAATTTTAATCTTTATCTTTCTCTCTCTCAGGTTATAGCCTAAGGTACTCTTATCTAAAATTTATAACCTACAACTTTGATACCAACCTGTGACGCCCTCAAATCCAGATTCCTTCAAACCTCAGATCCAATCCACCACGATACTACTATCGTCAAACTATTTATATCTTTTATTCATAACTTAATGAATATAACTTTACTTATTATAATTTAGAATATAAATTCATTCCATTTCCAGGATCTGCACAATGACCCTAAACTTTTATAAGTTTCTAATATTGATCATTTACTATTCCTGTATTACATCACATTCAATATTATAAAAACGCTGAATAATTTAAACTTTTTCAATCTCTTGAATAAAATCTTTTATTGATTTCATAAATTTGAACCAATTACAATTCTTGAATCAACTATATAATATGGTTCAGTCTATTGGAATTATTGTATAAGATTTTACATCTTGATTCGATATCCTCTATGTATTAACTAATACATCCTTACAATACAACAAGTATTAAACATCGTAAGTATATATCAAGTACACTCCTAGAACCTAAACATGGTTCAAGTAAAAATCTAAATAGTATCCTTCGTCGTGAAACTATCTACTTTGTCAACCAAGAAGCACGCAATCTTTACCGTGAGTCTTTAACCTGCAAAAGTGATTATTTGCAAGGGTGAGCTCGACAGCCCAGCAATTCTAACAGTTTTCATGCAGCACATAACATATAATAGCATATTCAGTGCATGTATTCATAATCAATTAATATTAACTACGCATATTACTTCACACATAACATGTATAGAAATTTACTTCACAAGCATATCATCAAAGATCAATTTTCAAATTTCATACATAGCTCATATGCATTTCATATATATACATCAACATTCTCATAGCATAATATCGCTCAACTAACAGCTATAGAATTCATATATCAAATAAGAACTGAAAGACTTGCCTTATTCGTAGTTTATCAATTACGACTTAACTGCTTAAAGCTTATCTGCACTGCGTGTATTCCTACACAGTTATATAATCATGGATTCATATCCATTAGTCATACATTTCATACGTTCTTAATATAATAATAAATATTACATCGTTTCCTAACTAGGTTTGTAAAGCCTTCATTTCACTTTCTCATCGTACTTTTAGAATTACTATGTATATATAGGTATTTCTTAACCATCCGTACTTGACATCAACTTCACATATATTTATCACATACTTGACTTACTATGTGTTCGACACATATTTAAAGTTTATAGATACGTGATCTACGTCGTTCATATTCAAACTACTTAGTTCCATAATGATTTATTTCAATCAATAAAGCTTAACAACTTACTTTAACAAGATTCGATGGTATAAGCTTTTAAACCATATATTGGTACTAATAAGCCTCTACTAGTATGCTTCACATAGACATAGCATAGTTCATTATTTGAAAACGTATTTTAAACCACACTTGAAACGTCCAATTCATGCTTAGCAAAAAGATGAACATAATCGTCATGTCTAGGGGCATAAGGCATTCAAGTTCAATTTTAAAAGTTATTCTAGACCAAGGTAAAGCAACTAGGTGCAACTTTTAATCTCATTTCATTGCTAACTAATCCATGAATATATGTTATCATGTTTAGAACTTTAAGTACACAAGTTACTTTAAGTTCGTTCTTAAAGTTTCAAGTTTTCTTTAGAAATCATTTTCAACTAAGCTATTGTAAGTTGATAATAAGTAAAGCAACTTTAAAGAACTTCTCATTCTTAAGTATACTCATAACTCAACAAGATGTATGTGTTAAAATATCATAATTTCAAAGACTCAAGGTTCGTCAATGTTTGTTTTCAAAAATCTTTAAGTTTCTTTTCAAAACACATATGAAGTCATGATAAAGCATTCCACTATAGGTAAGGTAATCTTATATGTCATGTCTAATATCATTCATTTTCAGGTTACATCACTTAGAATAACATATTCCATCATCGGGAGCACTATACTTGCGCATGTGCTCGCTCGACGCCCTCCGATGGCCTTCGATTACGTAACGGTCACACAAATGACTATTTTGACCCTTCCTAATGACCTCAAATTGAAACACTTAAAGAACTAAAGTTGTAGGTCTATTCATTCTCATTCCGGATCATCTTGAATTTTCTCAATCGGAGTTCATATGAAAAAGTTATGGCGGTTTTAGCAAAAGATGTTTTGTCAAATTTTTCTCAGCATCTGTAACTGACCACCCCCAGCCGGGACGGGGGTCTTGCCTTAAAAATAGCCCGCTGGGGCGAGCATAGATACTGTAAGTGGGAAATTTCATGCCCTGTTACGAGCTAACAAGCCAAACTTCCCTTCTAACCATCATAATTTGAGTTATACATGTCCAAATTAGTCCGTTTTCGATTCTATGGATTCGTAATTCATAGAACTACAACATACTAGATACCCATCAACTAACATAAACATTAACTAACCGAAATATGAATCTATAACTCATGTCCATATTAATTGGTCATGTTTTGATAAATTAGCGAATTCATTTCTAAACCAAATTGGTTCGTTTAACTTCCGTTGGTTTCGTTTCTAATTATGTTAATAGTATCTAGAAACAATTCATGGATTACAACAATCCTTAGCCATCAATTTTTGGACTCAAAAGCTATTTTTTCTTGTTATTACTAAGAATTTCATAATCTTGAAATGAAGAACATATATGTATTCTAATCACACAATCATCATTCTTTCATCATTCTATATTGATTTAAGTATAAGAAATGTAGATGAGTAAAAGTTAGTACCTTTGCTATTTTCCCTCAATTACAAAGTATCACTCTCTTTCACTGAAATCACCAAATTGCAAGAGCTTTCTTAGAACTTCTCTAAAATCTTTATCCCTCTTGTTATCAGAAATCTAGTAGAATACTAACAAGCTTTGCAAGATGAATTGGGGTCTCTATTTATAGGAAAATCATTACCCAACCATCTAATCATTAACCAAAGGAAAAAGAGAAGTTGGTGGAAATAATTATCAAGTCTCTACCTAACCATATACTCCTTCATCATTTGCCCACATGGGTTTGCTTGTTAGCCAAAAAGGAAGAGAAGATCATCACTTTGGTAAGGGAAGATGGTTGGAACGTTTGGGGGAGGGAGTATTACTCTTCGTCACATTATTTTGCTATTAAACCTTATGCTAAATTATGGCACCTATACACATAAATAGGTATACACTCACATAGATGAAGTATACTTATATTTTAAGTATACACCAATATATATTCTTATATCTCATGTACTTTATTTTAATCCAATAATCTTTTAATTGGGCTAATTATAAAATAGTTGGATATTCTAAATCCATCATTTTCCATAAAATTTATCATCTCAAATATACCCATTTATTATAATGATAATTAATATCAATTATTTATTAACTCCTCATTTATTTTCTCATTAAATCCCCCTTTGATTTAACTTCCCTAGTTATGCCACACAAGACATAATTATGTGAACTTAGTAATTAATACTCCACAAGCTTATAATAATATAATCTCACAAAATAATATTATTCTCAACTTACATCTTATAATATGGTCATGGAAGTGGTCTATTGCACCATGTTACATTTTATTATCTCACTTGTACATTGTGCTAACATACTAGTCTTTATACATAAGTATTCAAATACTTCCTATATTATATAGTTACTGTAAGACCCCGAATTTTATGAAATAAAAGTATTCAATTTTTCTTATAATTACTATTCAGTAAATGGTTAAATTGATAAAAGTCAAAGTTAAGGGTGATATATGAATTTTTTTTCTTCAAAATACACAAGTGGTTATAAAATATTCATTGTTGTCGGGGAATATTCGTTTGGTCGTGGAATATTCTCTCTGTCGGGGAATATTCGTACGACGGCGCATCCATTTGTGGGTCCCATAACAGAATAAATGTCGGATGAAAAAAACGGCAAAATTAAGTTTTTATAAATAACGGCGTAATCGTTACCGTTAACACTGTTGGAATACCCGGTTTGTAAAATAAAGTAATACGCGTTGTTGCACAGTAGCACACGGTATTACACAGTATTTTTGAATTATTGATTCTTACGTAAGAAGGCACTACTCAATAATTGTTACAGTAATTACTGTTCAATATTTTAGTTTATTGATTCAATAGTTGCTGCGTTGATATTTTATATTATTGTTGTTTCAATAATTATCATTGCACAATATTTCTCATTATCAGATCAATAATTCATATTATTTGAATAATATTATTAGATAACATTATTGGCAATGTCTAGAAAGTTCTGTCAAGGAAATGTTTGGTCACCTAATTGCGCGCCAGTAAGGAGAAATTCTTATTGGAAAGCCCCCTCTTTCCTGGGAACGACCTGGTTGTCATAATTGTAATTTTGTAATATTATTTATGAATAATTAATTATTTATTTATATGATAAGGAAATATTTATTTGATGTGGATATAAATGATGGATTTATTTATGTGGTTATAAATGAAGGAATTAATGTTGAGGTATTTTATCCGTATTTTTGTCGGAATGAAGGTATTAAAAATTAAACCAGTGTTTTTGAGATATATTGCGTGAGTTATAATTTTTAATCCGACCGTTGGATCGTTGTAATTTTTGGATATGTTATACATATATAAGTTGAGTATATGTCCACAAATTTTGAACCGTTAAAAATGAACTTGTTATGAGATTTAAGAGGTGACTGATTCAGAAATTAGGTTTATAAATTATTTTGGTGGAAAATTCTAGAAATGGGTGGGCCCCACTTTTGGTTGTTGGGGATGGTGGCTGATTTTTGGTGAGTGGAATAGTAGCAGGTAAAGCCATCAGGTTGCAGGTCAAGTCTGTTTCGGCGTGCTAACATTTTTCTATAAATAGAGGGCTAAGTTAGAATTAAAAATCACACCAGAAGTCATAAGTTTTCTCTATTTTCTCTCTAGATTATTGAGTGTATTTTGTGAGTATTTAGATACTTGGTGAGTTGATATTCATCAGTGCAAGTTTCCTTCAGTGTCATATCCGATATCCAGTCAGAAGTGCTGCTCTTTTGAGGTAAGGGATAGTAAGGGATTTTAAAGGATTGTAAGGTATTGTAAGGAATGTTATTTTCTTCATAATGATGTTATTCTTTCAATATCATTATGCTGAAATATTGGTATGGATTTTATTTTAGAATTTCTACCTTTTTGTGTAGGGGTTACTATTCACGTATATGGTACTATTCACGTATACGGTACTATTCACGTATACGACACTATTTATGTATGTGGCACTATTTATGTATATGGCATTATTTACGTATACGGTACTATGTACAAATACGGAGTACTATTCATGAGTTACTATTCACAAGTTACTATTCACGAGTCACTATTCACGAGTTACTATTCACGAGTTACTATTCATGAGTTACTATTCACGAGTTACTATTCACAAGTTACTATTTATGAGTTACTATTCACGGGTACTAGTCACAATAAAATTGGTTTCTTTTTCTGAGAAAATTATCGTTGATTTATAAATCTTACTCTTGAAATTAAATCCATGTTTTGATGTTATGGTTTTTATTATCATATATAACATTTTTATAATCTTGGTGAAGAAATTTGTCTTTGACTCGAGTGTAAAGATGGATAGATTATTGGTATAATCATGACTATGAGTTCTCTTTGGCAAGTAGTGCAAAGATGAATTGTGACTAGTATGATCATGACCATTGAATTTACAATTGAATATTTTTAACTTAAGTGCAATGGTGAATTGATCAACATGGTTATAATTATGGTTTATATAGATTTTGAAATGATTATATAATTATTTGAGATATGAATATCTTTAGCCTGTAGTGCAAAGATGATCTGTTGTTGAATATCTTTGGCCCGTAGTGCAAAGATGACTTGTTGTTGAATATCTTTGGCCTGTAGTGCAAAGATGAACTGTTGACGAATATCTTCGGCCCGTAGTGCAAGGATGAATTTTTTAGTATGATTAAGAACAGAAACTGTGATTTGGTATAACCATGATCTTTCATGTTTCAGGTAAAGACATTTGATGAAAATTATCTTCGTCTTGGATGCAAAGAGGAATTTAAAATTACAATTATGATTATGAGTTATTCATATAATTTTGGAAAGGAACTGTTGATTGATGTTACAGGGATAAAACACTGTTGGTGGACTTTTAACATGGAGAAGATAATAGACTATATTGTCTATTTAACTCTTCTAATGGATTGCTCGTTCCGCTGCAATTATGGTTGAAATTTTTATTATCTACCATATGTTCTAAATCTCTGATTTGTTATTGATGAAGGCTATTGATAATTTAATTATCTTTATTCATGATATTCTTTGCTGAGCTAGTTGTGCTCACCCTTTTGCTTCACAATTCCTTTCAGGTAATAAAAGTGTAGCTGGGTCAAGCGGGGGTAACAAGGGAATAGAACGGTGGTCTCTAGCTGTGGAGTTCTCCCTAAACATTATAGACAAGTGTGCTGTATACATCTTTTAGTAGTTATATTTGGTGAATCATATAGGGAGAGGCGAACCCAACGTTGGAGGGGTATTTTGCCACTATCATACAAGATGTCTAATGACATACAACCTCATGTCATCATAAGACAGGGTTGTGCTCATTCAGTTGCTGAGTATATTTACGAGCACTACCTATATAATCTTGGTGTTTGTTTGAAGTATAATTCTCAATTGAGACAGTGGAGATAATGATAAGTCAAGAGAAGACTCACCATTGGGAAGAATATGATAGTAATCTTCTCGTTTTTCTTTGGGGTCTATTTGGTCAACCAAGGATAATTCTGTGGCCATATGATATCTATCATAACCTAGAAGCATGACCTCCCATGTACGAAGCTTTCCTTGAGCACTTCCCAAAGATTCTAATATCTAAAACAGTTTTTGACTATACATTTATGTAAGGTGTCATTGTGACGTGCTATCCAAAGTTGGGATGAGAGTTACAGTTGGTATATATATTTGTATCCAAACTCACAGTATATGTGTTGTTGTATTTTGGACGACAATTATTGTAATAAAGTTGTAGTTGTTTTCTGTACCATGTATTTGGCGACTCAGAATAGGTTAGATGGAATGGACCTATTTTGGGGGTGTCACAGTTAGTATCAGAGCTTAGGGATATGATCTCTGGTGGAGATCGGGGAATAGGACTAGGAGGGGAGAGATGAGTAAATCATTCGCTAGTTTATCCTACCTAAACTTATTCATTGGTTAGTCATAATATCGAGATATTATGTGATATGTTAATTTTTTCAATTAACCCTTGTTTTGAAGCTGTATTCTAGAATGATATCTGAAATACATGAAATGAGCAATGGAGAAATCATGAGGACAAGGAAGATGGAAGCATGGTATTCTCAACTTTTCGAAATACCAGGTACGTAAATTTCGGGGACGAAATTTCATAAGGAGGGGAGATTGTAAGACCCCGAATTTTATGAAATAAAAGTATTCAATTTTTCTTATAATTACTATTCAGTAAATGGTTAAATTGATAAAAGTTAAAGTTAAGGGTTATATATGAATTTTATTTCAAAATACACAAGTGGTTATAAAATATTCATTGTTGTCGTGGAATATTCGTTTGGTCGTGGAATATTCTTTCTGTCGAGGAATATTCGTACGACGGCGCAGCCATTTGTGGGCCCCACAACAAAATATTCGTCAGATAAAGAAAATGACAAAATTAAGTTTTTATAAATAACGACGTAATAGTTACCGTTAACACTGTTGGAATACCCGGTTGGTAAAATAAAGTAATACGCGTTGTTGGGCAGTAGCACACGGTATTGCATATTATTTTTGAATTATTGATTCTTACGTAAGAAGGCACTACTCAATAATTGTTACAGTAATTACTGTTCAATATTTTAGTTTATTAATTCAATAGTTGCTGCGTTGATATTTTATATTATTGTTGTTTCAATAATTATCACTGCGCAATATTTTTCATTATCATATCAATAATTCATATTATTTGAATAATATTATTAGATAGCATTATTGGTAATTTCTAGAAAGTTCTGTCAAGGAGAGGTTTGGTCACCTAATTGCGCGCCAGTAAGGAGAAATTCTTATTGGAAAGCCCCCTCTTTCCTGAGAACGGCCTGGTTGTCATAATTGTGATTCTGTAATATTATTTATGAATAATTAATTATTAATTTATATGATAAGGAAATATTTATTTGATGTGGATATAAATGATGGATTTATTTATGTGGTTATAAATGAAGGAATTAATGTTGAGGTATTTTATCAGTATTTTTGTCGGAATGAAGGTATTAAAAATTAAACCAGTGTTTTTGAGATATATTGCGTGAGTTATAATTTTTAATCCGATCATTGGATCGTTGAAATTTTTGGATATGTTATACATATATAAGTTGAGTATATGTCCACAAATTTTGAACCGTTAAAAATGAACGAATGATTTGTTATGAATTTTAAGAGGTGACTAATTCAGAAATTTGGTTTATAATTTTGGTGGAAAATTCTAGAAATAGGTGGGCCCCACTTTTGGTTTTTGGGGATGGTGGCAGATTTTTGGTGAGTGGAATAGTAGCAGGTAAAACCATCAGGTTGCAGGTAAAGTCTGTTTCGGCGTGCTAATATTTTTTTATAAATAGAGGGCTAAGTTAGAATTGAAAATCACACCAGAATTCATAAATTTTCTCTATTTTTCTCTCTAGATTATTGAGTGTATTTTGTGAGTATTTAGATACTTGGTGAGTTGATATTCATCAGTGCAAGTTTCCTTCAGTGTCATATCCGATATCCAGTCAGAAGTGCTGCCCTTTTGAGGTAAGGAATAATAAGGGATTTTAAAGGATTGTAAGGGATTGTAAGGAATGTTATTTTCTTCATAATGATGTTATTCTTTCAATATTATTATATTGCAATATTGGTATTGATTTTATTATGGAATTTCTATCTTTTTGTGTCGGGGTTACTATTCACGTATACGACACTATTTATGTATGTGGCACTATTTATGTATATGACATTATTTACGTATACGATACTATGTACAAATACAGAGTATTATTCATGACTTACTATTCACAAGTTACTATTTACGAGTCACTATTCACGAGTTACTATTCACGAGTTACTATTCATAAGTTACTATTCATGAGTTACTATTCATGAGTTACTATTTACGAGTTACTATTCATGAGTTACTATTCACAGGTACTATTCATAATAAAATTGGTTTCTTTTTCTGACCAAATTAACATTGATTTATGAATCTTACTCTTGAAATTAAATTCATGTTTTGATGTTATAGTTTTTATTATCATATATTACATTTTTATAATCTTGGTGAAGAAATTTGTCTTTGACTTGAGTGTAAAGATGGATAGATTATTGGTATAATCATGACTATGAGTTCTCTTTGGCCAGTAGTGCAAACATGAATTGTGACTAGTATGATCATGACCATTGAATTTAAAATTGAATATTTTTAGCTTAAGTGCAAAGGTGAATTGATCAACATGGTTACAATTATGGTTTATATAGATTTTGAAATGATTATATATTTATTTGAGATATGAATATCTTTAGCCTGTAGTGCAAAGATGATCTGTTGTTGAATATCTTTGGCCCGTAGTGCAAAGATGACTTGTTGTTGAATATCTTTGGCCTGTAGTGCGAAGATGAACTGTTGACGAATATCTTTGGCCCGTAGTGCAAAGATGAATTTATTAGTATGATTATGAACAAGAACTGTGATTTGGTATAACCATGATCTTTGATGTTTAAGGTAAAGACATGTGATAAAAATTATCTTCGTCTTGGATGCAAAGAGGAATTTAGAATTACAATTATGATTATGAGTTATTCATATAATTGTGGAAAGAAACTGTTGATTGATGTTACAGGGATAAAACATTGTTGGTGGACTTTTAACATAGAGAAGAGAATAGATTGTATTGTCTATTTGACTATTCTAATGGATTGCTCGTTCCGCTGCACCTATGGTTGAAATTTTTATCATCAACCATATGTTCAAAATCTCTGATTTGTTATTGATGAAGATTATTGATAATTTAATTATCTTTATTCATGATATTCTTTACTGAGCTAGTTGTGCTCACCCTTTTGCTTCACAATTCCTTTCAGGTAATAAAAGTGTAGCTGGGTCAAGCGGGGGTAACAAGGGAATAGAACGGTGGTCTCTAGCTGTGGAGTTCTCCCTAAACAGTATAGACAAGTGTGTTGTATACATCTTTTAGTAGTTATATTTGGTGAATCATATATGGAGAGGCGAACCCAACGTTGGAAGGGTGTTTTGCCACTATCATACAAGATGTCTAATGACATACAACCTCATGTCATCATAAGACAGGGTCTCATCCACTTGCTGAGTATATTTACGAGCACTACCTATATAATCTTGGTGTTTGTTTGAAGTTTAATTCTCAATTTGAGACAGTGGAGATAATGATAAGTCAAGAGAAGACTCACCATTGGGAAGAATATGATAGTAATCTTCTCATTTTTCTTTGGGGTCTATTGGGTCAACCAAGGATAATTCTGTGGCCATATGATATCTATCCTAACCTAGAAGCATGGTCTCCCATGTACGAAGCTTTCCTTGAGCACTTCCCAAAGATTCTAATTTCTAAAACAGTTTTTGACTATACGTTTATGTAAGGTGTCATTGTGACGTGCTATCCAAGGTTGGGATGCGAGTCACAGTTGGTATATATATTTGTATCCAAACTCACAGTATATATGTTGTTGTATTTTGGACGACAATTATTGTAATAAAGTTGTAGTTGTTTTTTGTACCATGTATTTGACGACTCAGAATGGGTTGGATGGAATGGACCTATTTTGGGGGTGTCACAGTTGGTATCAGAGCTTAGGGATATGATATCTGGCTGAGATCGGGGAATAGGACTAGGAGTGGAGAGATGAGTAAATCATTCCCCAGTGTATCCTACCTAAGCTTATTTGTTGGTTAGTCATAATATCAGGATATTATGTGATATGTTAATTTGTTCAATTAACCCTTGTTTTGAAGCTGTATTCTAGAATGATATCTGAAATACAGGAGATGAGCAATGGAGAAATTATAAGGACATGGAAGATGGAAGCAAGGTGTTCTCAACTTTTCGAAATACCAGGTACACAAATTTTGGGGAAGAAATTTCATAAGGAGGGGAGATTGTAAGACCCCGAATTTTATGAAATAAAAGTATTCAATTTTTCTTATAATTACTATTCAGTAAATGGTTAAATTGATAAAAGTTAAAGTTAAGTGTGATATATGATTTTTTTTCAAAATACACAAGTGGTTATAAAATATTCATTGTTGTCAGGGAATATTCGTTTGGTCGTGGAATATTCTTTCTGTCGGGGAATATTTGTATGACGGCGCAGCCATTTGTGGGCCCCATAACAGAATAACTAGCGGATGAAGAATACTAAAAAATTAAGTTTTTATAATTAACGGCGTAATTAGGATTGATCATTCGGTTATAACTAAACCGAATAAGCTATTCGGTTATAACCAAAAACCGAATTAATGCTAATTTTACTATCCGAACTAATAACCGAAATTTCAAAATAACCGAATTACCGAATACCGAATTACCGAATTGTAATTTCAGTAATTCGGGTAAAAATCGAACCTGTGAAATGCTTAGCTGAAATGCCCATTTTATCACTCATTTACAAATTGTAACACCCCCTTTCCAAAATAGAAAGAGAGGTTACTCAAAACACAACAGAACTAAGGGAGATCACAAGGTTCTAAACCACAAAAGAGTAATATCATAATAATTCAATATCATAAGACAAACCATAATAAATGCCACACTGGCTCAAACTACAGTCTAAATAATTATTACAATTCCAAGTAACTGACTCATCAAGTCTAAACAGAATATTTCTAAATCATTGGAATGAATGGGGCTCTCATCACACTTGCCCTTGATCCCCCTGATTACCTGCCGGAAGAAAAACACAGCATGAGCCAAATGCCCAGTACGGATATAGAATACAAGAATAATTTAACAGAATAATTTAACGGAATAACTAACACAATTAAATGAAATGAAATGAAGCGAACTGAAACGAAACGAATAAAAACAACACAATGAAATGATAGGCTGAATCAAATGGCTGGGTGTTATTTCATACCGAGCTCAGAATATAGTAATATACCTTGCCACACAGGCAAGTCAAATAATGCCACACATGCAATCAAAATAATGCCACACAGGCAATCACACATCGGACTGCGCAATCCAGATGCGTGCAAAATCGGAAGGTGTGTTTGGCACAAACATCACCAATCCGCAGAACAGAACAGAACAGGAACTAGGGTCGACCCATACGCCTCCCACAATAAAACACCAAATGGCCAACTCCCACCGGAGCACAAAACGGAGACGCCGTGGACTGACCACACCGCCACGGAAGGTGTCATGCCTCGGTGCCAAGAGGACATGCCTGTGGTACCCCCACAGGTGGTTATAGCTCAGATATACCCTACGGTATTCTAATAACATATAATGTCACAACACATACGACAAAATATCAACACAAAGGGGTTCTAGAATGTACATGTTAAACTGAACAGATCATCAACACAAGTCTCCAAAAATGTACTAACATGTACATTACTATAATATTAAAATAAATTATTAGACATGATACACTAGACTAAAGAGTACAAATGGGAGTTCTACTCTAAACGCCAAAGCAAACTATCAAAATAAATTGACAAGAATTAATTATGAGAGGCAATATTAAATTTCGAAACGAATAACGGAACAAACAATTTAAAAACCAATGAATCTCGCTGAAAGAGTACGGAATCCGTACCTGGATTAGGCAATGTAATACCCAAAATTATTATCCCAATATACTTCGTTAAACTCCTTCCGTTCAAACTAATCAAAACAAATAAATAATTTATAACTTAAATAGTTATATAATATTAAATTTAACACTAATTAACTTTTATATATATATATATATATATATATATATATATATTACTAACTTTCGAAATCATGTATAACATCTCATTGCTATTATTGCCATATTTTAATTAGTCCGTTCAATTATCTTATTAATATACTTATTGCATTTTGTGAGATTATTATTATTATTATAAACATCACGAACTGACATCATACAAATGATTCTCTCCAAAACTAAATCCATATAGCATTCATGAATCCAAATTTTAACTCATGCATACTTTCATTCCATAATATTATATATATATATAATATAGAATATAGTATACTAAATTACATGAACTTACTCAATCTCTCTCTATATATTATATATACAACTCATTTTATGCTAACAGTGCCAAATCAATTGCATGCACAGGCGTGGATTTCATGTATGCGAATTTCTTTTTAAAATCAACAGAATAAGTAATTGCTCTTGAAATTAATTGATACCTTGATTAATTGATTCTCTACTCTCCTTTTCTCTTCTCGCCTCCTGCCGCCTCAAGCAAATTCTTCTCCTTTTTTTTCGGTTGGTTTGAGATGTAGCGTAAGTAATTAGGTTTTAGTATTTATTCAGTTAAAAACCTATTTTATTAATTAATATAATATATATTTAGTAAATCTCCAAATTTTAATAGAATTTTAAATTTTTAAACAATTATAAATTTGACCCACTTAATTTAAAGCCCAATTTTACCAATTAATTTATCCACACTTATTAATATTTATTAGCCCATATAAATTAAAGACCACTATTTTGACCCAAAATAAATGACATCCAAAAAATATGTTTAAAAATCAAGGTAATTTTTTTTTATTTAATATTATTATTATTATTTTTTTTTCGGGTATTACATCACCTACCCCTTAAAAAGGATTCTGTCCCCGGAATCAAAAGAATGGAACGTACCTAATTTTCAAAGAGATGCGGATACTCCGCTCGAATAGACTCCTCCATCTCCCAAGTGGATTCCCGCTCCGAATGATTCCTCCACAAAACCTTAACAAACGGAATAGTCTTCCTCCTCATGATCCTTTCTTGACGATCCAAAATTGCCTCAGCTCGTTCCTCACAACTAAGATCCTCTCGAATCTTATCGAACGGATATTGCATCACGTGCAACGGATGATAATGATAACTCCTCAACACCGACACATGGAACACATTATGCACGTGAGCTAGCTGTGGAGGCAAAGCTAACCAATATGCAACCTCACCAACCCTCTCCAGAATCTCAAATGGTCCAATATAACGCGGACTAAGTTTCCCTTTCAAGCCAAATCGTCGAATGCCCTTCCAAGGAGAAACTTTTAGAAATACATACTCACCAGGTTCAAATTCTAAAGTCCTTCTATGCTTATCAGCATAACACTTCTGCCGTGATCGAGCCGACTTCAATTTCTCCTTAGCCACCGCTACCTTCTCCGTAGTGATTTGAACTAACTCAGGCCCTTCTATGGCCCTTTCGCCAACCTCATCCCAACAAATTGGTGCCCGACACTTCCTTCCATACAGTGCCTCAAACGGAGCCATTCCAATACTTGCATGCCAGCTGTTGTTATAAGCAAACTCAACTAGGCTCAAGTAATCATCCCAATTACCCGACCACTCAAGTGCACAAGACCTCAACATGTCCTCTAATGTCTGAATAGTCCGCTCGGATTGACCATCAGTTTGCGGATGAAAAGAAGTACTGAAGTTGAGCCGAGTGCCCCAAGCTCGTTGAAACCCTTTCCAAAATCTTGAAGTGAATCGTGGGTCCCGATCTGAAACAATAGACATCGGAGTACCATGAAGTCTAACAACCTCCTGCTGAAAGATATGTGCCAATCTATCCACCGAGTAACTCTCATGGATAGCCAAAAAGTGTGCCGATTTGGTCAACCGGTCCACCACCACCCATATGGCATCATTCTTCCTGAAAGTCTTCGGCAAACCCGTCACAAAATCCATCGTGATATCCTCCCACTTCCACACTGGAATGTCTAACTGTTGCAACAACCCACTAGCTCGTTGATGTTCTATCTTCACTTGTTGACAAGTGAGGCACTTCCCAACATATTCAGCCACGTCTCGTTTCATCCCATTCCACCAACAATTCTTCTTCAAATCCCTATACATCTTCGTAGAACCTGGATGAATAGAAAATGGCGAACTATGAGCCTCAGCCAACACCGCCTCCCGAATGATTGGATCGGACGGTACACACAACCGCTCACCCAACCAAATCACACCATGGTCATCACTACGAAACTCGGGCTGCTTGCCCTCCTCTAAATTCTGCGTCAAACCCCACAACTCCCCATCTTCCTTTTGAGCTTCTTTGACCCGCGAGATAAGAGAGGGCTCCACTCTCATACCCGCCAAATGCCCATCTGAACCTCGTACATACAACTCCAATTCGATCCGCTCCATATCTGAAATAAGCTGAGGTTGTGTAATAAGGGCAGCTACACTCCCTGAACTCTTTCGGCTAAGAGCATCTGCAACTACATTTGCCTTCCCCGGGTGATACTGAATCCTCGCATCATAATCCTTTAGAAGTTCCAACCAACGCCTCTGCCTCATATTGAGCTCCTTCTGAGTGAAAATGTATTTAAGACTTTTGTGATCGGTGAAGATATCACAAGTATCTCCATACAAATAATGCCTCCAAATCTTTAAGGCAAAGATTACCGCTGCCAACTCCAAATCATGCGTGGGGTAGTTCACCTCATAAGGTTTAAGCTGCCTAGAAGCATAAGCAATCACCTTACCGTGTTGCATCAAAACACACCCCAAGCCCTTCTTAGAAGCGTCGCTATAAATTTGATAGCCTCCTGTCCCCGACGGCAATGCAAGTATAGGAGCTGACACGAGTCGTTTCTTCAACTCTTCAAAACTCTTCTCACGCTCCTCATTCCACACAAACTTCGTGCCCTTTCTCATCAACTGGGTCAATGGCAAGGCAAGTAAGGAAAACCCTTCCACAAACCTCCTATAAAATCCTGCCAAACCCAAGAAACTCCTAATCTCGGTCACTGTAGTAGGTCTCGGCCATTTAGTGATAGCCTCAACCTTCGCAGGATCCACCTTAATGCCTTCAGCAGAAACAACGTGGCCCAAAAATGCAACCTGTTCCAACCAAAACTCGCATTTAGAGAATTTAGCATACAACTTCTCTTTTTGCAAAATTCCTAACACTGTGCGAAGATGCTCCTCATGCTCTTCCTTAGACTTAGAGTAAACCAAAATGTCATCAATAAAGACAATGACAAATTGGTCCAGGTACTCCCTGAACACCCGATTCATTAAATCCATAAACACCGCCGGAGCGTTAGTCACACCGAATGGCATCACCAAAAACTCGTAATGCCCATACCGAGTACGAAAAGCCGTCTTAGGGATATCCTCATCCCTCACCCTCAACTGATGATATCCCGACCTCAAGTCTATCTTCAAAAAATACTTCGCCCCTTGAAGTTGGTCAAACAAGTCATCAATCCTCGGCAATGGATATCGATTCCTGATGGTAATCTTGTTCAACTCCCTGTAGTCTATACACAGCCTCATAGACCCATCCTTCTTCTTAACAAACAAGACCGGAGCACCCCATGGCGAAACACTCGGGCGAATCACACCACGATCTAACAATTCCTGCAACTGTTCCTTTAACTCTTGCAACTCTAACGGTGCTATCCGATACGGCGCCTTAGAGATAGGCTCCGCACCAGGAACAAGCTCAATAGCAAACTCCACTTCTCGCTGCGGTGGCAACCCTGACAACTCCTCAGGAAACACATCGGGAAAGTCACGAACAATAGGAACATCCTAAATACGAGACTCACCCTTAGAGGTATCCTTCACAAATACTAAATACCCCTCACAACCCTTTGCTACCAACTTTCCAGCCTTCAAAGCTGAAATCAACTTCAACACCCTACTCGGCTGAGAACCCTGAAACACGAATTCTGGAGATTTCATATCTTCGAATATAACCTTCTTCGTCTGACAATCGATAGTGGCTTGGTGTTTATCCAACCAGTCCATCCCAAGAATGACATCAAATCGTGCATACACATCGGAAGAAGATTAACACTACGGATCTTATCCCCAAAACTAATCGGACACCCCCGATACAAATCAGAAATAACAACAGAAGTCCCCATCGGGGTAGCAATAGACATAACAGAATTCAAAGACTGAGATGGCACACCAGGTGCCGAACAAAAGACTGAGCAACAACGGAATGAGTAGAACCCGTATCAAATAAAATAGACGCCTCACGATTGCCAACTAAAAGAGTACCAGAAACAGTACCTGGTGCACCTGCCGCCTGGTTATATGTCAAGGCAAACACTCGACCACCCTGGCGTTGACCTCCATTGCCACCATTATCGCCACCTCCACCATTTCCACGTGGCCCAGTACAATCCCTAGCAATGTGACCCATCTGTCTACACAAGAAGCATGCACCGGTGAGTCTATGGCACTGCCTCCCCGGATGAATAGCCCCACAAATAGCACAAGGAGCTATCAGAATAAGATTCGGGTTACCCCCACCAGCTGGTCCCGGATAACGACCCTGATTTTGTCCCTGATGACGATTATGCCCTTGCTGACGATTCGGTCCATACCAAGGTAGCTGAAGCTGACGATTTTGCCCCTGCTGAGGCATCTGCTGATAACCCCTGTTCTGATTCTGGCCACGCCACTGCCCTTGCTGGCCATTACGATTCCTGTTCAACTGACCACCCTGACTTCTCCCATGATGAACTGAAGATTGACCCTGCTGGTCATCTCTGTCCCTCTTTCGACTCCCCTCCGGTTTAGAAGACCGAAAGTCCTGTCTCTCCATCTCAATATTCTTGGCCGCATTGGCCACTGCTGACACGTCTGCGAACTTGGTATTAATGAGATGCTGCCGATACCTGTAATGGATCCTCCACTTGAATTTCTCTGCTTGTTCTGCTGTGGTCCCTGCTGAGGTTCCCGCAAATCCTGCCAACCTAGTGAACCTTGTCATGAACTCCGTGATGGACTCATCATCTTTCTGTCGAATAGACAGATACTCTCTGGCATAGGCCTCTTTATCAGCAGCTGGAAAGTACTGCTGATAAAAGACCTCACAAAACTCAGCCCAACCAAGTGTTTCAACATAACCATCACCCTTTGTTGTTTTCATCGCTTTCCACCACCTCTGTGCATCCCCTTCCAGCTTATAAGTAGCAAGTAACACTTTCTGATTATCCGAGCACCCCAACACATCAAAAATCTTCTCTAAGTGGCCAATCCAATTCTCTGCACCAATTGGAGTTGGAGCTGAACTGAATGCCTGTGGTTTCTGCTTTTGAAACCTTTCCAACCACACATACATTGGAACCACCTGCTGATCAATACCATCTGTATTCACTTCCTCTTCGTTTGCATGTGGAATATTATTTCTCGGGTTCTCCTGTTCAGGAATTTCTGATGGCGGCTGCTGTATTGCCTGTACAACCTGCGCCACCAACTGAGGTAACGCCTGATTCACAGCCTGATTTACCAAGGTAGCCAACTGAGTATTAACCTGATCATTAGGTTGCTCATTGGACCGACCTTCACCTCTTCCCCTGTTGTTACCTCGTCTCCCAGCAACTCTAGCTAATCTTCGAGCCATCTAAGAAAGAGATCACGAATATAAACAAAGCAGATTAGAGACAAATTCGAATATGGCTGATATGATAGCTGAACAGAAAATCAATCAGAACAAAAATCTAACCCAGAAATCTACCCATAACTCACAGGTCAAACCTAAATAGGTTTGCTACAAGAAAGAACCTGGCTCTGATACCAACTCTGTAACACCCCCTTTCCAAAATAGAAAGAGAGGTTACTCAAAACACAACAGAACTAAGGGAGATCACAAGGTTCTAAACCACAAAAGAGTAATATCATAATAATTCAATATCATAAGACAAACCATAATAAATGCCACACTGGCTCAAACTACAGTCTAAATAATTATTACAATTCCAAGTAACTGACTCATCAAGTCTAAACAGAATATTTCTAAATCATTGGAATGAATGGGGCTCTCATCACACTTGCCCTTGATCCCCCTGATTACCTGCCGGAAGAAAAATACAGCATGAGCCAAATGCCCAGTACGGATATAGAATACAAGAATAATTTAACGGAATAACTAACACAATTAAATGAAATGAAATGAAGCGAACTGAAACGAAACGAATAAAACTAACACAATGAAATGATAAGCTGAATCAAATGGCTGGGTGTTATTTCATACCGAGCTCAGAATATAGTAATATACCTTGCCACACAGGCAAGTCAAATAATACCACACAGGCAATCAAAATAATGCCACACAGACAATCACACATCGGACTGCGCAATCCAGATGCGTGCAAAATCGGAAGGTGTGTTTGGCACAAACATCACCAATCCGCAGAACAGAACAGAACAGAAGCTAGGGTCGACCCATACGCCTCCCACAACAAAACACCAAATGGCCAACTCCCACCGGAGCACAAAACGGAGACGCCGTGGACTGATCACACCGCCACGGAAGGTGTCATGCCTCGGTGCCAAGAGGACATGCCTGTGGTACCCCCACAGGTGGTTATAGCTCAGGTATACCCTACGGTATTCTAATAACATATAATGTCCCAACACATGCGACAAAATATCAACACAAAGGGGTTCTAGAATGTACATGTTAAACTGAACAGATCATCAACACAAGTCTCCAAAAATGTACTAACATGTACATTACTATAATATTAAAATAAATTATTAGACATGATACACTAGACTAAAGAGTACAAATGGGAGTTCTACTCTAAACGCCAAAGCAAACTATCAAAATAAATTGACAAGAGTTAATTATGAGAGGCAATATTAAATTTCGAAACGAATAACGGAACAAACAATTTAAAAACCAATGAATCTCGCTGAAAGAGTACGGAATCCGTACCTGGATTAGGCAATGTAATACCCAAAATTATTATCCCAATATACTTCGTTAAACTCCTTCCGTTCAAACTAATCAAAACAAATAAATAATTTATAACTTAAATAGTTATATAATATTAAATTTAACACTAATTAACTTTTATATATATATATATATATATATATATATATATATATATATTACTAACTTTCGAAATCATGTATAACATCTCATTGCTATTACTGCCATATTTTAATTAGTCCGTTCAATTATCTTATTAATATACTTATTGCATTTTGTGAGATTATTATTATTATTATAAACATCACGAACTGACATCATACAAATGATTCTCTCCAAAACTAAATCCATATAGCATTCATGAATCCAAATTTTAACTCCTGCATACTTTCATTCCATAATATTATATATATATATATATATATATATATATATATATATATATATATATATATAATATAGAATATAGTATACTAAATTACATGAACTTATTCAATCTCTCTCTATATATTATATATACAACTCATTTTATGCTAACAGTGCCAAATCAATTGCATGCACAGGCGTGGATTTCATGTATGCGAATTTCTTTTTAAAATCAACAGAATAAGTAATTGCTCTTGAAATTAATTGATACCTTGATTAATTGATTCTCTACTCTCCTTTTCTCTTCTCGCCTCCTGCCGCCTCACGCAAATTCTTCTCCTTTTTTTCGGTTGGTTTGAGATGTAGCGTAAGTAATTAGGTTTTAGTATTTATTCAGTTAAAAACCTATTTTATTAATTAATATAATATATATTTAGTAAATCTCCAAATTTTAATAGAATTTTAAATTTTTAAACAATTATAAATTTGACCCACTTAATTTAAAGCCCAATTTTACCAATTAATTTATCCACACTTATTAATATTTATTAGCCCATATAAATTAAAGACCACTATTTTGACCCAAAATAAATGACATCCAAAAAATATGTTTAAAAATCAAGGTAATTTTTTTTATTTAATATTATTATTATTATTATTATTTTTTTTCCGGGTATTACACAAATACTTAGTTGGATAAAGTAGTTGGAAGAAGGCAAACAAAAGAAATTCGCAAGTTTAAACATGATCTTCAGGAATAATGCTATATAATAATGCGAGTACATAATTGATAATTTAGATGCAAGTTAAAAGCTGCAACCATAAAAAGCAATACCCATTTTGCCCAAATTAGAGAAGAAATAGGTTATCAGATTACAAAAAAATTTCAAATAATTGATTCAACAGTTCAAAGATTTTGTACTTAGAGAGCAGCAAAATGCAACTAGATGAAAAGGAATAAAGCAATAGAAGTGAAGCCCAAATCAAAATGAACTGGAATGAAAAGGAATCAGATGAAACACATCTAACCCACAGTGAGACACATCCAAATCAGAGCATAAAAGATAAGCAAAGAAAATCATAACACCCAAATCGGAAAATGCACAGAAAATTATAAGCTCAACCGCGCAGAAAAGATCACTGGAACTTAGTTGCCAGTAAGATCATATAAATAACCAGATCTGAAAACCCCTAACCATAAGAACTCCACATTAGATCATAACCCCCAAAGTCTAAAATCAAGATCAGAACCCCCACTGATCTCAAGGTCGGAGGAAGAGGAAGGACTGGTGGGTCGAACTTCGAAGAGGAGAGGGGAAAAGACCAGATCGGGCTAGGGCAAAGAAAAAAACAAAACATAGTGATAGAGTACAGTGATAGAGATAGTTATAAATAATATTATAAAATTAATTTTTTTAAGTTCGGTTATTCGGGTATCCGAATAACCTATTTTTTAAAAACCAAAACCGAAACCGAATACCGAGTAATAATTCGGATATAATCGAAATTATAAAAAAAACCAAAAAACAAAAATAATTCAGTTAAAATAATTCGGTTCGGTTCGATAATTCGGTTTTATCCGTTTTTTGCTCACTCCTAGGCGTAATCGTTACCGTTAACACTGTGGAAATACCCGGTTGGTAAAATAAAGTAATACGCGTTGTTGCACAGTAGCACACAGTATTACACAGTATTTTTGAATTATTGATTCTTACGTAAGAAGGCACTACTCAATAATTGTTACCATAATTACTGTTCAATATTTTAGTTTATTGATTCAATAGTTGCTGCGTTGATATTTTATATTATTGTTGTTTCAATAATTATCACTGCACAATATTTCTCATTATCAGATCAATAATTCATATTATTTGAATAATATTATTAGACATCATTATTGGCAATGTCTAGAAAGTTCTGTCATGGAGAGGTTTGGTCACCTAATTGTGCGCCAGTAAGTAAAAATTCTTATTGGAAAGCCTTCTCTTTCCTGGGAACGGCCAGGTTGTCATAATTGTGATTCTGTAATATTATTTGTGAATAATTAATTATTGATTTATATGATAAGGAAATATTTATTTGATGTATAGGTTTATATTTATTTTATTCATAAGTTTTCTCTATTTTTCTCTCTAGATTATTGAGTGTATTTTGTGAGTATTTAGATACTTGGTGAGTTGATATTCATCAGTGCAAGTTTCCTTCAGTGTCATATCCGATATCCAGTAAGAAGTGCTGCTCTTTTGAGGTAAGGGATAGTAAGGGATTTTAAAGGATTGTATGGGATTGTAAGGAATGTTATTTTCTTCATAATGATGTTATTCTTTCAATATCATTATACTGAAATATTGGTATGGATTTTATTGTGGAATTTCTACCTTTTTGTGTCGGGGTTACGGTACTATTCACGTATATGTTACTATTCACGTATACGACACTATTTATGTATGTGACACTATTTATGTATATGACATTATTTACGTATACGGTACTATGTACAAATACAGAGTACTATTCATGAGTTACTATTCACAAGTTACTATTCACGAGTCACTATTCACGAGTTACTATTCACTAGTTACTATTCATGAGTTACTATTCATGAGTTATTATTCACGAGTTACTATTCACGAGTTACTATTCATGGGTAATATTCACAATAAAATTGGTTTCTTTTTCTGACCAAATTATCGTTGATTTATGAATCTTACTCTTGAAATTAAATCTATGTTTTGATGTTATGGTTTTTATTATCATATATAACATTTTTATAATCTTGGTGAAAAATTTGTCTTTGACTTGAGTGTAAAGATGGGTAGATTATTGGTATAATCGTGACTATGGGTTCTCTTTGGCCAGCAGTGTAAAGATGAATTGTGACTAGTATGATCATGACCATTGAATTTACAATTGAATATTTTTAGCTTAAGTGCAAAGGTGAATTGATCAACATGGTTATAATTATGGTTTATATAGATTTTGAAATGATTATATATTTATTTGAGATATGAATATCTTTAGCCTGTAGTGCAAAGATGATCTGTTGTTGAATATCTTTGGCCCGTAGTGCAAAGATGACTTGTTGTTTAATATCTTTGGCCTGTAGTGCAAAGATGAACTGTTGACGAATATCTTTGGCACGTAGTGCAAAGATGAATTTATTAGTATGATTATGAACAGGAACTGTGATTTGGTATAACCATGAACTTTGATGTTTCAGGTAAAGACAGGTGATGAAAATTATCTTCGTCTTGGATGCAAAGAGGAATTTAGAATTACAATTATGATTATGAGTTATTCATATAATTGTGGAAAGGAACTGTTGATTGATGTTACAGGGATAAAACATTGTTGGTAGACTTTTAACATGGAGAAAATAATAGACTGTATTGTCTATTTGACTCTTCTAATGGATTGCTCGTTCCGCTGCAACTATGGTTAAATTTTTATCATCTACCATATGTTCTAAATCTTTGATTTGTTATTAATGAAGGCTATTGATAATTTAATTATCTTTAGTCATGATATTCTTTACTGAGCTAGATACTTGGTGAGTTGATATTCTTTTCTGAGTTTGTTGTGCTCACCCTTTTGCTTCACAATACCTTTCAGGTAATAAAAGTGTAGCTGGGTCAAGCAGAGGTAACAAGGGAATAGAACAGTGGTCTCTAGCTGTGGAGTTCTCCCTAAACAGTATAGACAAGTGTGTTGTATATATCTTTTAGTAGTTATATTTGGTGAATCATATAGGGAGAGGCAAACCCAACGTTGGAAGGGTGTTTTGCTACTATCATACAAGATATCTAATGACATACAACCTCATGTCATTATATGACAGGGTTGTGCTCATCCACTTGCTGAGTATATTTACGAGCACTGCCTATATAATCTTTTTGTTTGTTTGAAGTATAATTCTCAACTTGAGACAGTGGAGATAATGATAAGTCAAGAGAAGACTCACCATTGGGAAGAATATGATTGTAATCTTCTTGTTTTTCTTTGGGGTCTATTGGGTCAACCAAGGATAATTCTGTGGCCATATGATATCTATCATAAACTAGAAGCATGACCTCCAATGTACGAAGCTTTCCTTGAGCACTTCCCAAAGATTCTAATTTCTAAAACAGTTTTTGACTATACATTTATGTAAGGTGTCATTGTGACGTGCTATCCAAGGTTGGGATGAGAGTCACAGTTGGTATATATAATTGTATCCAAACTCATAGTATATGTGTTGTTGTATTTTGCACGACAATTATTGTAATAAAGTTGTAGTTGTTTTCTGTACCATGTATTTGGCGACTCAGAATGGGTTGGATGGAATGGACCTATTTTGGTGGTGTCACAGTTTGTATCAGAGCTTAGGGATATGATCTCTGGCAGAGATCGGGGAATAGGACTAGGAGGGGAGAGATGAGTAAATCATTCGCTAGTGTATCCTACCTAATCTTATTTGTTGGTTAGTCATAATATCGGGATATTATGTGATATGTTAATTTGTTCAATTAACCCTTGTTTTAAAACTGTATTCTAGAGTGATATCTAAAATACAGGAGATGATAATTGGAGAAATCATGAGGACATGGAAGATGGAAGCAAGGTATTCTCAACTTTTCGAAATACCAGGTACATAAATTTCGGGGACGAAATTTCATAAGGAGGGTAAATTGTAAGATCCCGAATTTTATGAATTAAAAGTATTCAATTTTTCTTATAATTACTATTCAGTAAATGGTTAAATTGATAAAAGTTAAAGTTAAGGGTGATATATGAATTTTTTTTTCAAAATACACAAGTAGTTATAAAATATTCATTGTTTTGCGGGGAATATTCGTTTGGTCGTGGAATATTCTTTCTGTCGGGGAATATTCGTACGACGACGCAGCCATTTGTGGGCCCCATAACAGAATAACTGTCGGATGAAGAAAATGACAAAATTAAGTTTTTATAAATAACGGCGTAATCGTTACCGTTAACACTGTTGGAATACCCGGTTGGTAAAATAAAGTAATACGCGTTGTTGAACAGCAGCACACGATATTACACAGTATTTTTGAATTATTGATTCTTACGTAAGAAGACACTACTCAATAATTGTTACAGTAATTACTGTTCAATATTTTAATTTATTGATTCAATAGTTGCTGCGTTGATATTTTATATTATTGTTGTTTTAGTAATTATCACTGTATAATATTTCTCATTATCAGATCAATAATTCATATTATTTGAATAATATTATTAGATAGCATTATTGGCAATGTCTAGAAAGTTCTGTCAATGAGAGGTTTGGTCACCTAATTACGCGCCAGTAAGGACAAAATCTTATTGAAAAGCCCCCTCTTTCTTGGGAACGGCCTGGTTGTCATAATTGTGATTCTGTAATATTATTTGTGAATAATTAATTATTGATTTATATGATAAGGAAATATTTATTTGATGTATATATAAATGATGGATTTATTTATGTGGTTATAAATGAAGGAATTAATGTTGAGGTATTTTATCAGTATTTTTGTCAGAATGAAGGTATTAAAAATTAAACCAGTGTTTTTGAGATATATTGCGTGAGTTATAATTTTTAATCTGACCGTTGGATCGTTGTAACTTTTGGATATATTATACATATATAAGTTGAGTATATGTCCCCAAATTTTGAATCGTTAAAAATGAACGAATGATTTGTTATGAATTTTAAGAGGTGACTGATTCAGAAATTAGGTTTATAAATGATTTTGGTAAAAAATTCTAGAAATGGGTGGGCCCCACTTTTAGTTGTTGGGGATCGTGGCTGATTTTTGGTGGGTGATATAGCAGCAGGTAAAGCCATCAGGTTGCAGGTCAAGTCTGCTTCGGCGTGCTAACATTTTCCTATAAAATAGAGGGCTATGTTAGAATTGAAAATTACACCAGAATTCATAAGTTTTCTCTCTTTTTCTCACTAGATTATTGAGTGTATTTTGTGAGTATTTAGATACTTGGTGAGTTGATATTCATCAGTGCAAATTTTCTTCAGTGTCATATCCGATATCCAGTAAGAAGTGCTGCTCTTTTGAGGTAAGGGATAGTAAGGGATTTTAAAGGATTGTATGGGATTGTAAGGAATGTTATTTTCTTCATAATGATGTTATTCTTTCAATATCATTATACTGAAATATTGATATGGATTTTATTGTGGAATTTCTACCTTTTTGTGTCGGGGTTACGGTACTATTCACGTATATGTTACTATTCACGTATACGACACTATTTATGTATGTGGCACTATTTATGTATATGACATTATTTACGTATAGGGTACTATGTAAAAATACAGAGTACTATCCATGAGTTACAATTCACAAGTTACTATTCATGAGTTACTATTCACGAGTTACTATTCACAAGTTACTATTCATGAGTTACTATTCACGATTTACTATTCACGGGTTACTATTCACGGGTACTATTCACAATAAAATTGGTTTCTTTTTCTGACCAAATTATCGTTGATTTATGAATCTTACTCTTGAAATTAAATCCATGTTTTGATGTTATGGTTTTTATTATCATATATAACATTTTTATAATCTTGGTGAAGAAAATTGTCTTTGACTTGAGTGTAAAGATGGGTAGATTATTGGTATAATCATGACTATAGGGTCTCTTTGGCCAGTAGTGCAAAGATGAATTATGACTAGTATGATCATGACCATTGAATTTACAATTGAATATTTTTAGCTTAAGTGCAAAGGTGAATTGATCAACTTGGTTATAATTATGGTTTAAATAGATTTTGAAATGATTAGATATTAATTTGAGATATGAATATCTTTAGCCTGTAGTGCAAAGATGATCTGTTGTTGAATATCTTTGGCCCGTAGTGCAAAGATGACTTATTGTTGAATATCTTTGGCCTGTGGTGCAAAGATGAACTATTGACAAATATCTTCGGCCCGTAGTGTAAAGATGAATTTATTAGTATGATTATGAACAAAAACTGTGATTTGGTATAACCATGATCTTTGATGTTTCAGGTAAAGACATGTGATGAAAATTATCTTCGTCTTGGATGCAAAGAGGAATTTAGAATTACAATTATGATTATGAGTTATTCATATAATTGTGGAAAGGAACTGTTGATTGATGTTACAGGGATAAAACACTGTTGGTGGACTTTTAACATGGAGAAGATAATAGACTGTATTGTCTATTTGACTCTTCTAATGGATTGCTCGTTCTGCTGCAACTATGGTTGAAATTTTTATTATCTACCATATGTTCTAAATCTCTGATTTGTTATTGATGAAGGCTATTGATAATTTAATTATCTTTAGTCATGATATTCTTTACTGAGCTAGTTGTGCTCACCCTTTTGCTTCACAATTCCTTTCAGGTAATAAAAGTGTAGCTGGGTCAAGCGTGGGTAACAAGGGAATAGAACGGTGGTCTCTAGTTGTGGAGTTCTCCCTAAACAGTATAGACAAGAGTGTTGTATACATCTTTTAGTCGTTATATTTGGTAAATCATTTAGGGAGAGGCGAACCCAACGTTGGAAGGGTGTTTTACCACTATCATACAAGATGTCTAATGACATACAACCTCATGTCATCATAAGATAAGGTTGTGGTCATCCATTTGCTGAGTATATTTACGAGCACTACCTATATAATCTTGGTGTTTGTTTGAAGTATAATTCTCAATTTGAGACAGTGGAGATAATGATAAGTCAAGAGAAGACTCACCATTGGGAAAAATATGATAGTAATCTTCTCATTTTTCTTTGGGGTCTATTGGGTCAACCAAGGATAATTCTGTGGCCATATGATATCTATCATAACCTAGAAGCACGGTCTCCCATGTACGAAGCTTTCCTTGAGCACTTCCCAAAGATTCTAATTTCTAAAATGGTTTTTGACTATACATTTATGTAAGGTGTCATTGTGACGTGCTATCCAAGGTTGGGATGAGAGTCACAGTTGGTATATATATATATATTTGTATCCAAACTCACAGTATATGTGTTGTTGTATTTTGCACGATAATTATTGTAATAAAGTTGTAGTTGTTTTCTGTACCATGTATTTGGCGACTCAGAATGGGTTGGATGGAATGGACCTATTTTGGGGGTGTCATAGTTGGTATCAGAGCTTGGGGATATCATTCGCTAGTGTATCCTACCTAAACTTATTTGTTGGTTAGTCATAATATCGGGATATTATGTGATATTTTAATTTGTTCAATTAACCCTTGTTTTAAAGATGTATTCTAGAATGATATCTGAACTATTGGAGATGAGCAATGGAGAAATCATGAGGACATGGAAGATGGAAACAAGATATTCTCAACTTTTTGAAATACCAGGTACGTAAATTTTGGGGAAGAAATTTCATAAGGAGGGGAGATTGTAAGACCCCGAATTTTATGAAATAAAAGTATTCAATTTTTCTTATAATTACTATTCAGTAAATGGTTAAATTGATAAAAGTGAAAGTTAAGGGTGACATATGAATTTTTTTTTAAAATACACAAGTGGTTATAAAATATTCATTGTTGTCGGGGAATATTCGTTTGGTCATGAAATATTCTTTCTATCGGGGAATATTCGTACGACGTCGCAACCATTTGTCGGCCCCATAACAGAATAACTGTCGAATGAAGAAAACGACAAAATTAAGTTTTTATAAATAACGACGTAATCGTTACCGTTAACACTGTTGGAATACCCAGTTGGTAAAATAAAGTAATACGCGTTGTTGGACAGTACCACACGGTATTACATAGTTTTTTTGAATTATTGATTCTTACGTAAGAATGCACTACTCAATAATTGTTACAGTAATTACTGTTCAATATTTTAGTTTATTGATTCAATAGTTGCTGCGTTGATATTTTATATTATTGTTATTTCAATAATTATCACTGCACAATATTTCTCATTATCAGATCAATAATTCATATTATTTGAATAATATTATTAGATAGCATTATTGGCAATATCTAGAAAATTCTGTCAAGGAGAGGTTTGGTCACTTAATTGCGCGCTAGTAAGAAGAAATTCTTATTGGAAAGCCCCCTCTTTTCTGGGAACGGTCTGGTTGTCATAATTGTGATTTTGTTATATTATTTGTGAATAATTAATTATTGATTTATATGATAAGGAATTATTTATTTGATGTGAATATAAATGATGGATTTATTTATGTGGTTATAAATGAAGGAATTAATATTGAGGTATTTTATCAGTATTTTTGTCGGAAGGAAGGTATTAAAAATTAAACCAGTGTTTTTGAGATATATTGCGTGAGTTATAATTTTTAATCCGACCGTTGGATCGTTGTAATTTTTGGATATGTTATACATATATAAGTTGAGTATATGTCCACAAATTTTGAACCGTTAAAAATGAACGAATGATTTGTTATGAATTTTAAGAGGTGACTGATTCAGAAATTAGGTTTATAAATAATTTTGGTGGAAAATTCTAGAAATGGGTGGGCCCCACTTTTAGTTATTGGGGATGGTGGCTTATTTTTGGTGGGTGGAATAGTAGCAGGAAAAGCCATCAGGTTGCAGGTCAAGTCTTCTTCGGCATGCTAACATTTTCCTATAAATAGAGGGCTAAGTTAGAATTGAAAATCACACCAGAATTCATAAGTTTTCTCTCTTTTTCTCTCTAGATTATTGAGTGTATTTTGTGAGTATTTAGATACTTGGTGAGTTGATATTAATCAGTGCAAGTTTCTTTCAGCGTCATATCCGATATCCAGTCAGAAGTGCTGCTCTTTTGAGGCAAGGGATAGTAAGGGATTTTAAAGGATTGTAAGGGATTGTAAGGAATGTTATTTTCTTCATAATGATGTTATTCTTTCAATATCATTATACTGCAATATTGGTATGGATTTTTTGTGAAGTTTCTACCTTTTTGTGTCGGGGTTACTATTCACGTATACGGTACTATTCACGTATAAGACACTATTTGTGTATATGACACTATTTATATATATGACATTATTTATGTATACGGTACTATGCACAAATACAGAGTACTATTCATGAGTTACTATTCATAAGTTACTATTCACGAGTTACTATTCACGAGTTACTATTCACGAGTTACTATTCATGAGTTACTATTTACGAGTTACTATTCATGAGTTACTATTCATGGGTACTATTCATAATAAAATTGGTTTCTTTTTCTGACCAAATTATCGTTGATTTATGAATCTTACTCTTGAAATTAAATCCATGTTTTGATATTATAATTTTTATTATCATATATAACATTTTTATAATCTTGGTGAAGAAATTTGTCTTTGACTTGAGTGTAAAGATGGGTAGATTATTGGTATAATCATGACTATGTGTTCTCTTTGGCCAGTAGTGCAAAGATGAATTGTGACTAGTATGATCATGACCATTGAATTTATAATTGAATATTTTTAGCTTAAGTGCAAAGGTGAATTGATCAACATGGTTATAATTATGGTTTATATAGATTTTGAAATGATTATATATTTATTTGAGATATGAATATCTTTAGCCTGTAGTGAAAAGATGATCTGTTGAATATCTTTGGCCCATAGTGCAAAGATGACTTGTTGTTTAATATCTTTGGCCTGTAGTGCAAAGATGAACTGTTGACGAATATCTTTGGCACGTAGTGCAAAGATGAATTTATTAGTATTGCATTAGACAATACTCAACTGAAGAGCCTGAAACAGAGGTGTATTTTCACTTATTCAAAGAGGGCAGATTGTTCAATGTAATGTGTGGACCATATTTTAAGGGATCGGGTTACCATTAAGTTAATTTGATGGTAAGTTAATTTGGTCTGAATGGCTGAATCGGTAAGATGGACGAGCTGAATGACTAAGGGGCTGTTTGTTTAGGACTTAATGGGTCTGAATGGCTGAATCGGTAAGTGGCTGAATCATTAAGTGCGTTTGTTTTGAAAAAAAAATCATTTGAATGGCTGAATCGGTCAGATGCGTTGGCTGAATGGTTAAGGCCGAATTTTTGGTCTGAATGGCTGAATGGTTGGCTGAATGAAGTAAAAAAAATTAAAAATAATAATAAAAATAATAAAAAAATATTAACTATTATATTATGTAATATTAAATAAATTTACAACAACTTTGAATTTTTTTCAGAGGGGTAAAATATTAAAAATATGTCATTCAGATCTTTAAGATATGTCAGTTATCAAACAGCTTTTTTCATTCAGATTCAGCTCATTCAGATTCAGATTCAGATTCAGCTCATTCAGATTCAGATTCAGATTCAGATTCATTCAATTTTTATCAAACACCCCCTAAGTCAGATTTTTTGAGCTGAATGGCTGAATGAGCACAGCTGAATGAAGTAAAAAAATTAAAAAAATTAAAAAATATATTAACTATTATATTAAGTAATATTAAATACATTTACAACAATTTTGAATTTTTTCAGAAGGGTAAAATAATAAAATTTTGTCATTCAGATATTTCAGACATGTCAATTATCAAACAATTTTTTTCATTCAGATTCAGATTTAACTCTTTCAAATTCAGATATCAACTCATTATATGACAGGGTTGTGCTCATCCACTTGCTGAGTATATTTACGAGCACTGCCTATATAATCTTGGTGTTTGTTTGAAGTATAATTCTCAATTTGAGACAGTGGAGATAATGATAAGTCAAGAGAAGACTCGCCATTGAAAAGAATATGATAGTAATCTTCTCATTTTTCTTTGGGGTCTATTGGGTAAACCAAGGATAATTCTGTGGCCATATGATATCTATCATAACCTAGAAGCATGGCCTCCCATGTACGAAGGTTTCCTTGAGCACTTTCCAAAGATTCTAATTTCTTAAATAGTTTTTGACTATACATTTATGTAAGGTGTCATTGTGACGTGCGATCCAAGGTTGGGATGAGAGTCACAGTTGGTATATATATTTTTATCCAAACTCACAGTATATGTGTTGTTGTATTTTGCACTACAATTATTGTAATAAAGTTGTAGTTGTTTTCTGTACCATGTATTTGGCGACTCAGAATGAGTTGGATGGAATGGACCTATTTTGGGAGTGTCACAGTTACCATTGAAGTGTTCTACTTCATTTCGCATCATATAGATGTAGCTACTATATAATATAAGACCATTGCACATACAAATTTAATTCCTTCAATTATTCATTCATTAAATTATTAAATGGATGCTTATTCCATCACTTTGCCACACTAGGCATATCACACAAGCTTACATTAAGCTTATTACTTATTTTCATTACTTATTCATTTCCCACCATATAACTATTTATAACATTTTCAATTTACATCGAACTATTATATCACAAGGTTCACATATATAAATATATTGTGAATGGAGATATCCAAAATATTCTTTATAACATTTGTGGTAATATAATAACTTAATTTATTTAGTAAATTAACATAACTTAGTTTTCTTTCATTAATTAACTCCCTTGAAAATACATTAGAAATTATGTATTTTGTCATAACATAAATATTATGTTTTATCCGAATAAGAACATTTACAATTAGAAATTAATTTGCTTATTGTCTCAAGATATTATTCTTAATATAATATAAATTAACTATATGTACGACACATGTACATATATTATATATAGAAAATGTATAATAACTTTATTTTCTATTATAATAAATTATCTCCATCAATTTATTTAAATATAGCAAATACGTTTTAATATATTTACTATATTATTAATCATACCTCATACAAAAATATATAAGGAAATATTATTATTCAAAAATAACATTTCCTCCTTTTATTAAAATAACTCAATATTAGAAATTATTTTAATATCTTCTATTAGAAATATACAATTATTATTTCTCTCTCCCTTTATAAATTGTTCTCAAAACAATTTCTTCAAATATTAAATATCCATTTAAAGATATAATGATTTATGTCTCCCTTTAATAACGTATATATTAAACACAATATCACGTATTACATAGCTCATATTACCTTATGTAACACAATATCACATATCTCGTAACACATAAATGTTTTTATTCGAACCCATTTCACACGTAAAAATTTTATTCATTAAATTCTTATTTTAATATTTTTCTGAATATCCGGGTTCTTACATCCTCTCCCCCTTATAAGGATTCCGTCCTCGGAATCACCGAAACCTCCTCTACTCGGTGCTATTCTGAGTATTACATATTCTTTTGCATAATTTTATTCATTCTTTTTCCGGAAGGTTTATTATAACTTGCTCACTTGCATTCTACCACATTCTCCTTTCTAAAGAACATTATACTTACTACATTCATCCTTCAGAAGAATAAGAATCTTCCACGATTTTTTAATAATCGGAAGTAATATGAATAATCTTAGATTCCAAATTATGCTGAGGGGTCACAAGACCGTGAACTCTTCTCTAGGTTTATAAATGCTTCAACAAAATCCTGCACAGTGTAAACTAGAGTGTTTATCAATCACAAAGACTGAAAACACCCTCCACGCGTACACTAGGTGGCCAACCTATTGTACCACTACGTTGGGCCACAACGTAGTGTTTTGTATTGACTATATGTGTTACGCTCGGAACCATTGTCCCCGAAAACATGTCCCCTTATAGGGTTGTTCACCTCAGCTTTTTCACATCTAAATCCGCACCAGAGCAATCTGGTTTGGCACAAATACTCAAGAATGCTTGAATTTCACAAATATTTTTCAATAGTCGTCTAGCCGAATCAAATAGCTTAGACTTTTATCAAGAACTTGAACATTAATCGAAATAATTTAGCCTCCTTAATTGACCTTCTTCATAATCTAAAAGAAAACCAAAAATACCTTACCAGATTAGTAGTACGTTGAGGATTCCGCCATTATGTGACTTTGTCATATTACATCATACCATAGTGGGCTGACGATCTTTCGATCACAACCAACACTAGGTTCGACTTCATTGATGACTCCATCGTTTACCATTTTTACACCATATCAAATGATGCACATGGTTAGAAATACCTTTTTGAAAATTTTCAAATCATTTTTGTCTTAGCCGAAATAATTAGCATAGACTTATGGATAACGATATTATTTTTCAAAACATCATTGGTTCAATCACATAATCCAATGTTTTTCAAGAAAACAGAAGTACAAACATCAGCACGAAGTCAATAAATTTTGAAAATCTAACAGAGCTAGAAGATTCAGAAAATCCATGTTTCTCCATCAACTTCAATCTTTACTCTATTGCTTCACTCTATCAATCTCTAACACCATCAATGTTTTCCATAAAAAAATTTCTAACTTCACAACATACATATACCCGATACAGTTCATCACCACACTTTGGAAATTCAGGAACTTGCCACAATTATATGAGTTTAAGAACTTATCCTAGTAAGACCATAGGCGTCCATTCGCTGAGGGGTTTAAAAAAATCATATAATTATAAGTCACGAACGTACCATGTGCATGAGTTTTAAGAACTCACGCCTAATCTTAATATTCTCTATCTTACTCTTAATAGTCTCTATCTATCGAATATGATATGAGAAAAGAATCACATTCTCACCATAAGCATATCGATAGCGCGACACCGACATTTCATTGATTATCATTGTGAGGAATTGAGCGTGAGCACAAAGCCTCCGCCCACACAAAGGTTTGTACATCTCAGCTCTCGCATGAGTCCTCAACTGAAATCCCACTTAACTCTATCTCACTCTTAACTTGCTCTTTGCTCGATACGAATTCTTCATATCTCATCATACACAACTCCTCATGAGTCCACATCGTACCACTTCATAGTACATTCTCTTATAGCATCAAGATATATTGTAAAGTCCCCGAACCTGGATACTTGAAACCCAAACTCGGTACTTCACGATACCATTTCTATGAGCGGAAATATTACTAATAATAATAACACTAATATAAATTATAAACTTATCTTACCTTTATCAGAGTTTAATCCCAAGTACGCAACCTTTACTACATGACACCGTAAACCTAATCTGTTTGCTTTCCTTTTCACTTGTTCTTGACCGATCCTTCTGATTGTTCACACTTATCTGAAAACATTTAAATTAAGAAAGGATGAGCATTGGAGTGCCCAACAAGTATTATATATATATAAGCTGAAAGAATTTAAATGTTTTCTTTATAATATCCATCTACAACAAGTCAATAGTTGCGAAGTATTCTGAACCGATATTAATAACATAACAACCCTCTTCAAATTTTTGAAACTACGTACTAGCTATAAATAGGGTTTAAGTGACATTCTATGAACATTGTTTTTATTTTCGAAAAGGTTTAGCAGAACTTCATCTGCAAACCATCACAACTTACGGACACGGAGGTGATCAGCCTGTTGTGCCCTGTATTGATCAATACTACATTACAAGAACGATGTTATCATTTACTTGGTCCGCCTTGGGCGCATAAAAGTTTTCTCGTGAACGGAATGTTCATACTTGTCAGGGTTCTAGACAAAAGATTTTATTTTATCCAACAATAATCTATAATTCAATATATACGTATAACAAAGGTGTATCAACATGTGATTAAATACAATGATTATCCAAGTGGGGACACTTGTATAATCATTTATAGAAATTAACGAATAGAATATATATCTGAATTACCTTATACTAACATGTTGATAATCTATGGGCATATATAATATAGGTTTAACCATTTGTACAGTAATAATATAATTCTGAAACATTCTCACACCTGTCCATTGCATAAAGAAAATACAAAGGTATGATACTTGCCTGATGCGCTGCTTACAATTCTTAACTTAGTTTTACCTTTGTATCACGACCTATCATTAATCAAATCATTCGTTCGATTAGAACAATATACCATAACACATAGTACTGCATTTCGCAGTCAGCACATAACCTAATCATCTTATCACACATGTTCAACAATCATGACATCACAAACTAACATCAACTCATTCCTAATCACATTGTCACACAACTTTAACCACCATTGAATCACAAATAAACAGTTAACTAACTAGATTATCTAAGTCCAGATCAATTTCTGAAACATGTCGGTCTACCGACAGCTTTATCGGTTAAATATCGAGTCTAAGACTCTATCTCAAAGTTCAATATCCAAATAGTTAACTTAAACAACAGTCGTACTATTTTTCATGACCTTATAATAATTTTAAAACAATTATTATCATTTATCATAATTTTTGAAATATCAGAATCATTATTAAATGATCTAAATACCAAATAATTCTATTCAATTAACATCAAACTATTAATAAAACCATTGCCAAAATATTAAAGTTATGTATAATAACTCAAAATATTTTTAAAACATTTATATTATCCTTAAATGATTTTTAAAACATTTAAAATCATCATTAAATAATCACCATTAATATTTCAATATTAATGAACTATTATCTAAATATTAAAAGTCATTAATTATGACTTAAAATATTTTTAAATCACTAATATCCTTTTTAAATGATTTTTAAATAAATAAAATTATTTTTAAACTATTTATTTAATATAACTATTAAATAAATTTGATATAATAAATCATTAAATAAATATCATTAATATCAAATAATTAATGAAATTATCCTTTAAATATTAAAAGTTATATTTTATAACTTAAAATATTTTTAAACACTTTATCTTTATTTAAAAATGATTTCTATAATAATAAAATCATTTGTAACTAAATTATTTAATATAATCATTAAATAAAACTAATATCATTAATAATTATTAATGAGAATTCTCCAAAAATATAGAAAATATATTTTGTAAAGTCAAAATACTATTTATACAACTAAGATACAATGTATTGGCTGGCTATGTGGCATGTTGCTGATTATTTAGAGCACATGGGGTTGGTAGAGTAGTTCACCAACTACATTTTGGCTAGATACACAAGTTATCCATTTAAAGAATGTGCAAAAGGGTATTTTAATCTTTTGATAAATCAATTTAATGGCAAAATTGTCATCTGCTCAAACCCTTAGGATTTAACCCTTAGGGTTTAACCCTAAGGTTTAACACATAGCATAAATTAATTTTAGCAACTAGGGTTTGGAAATGAAATAAAATAATTCTAGTTTCTAAAATTTTGAAAAAAAATAACTTGTTAATTAAATTAAGTTTGTAATTATTTTATACATGGACATTAGGGTTTAATACCACTAATCAAAATTAACCTTGCCAATTATAGCAATTAGGGTTTATAATACCGATAATTAGGGTTTCTAAAAATATAATTAGGGTTCTAGGTTTTAGCGTTTTAATTTACTAACTAGGTTTACCTTAATTAGTAATTAAAGTCTATCACACGTGTTATTAATCATAGTAACACAATTCTTGACGGATCAAACCTCCGGTTTAGGTTTCCGAATTAGGGTTTCTAATATTGGAAATTAGGGTTTTCATTCATAGTTAGGGTTTATAAAAATATTAATAGGGTTTGGTCGCAATATAATAAAACTGTTCCACACATTAATATTACACACATAACCATACATATCTATAACACTGACTAATAATAATATAATATTATTAATTTCATTCCTTGATCAAAACCCAAAATTAGGGTTTGGATTCCATATCTGATTTATCTGTCATAATTAACATTATAAATTAAGTTAAAATAATTAACTTAATATCCTGAATAAATTCATATAATGAAATAATCATTATAATTATTCTAAAATTATTTCATATATTATTTAAATAATATAAGATTATATTTTCCTTGAAAAATAACTAATAAAACATTTCTAATAAGGAATTAATTAGTATAAAAATTATAATCAATAATAGTCAATAATTCTAAAATAAATTTATTTGCAATACTTAATGTAAATAAATTTTATTTATCACACATATAATTATAATTACACATTACCTTGACACATATCATTCATATTTATTTTTATAAATAAATAATAAAAAAAATTTTACGCAAAATTTATGATTTATTTATATAGAAAATATCGGGTTGTCACATATACACACTTAGTCGTTACAGACTATTTATCACTTCATAGCTTAATCTGATCACATCGTGATCATTAATTTACCTTAGGGTTCTTTCCTTATTATCAACAAAACTCCATCCGTGTTCATCCTCATTATCTTTGTCATCTTCATCTTATAGACATCATCTTATCATCTTTATTAACAGAGTTAAGAAACTCCTGAATTCTCATTCTCTTAGATACTTCAAGATTCTTCTTTAAATCTTCGCTTATAAATTTTAATCTTTATCTTTATCTCTCTCAGGTTATAGCTTAAGGTACTCTTACCTAAAGTTTATAACCTACAACTTTGATACCAACCTATGACGCCCCCAAATCCAGATTCCTTCAAACCTCGGATCCGGTCCACCACGATACCACTATCGTCAAACTATTTATATCTTTTCTTCATAACTTAATGAATATAACTTTACTTATTACAATTTAGAATATAAATTCATTCCATTTCCAGGATCTTCACAATGACCCTAAACTTTTATAAGTTTCTAATATTGATCATTTACTATTCCTGTATTACATCACATTAGATATTATAAAAACATGGAATAATTTAAACTTTTTTCAATCTCTTGATTAAAATCTTTTATTGATTTCATAAATTTGAGCCAATTACAATTCTTGAATCAACTATATAATATGGTTCATTCTATTAGAATTACTGTATAAGATTTTACATCTTGATTCGATATCCTCTATGTATTAACTAATACATCCTTACAATACAACAAGTATTAAACATCGTAAGTATATATCAAGTACATTCCTAGAACCTAAACATGGTTCAAGTAAAAATCTAAATAGTATCCTTCGTCGTGAAACTATCTACTTTGTCAACCAAGAAACACGAAATCTTTACCGTGAGTCTTTAACATACAAAAGTGGTTATTTGCAAGGGTGAGCTCGACAGCCCAGCAATTCTAATAGTTTTCATGCAACACATAACATATAATAGCATATTCAGTTCATGCATTCATAATCAATTAATATTAACTACGCATATTACTTCACACATAACATGCATAGAAATTTACTTCACAAGCATATCATCAAAGATCCACTTTCAAATTTCATACATAGCTCATATGCATTTCATATATATACATCAGTATTCTCATAGCATAATATAGCTCAACTAACAGTTATAGAATTCATATATCAAATAAGAACTGAAAGACTTGCCTTATTCGTAGTTTATCAATTACGACTTAACTGCTTAAAGCTTATCTGCACTGCGTGTATTCCTACACAATTATATAATCATGGATTCATATCCATTAGTCATACATTTCATACGTTCTTAATATAATAATAAATATTACATCGTTTCCTAACTAGGTTTGTAAAGCCTTCATTTCACTTTCTCATCGTACTTTTAGAATTGCTATGTATGTATAGGTAATCCTTAACCATCCGTACTTGACATCAACTTCACATACATTTATCACATACTTGACTCGCTATGTGTTCGACACATATTTAAAGTTTATAGATACGTGATCTACGTCGTTCATATTCAAACTACTTAGTTCCATAATGATTTATTTCAATCAATAAAGCTTAACAACTTACTTTAATAAGATTCGATGATATAAGCTTTTAAACCATATATTGGTACTAATAAGCCTCTACTAGTATGCTTCAAATAGACATAACATAGTTCATTATTTGAAAACGTATTTTAAACCACACTTGAAACGTCCAATACATGCTTAGCAAAAAGATGAACATAATCGTCATGTTTAGGGGCCTAAGGCATTGAAGTTCACTTTTAAAAGTTATTCTAGGCCAAGGTAAAGCAACTAGGTGCAACTTTTAATCTCATTTCATAGCTAACTAATCCATGAATATATGTTATCATGTTTAGAACTTTAAGTACACAAGTTACTTTAAGTTCGTTCTTAAAGTTTCAAGTTTTCTTTAGAAATCATTTTCAACTAAGCTATTGTAAGTTGATAATAAGTAAATCAACTTTAAATCACTTCTCATTCTTAAGTATACTCATAACTCAACAAGATGTATGTGTTAAAATATCATAATTTCAAAGACTCAAGGTTCGTCAATGTTTGTTTTCAAAAATCTTTAAGTTTATTTTCAAAACACATACGAAGTCATGATAAAGCATTCCACTATAGGTAAGGTAATCTTATATGTCATGTCTAATATCATTCATTGTCATGTTACATCACTTAGAATAACATATTCCATCGTCGGGAGAACTATACTTGCACATGTGCTCGCTCGACGCCCTCCGATGGCCTTCGAATACGTAACAGTCACACAAATGACAATTTTGACCCTTCCTAATGACCTCAAATTGAAACACTTAAAGAACTAAAGTTGTAGGTCTATTCGTTCTTGTTCCGGATCATCTTGAATTTCCTCAATCGGAGTTCGTATGAAAATTTATGGCCGTTTTAGCAAAAGATGTTCTGTCAGATTTTTCTCAGCATTTGTAACTGACCACCCCCAGTCGGGGCGGGGGTCTTGCCTTAAAAATAGCCCACCGGGGCGAGCATAGCTACTGTAAGTGGGAAATTTCATGCCCTGTTACGAGCTAACAAGCCAAACTTCCCTTCTAACCTTCATAATTTGAGTTATACATGTCCAAATTAGTCCGTTTTCGATTTTATGGATTTGTAATTCATAGAACTACAATATACTAGATACCCATCAACTAACATAAATATTAACTAACCCAAATATGAATCTATAACTCATGTCCATACTAATTGGTCATGTTTTGACAAATTAGCGAATTCATTCACTACGAATTCGTTTCTAAACCAAATTGGTTCATTTAACTTCCGTTGATTTCGTTTTTAATTATGTTAATAGTTTCTAGTAACAATTCATGGATTACAATAATCCTTAGCCATCAATTTTTGGACTCAAAAGCTACTTTTTCTTGTTATTACTAAGAATTTCATAATCTTGAAATGAAGAACATATATGTATGTATTATAATCACACAATCATCATGCTTTCATCATTCTATATTGATTTAAGTATAAGAAATGTAGAGGAGTAAAAGTTAGTACCTTTGCTATTTTCCCTCAATTACAAAGTATCACTCTCTTTCACTGAAATCACCAAATTGCAAGAGCTTTCTTAGAACTTCTCTAAAATCTTTATCCCTCTTGTTATCAGAAATCTAGTAGAATACTAACAAGCTTTGCAAGATGAATTGGGGTCTCTATTTATAGGAAAATCATTACCCAACCATCTAATCATTAACCAAAGAAAAAAGAGAAGTTGGTGGAAATAATTATCAACTCTCTACCTAACCATGTACTCCTTCATCATTTGCCCGCATGGGTTTGCTTGTTAGCCAAAAAGGAAGAGAAGATCATCACTTTGGTAAGGGAAGATGGCTGGAATGTTTGTGGGAGGGAGTATTACTCTTAGTCACATTATTTTGCTATTAAACCTTATGCTAAATTATGGCACCTATACACATAAATAGGTATACACTCACATAGATGAAGTATACTTATATTTTAAGTATACACCAATATATATTCTTATATCTCATGTACTTTATTTTAATCCAATAATCTTTTAAGTGGGCTAATTATAAAATAGTTGGATATTTTAAATCCATCATTTTCCATAAAATTTATCATCTCAAATATACCCATTTATTATAATGATAATTAATATCAATTATTTATTAACACCTTATTTATTTTCTCATTAAATCCCCCTTTGATTTAACTTCCCTAGTTATGCCACACAAGACATAATTATGTGAACTTAGTAATTAATTGTTCACAAGCTTATAATAATATAATCTCACAAAATAATATTATTCTTAGCTTACATCTTATAATATGGTCATGAAAGTGGTCTATTGCACCATGTTACATTTTATTATTTCACTTGTACATAGTGCTAACATACTAGTCTTTATACATAAGTATTCAAATACTTCCTATATTATATAGTTACTGTAAGACCCCGAATTTTATGAAATAAAAGTATTCAATTTTTCTTATAATTACTATTCAGCAAATGGTTAAATTGATAAAAGTTAAAGTTAAGGGTGATATATGAATTTTTTTTCAAAATACACAAGTGGTTATAAAATATTCATTGTTGTCGGGGAATATTCGTTTGGTTGTGGAATATTCTTTCTGTCAGGGAATATTCGTACGACGGCGCAGCCATTTGTGGGCCCCATAACAGAATAACTGTCGGATGAAGAAAACGACAAAATTAAGTTTTTATAAATAACGACGTAAGCATTACCGTTAATACTGTTAGAATACCCGGTTGGTAAAATAAAGTAATACGCGTTGTTGCACAGTAGCACACGGTATTACACAGTATTTTTGAATTATTGATTCTTACGTAAGAAGGCATTACTCAATAATTGTTACAGTAATTACTGTTCAATATTTTAGTTTATTGATTCAATAATTGCTGCGTTGATATTTTATATTATTGTTGTTTCAATAATTATCACTGCACAATATTTCTAATTATCAGATCAATAATTCATATTATTTGAATAATATTATTAGATAACATTATTGGCAATGTCTAGAAAGTTCTGTCAATGAGAGGTTTGGTCACCTAATTGCGCGACAGTAAGGAGAAATTCTTATTGGAAAGCCCCCTCTTTCCTGGAAACGGCCTGGTTGTCATAATTGTGATTCTGTAATATTATTTGTGAATAATTAATTATTGATTTATATGATAATGAAATATTTATTTGATGTGGATATAAATGATGGATTTATTTATGTGGTTATAAATGAAGGAATTAATGTTGAGGTATTTTATCAGTATTTTTGTCGGAATGAAGGTATTAAAAATTAAACCAGTGTTTTTGAGATATATTGTGTGAGTTATAATTTTTAATCCGACCGTTGGATCGTTGTAATTTTTGGATATGTTATACATATATAAGTTGAGTATATGTCAACAAATTTTAAACTGTTAAAAATGAACGAATGATTTGTTATGAATTTTAAGAGGTGACTGATTCAGAAATTAGGTTTATAAATGATTTTGATGGAAAATTCTAAAAATGGGGGGGCCCCACTTTTGGTTGTTGGGGATGGTGACTGATATTTGGTGGGTGGAATAGTAGCAGGTAAAGCCATCAGGTTGCAGGTCAAGTCTGCTTCGGCATGCTAACATTTTCCTATAAATAGAGGGCTATGTTAGAATTGAAAATCACACCAGAATTCATAAAGTTTCTCTCTTTTTCTCACTAGATTATTGAGTGTATTTTGTGAGTATTTAGATACTTGGTGAGTTGATATTCATCAGTGTAAGTTTCTTTCAGCGTCATATCCGATATCCAGTCAGAAGTGCTGCTCTTTTGAGGTAAGAGATAGTAAGGGATTTTAAAGGATTGTAAGGGATTGTAAGGAATGTTATTTTCTTCATAATGATGTTATTCTTTCAATATCATTATACTGCAATATTGGTATAGATTTTATTATAGAATTTTTACCTTTTTGTGTCGGGGTTACTATTCACGTATATGGTACTATTCACGTATACGGTACTATTCACGCATACGACACTATTTATGTATGTGGCACTATTTATGTATATGATATTATTTATGTATACGGTACTATGTACAAATACAGAGTACTATTCATGAGTTACTATTCATAAGTTACTATTCATGAGTTACTATTCACGAGTTACTATTCATGAGTTATTATTCACGAGTTACTATTCATGAGATACTATTCACGAGTTACTATTCATGAGTTACTATTCTTGGGTACTATTCACAATAAAATTAGTTTCTTTTTCTGACCAAATTATCGTTGATTTATGAATCTTACTCTTGAAATTAAATCCATTTTTTGATGTTATGGTTTTTATTATCATATATAACCATTTTATAATCTTGGTGAAGAAATTTGTCTTTGACTTGAGTGTAAAGATGGGCAGATTATTGGTATAATCATGACTATGAGTTCCCTTTGGCCAGTAGTGCAAAGATGATTTGTGACTAGTATGATCATGACCATTGAATTTACAATTGAATATTTTTAGCTTAAGTGCATAGGTGAATTGATCAACATGGTTATAATTATGGTTTATATAGATTTTGAAATGATTATATATTTATTTGAGATATGAATATCTTTAGCCTGTAGTGCAAAGATGATCTATTGTTGAATATTATTGGCCCGTAGCGCAAAGATGACTTTATAAATTATTCCCAAAACAATTTCTTCAAATATTAAATATCCATTTAAAGATATAATAATTTATGTCTCCCTTTAATAACGTATATATTAAACACAACATCACTTATTACATAGCTCATATTACCCTATGTAACACAATATCACATATCTCATAACACATAAATGTTTTTATTCGAACCCATTTCACACGTAAGAATTTTATTCATTAAATTCGTATTTTAATATTTTTCTGAATATCCAGGTTCTTACACATCATATCTCTCATATTATTGATTCAATTATTGTCACAGTATCAATTGTATAATATGTTATATTATTAAATAAATAATTTAGACGACAAAGTTATTCATATTATTATTTGCAATATTGACAATGTCTAGAAGTTCTGTCAAGGAGAGGTTAGATAATCTAATTGCGCTCCAATAGGGAGAAATCCTTATCGGAAAGCCCCTCTTTCCTGGGAACGACCTGGTTGTTAAATATTGTAAGTTATAATATTAATGATGAATAAGTTCGTGTTGATTAAAAATAAAATTGATAGTTCCATCGTGTGGGAATTATTAGTGTTAGTGGAAATCGACATTTATTTCGATAATAATTGATGTCTGGAGGTTATATTGACCAATCGGGTAATTAACCAGATAAATGAGCAATTAATTGCTATTAATTCACATGCTTATAACTATGTGTTCACATGTGTGTACTATTGATTCACATGATTTACTATTAGGGGAGTTGGTGCAAGATTGATAATACTTGAATGACTAAATTAAAAATGGAGGTATAGATGAAGGTACTATACTGTAATTAATTTTTTCAAATGTTTAGAACTATTGAGTCACATGATTTACTATTGATTCACATGATTTACTATTAGGGGAAGTGGTGCAAGTTTGATAATACTTGCAGGACTAAATTAAAAATGAAAAAAAAGAGGAATGTATTATAATGTAATATTTCGAGCCCCAAAGCGTGCAATTATCGAAACTATATTTTCCTATAAATAGAAGCTCATTCTTCCTTCATTTCTCACCAATTCACTAAAGCTATAGAGCAATTATTATAGAGAGAAATTATAGAGAAAAAGAAGAAGAGAAGTCTGCTACCTCACTATTCTAGTATCCAATTTCTTCTAAGGTAAGGGGTATTATTTCTTTCGTATTCATGAAGAGAGTTATTTTCTTTCAATACTCGTAAGGGTTGTTATCCCATTTTTTGTTATTCTGTTGGAATAACCTGTCTGTGAGGTCTATCGCATGCCTGGTGAATTCTTCTGTTATTCCATACTTTATTATTCTGTTAGAATAACCTGTCTTTGCGGTCTATCGAATGCCTAGTGAATTCTTCTATTTTTCAATTCTTTATTATTCTGTTGGAATAACCTTTCTGTGCGGTCTATCACATGCTTGATAAATTCTTCTGTTATTCCATTCTTTATTATTCTGTTGGAATAACCTGTCTGTGCGGTCTATCGCATGCCTGGTGAATTCTTCTGTTATTCTATTCTTTATTATTCTGTTGGAATAACCTGTCTATGTGGACTACCGCATACATGGTGAATGATGCTTCGTATTTATTCTTTATTAAATTATGGAAATGATCTGTCTACGTGGATTACCGCATGGCGGGTGAAAATCCATTTGCAGTTTCGTATATTCTATTATACTCGTATGAGATATCATTTCTTTTGTACTCATTATGGAATATCATTTTCTTTGGTATTTTTTTATGAGTTACTATTCATATGATACTATTCACCCGGTTACTATTCACTCTAGTATTATTCACTCGGGTATTCGGGGTACCTTTCGTACCGGAGTACTATTCACAATTTACTATTCACGGGTTACTATTCACTCGATTACTATTCACTCTAGTATCATTCACTCCAGTATTCAGGACACTTTTCGTGTCTGGGTACTATTCACGGGGTACTATTCCCGAAGTACTATTCACGGGATACTATTCACCTGAAAAATATATTTCTTTTATGTCCAAATTATTTTTGGTACATGAATATTATTCTTGAATTTTACTCTACAAAGCAGTATCATGTTGACAATTTGGGCGTTATTGATTTCTGGATAAATTAAATTATAAGTCTTTAAAATGTATCCTTGAACTTGTTTTATTGTATTATTATGTCATTGTCATCATCCTCATGCTTATATTGTGATGAAAGTCATCTTTGGCTTACATGCATAGATGGACTTGGAATGATTATGACCAGAGATTACTCGATATAATTAGGACCGTAATGTGACGAATGATGTGGTAAAAGTCCTCATTGGCATGTAGTTCATTGATGGATAGTTGTTGGTATGATTATGACTAGGGATTATTCGGTATAATCATGACCATTGATGATTACATGAATATCCTTAGCCGTGGTGCATGGATGATTTGATTTTATTTATTAAGTTGAGTCTCAGTGATAAAGTTGATGAAAAACTTTTTAAATCATAGAAGATAGTAGATTTTATGTTCTACTTGACTCTTCTAATGGATTGCTTATTCCGCTGCAGTTGTTGATCTAAAACTTGTTGTCTATTGTATTCTATTAGTTGTTATACTGTTAAAGGCTAAGGATAATTTATTCTGTATTATCTTAGTCATAAAATTTCTTACTGGGCTAGTTGAGCTCACCCTTTCTTTCACTGTTCTCTTCAGAAAATGAGAATATAGCTGGGACTGGTCGGGGAACGGATTGACGGTCCAGATGGTTGTTTTAGTAGTCCTCACTATTCTATAAAATAGTGTGATAATAAATGTAATGAGGACTCCATTGAGTGTGGATATTGTCTAGATGACAATATTCTTATTAAAACTCTTAGATTATGTTATGTCGTATTTTTACACGACTGTTGTATAATTAAGTTATATTCGAATTTTGTACCATGTATTTGGCGACTCAAGATGAGTGATGTATACCTGTTTTGGGAGCGTCGCAACTACTCAATAATTGTTACAATAATTACTGTTCAATATTTTATTTTATTGATTCAATAATTGCTACGTTTATATTTTATATTATTGTTGTTCCAATAATTGTCACTGCACAATATCTCTATTATCAGATCAATAATTCATATTATTTGAATAATATTGTTAGATAGCATTATTGGCAATGTCTAAGGAAGTTCTATCTAAGAAAGGGGTTTGGTCACCTAATTGCGCGCCAATAAGGAGAATCCTTATCGGAAAGCCCTTTCTTTCCTAGGAACGACCTGGTTGTCATAATTGTGATTCTGTAATATTATTTATGAATAATTAATTAATAATTTATATGATAAAAAAATATTTATTCTATGTGGATGGATAGAGAAATATTTATTTTGTGTGGATATAAATGAAGGAATTAATGCTGAGGTGTTTTATCAGTATTTTATCGGAATGGAGGTTTTAAAAATCGTTTGCATGTGGATTTCGGTCATTTTTTATTTGGAATTTGGAAAAACTTAAATCTACAAAGTTGTAGAGAATTTAATTTCCTATGGAATGGACATAAAATTTGTATTTTTCTGATAAAAAGGGCTATTTATTATGAATTATTAAAGTTTCGGGAATAAATGTTTTAATTAAAAACATGGTGCCCCCCTTTTAGTTGGTGAAAAATGTGCTGAAATTTTATTTCAAAAGTGGTGGGCTTGAATAGTAGCAGATAAAGCCATCATGTAGCAGGTTAGTCTGCTATGGCGTTCTAAACATTTTCCTATAAATAGGGTGCTTAGTTAGAATTAAAAATCACACCAGAATTATAAGCTTTCTCTCTCTATATTATCGAGCGTATTTTGTGAGTATTTAGATACTTTGTGAGTTGCTATTTAATGCAAGTTTCCTTCAGCATTATACCTGATATTTCAGTCGGAAGTACTATTTTTTTGAGGTAAGGGATGTTATTTTATTCATAATGATGTTATTCTTTCAATATCATTATACCGAAATATTGGTATGGATTTTATTGTGAAATTTTTACCTTTTTCATGTCGGGGTTACTATTCACATATACAACACTATTTACGAATACGACACTATTCACAAAAAAATGAAATTTTCTTTTCTTTGTTCATGTTGTCTATTATGGTTACTATCTTTGATTGTATCCATGTTTTGATCTTCATTCTTGAATTTTGCTCCATAATTGATTATTATAAGGTATTTTTGAACTTGGATAAACTAAAGTACGAATTTCTAATCTTTGATCTTTTATTTCACTGGATTCATTTTCTTTAAGATATTTTTTATCATCCTCAGTCCTAAATGATGATATTACTGAATATCTTTAGCCTGTAGTGCAAAGATGAATGATTAACTGATGAATATCTTTGGCCCGTAGTGAAAGATGAACAGGTGTTGAGATAAACATGACCAACTGGTGATACAAATGAATATATTTGGCATGTAATGAAAAGATGAATATTTGATTCAAGATGTATATTGATTGATGTTACAAGGATAAAATATTGATGATGGACTTTTTAATCTTAGAAGATAGTAGAATTCATTCTCTACTTGACTCTTCTAATGGATTGATGTTTCCGCTGCAGTTGTTGATCTAAAACTTGTTGTCTATTATATTCTATCAGATTTTCCATGTTGAAGACTAATGATAATTTGTTGTATATTATTTTAGTTATAATATTCTTTACTGAGCTAGTTGAGCTCACCCTTTTCCTTTTTGTTCCATTTTTCTTCTCAGGAGGTGAGAACATAGCAGAAACTAGCCGGGGTATGGAGTGATGGTTCAGGATAGTTGTTTTAGTAGTCCTCACTATTTTATAAAATAGTGTATCAATATTTGTAATGAGGACTCCTTTTTAGTTTGTATATTGTCTATTAGACGATATTTGTATTTAAACTCATAGTATATGTGTTGTCGTATTTTACACGACAATTGTATTACTAAAGTTGTATTTATTTCTGTACCATGTATTTGGCGACTCAGAATAAGTGATGTATACCTATTTTGGGGGCGTCACGGTTGGTATCAGAGCTTAGGGATATGTTCTATGGCGAAAATCGGGGAATCGAACTAGGAGGGGAGAGACGAGTAATCCTTCGCTAGTGTGTCATACCTAAGCTTATTTGGTTGGTCAGTCGGAGTATATGGTTAATATGTGATATGTTAATTTGTTAATTAACCCTTGTTTTGTGGAAGTATTTGAGAATGACAGCTAAAAATATTAACAATGGAGTGAATGAGACCGTAGAGACACCTTTAATCACCACCCAGGGAAACGTGCAACAAGAAGATAATATTCCTCCTGTAAACAACACTACCGAACAAATAATGAATGATGGGATGTTTAGAAGTTTTTTGCAGTTCATGCAAAATCAGACGAGGGAGACTCGTGTACAAATACAAGTGGAAATGATATCAATGAACGGCTTGTCACAGCCAAGCAGTTTATGTTAGAGTTTATGCCCTAGAGGCCAATTATTTGATATAATTGCTTAACATTTTAATATTATATTTAATTGAATAAATGAATGATTTTATTATTGTTTTATTTACTACGTTATATAAATGTTAACATAATAAAATTCCTTAGAATAGTGATACAAATTATATAGTTTCAAGTATGTAACTTGAACATGAGAATATATAATTACAATTAGTATCATTGTTCTTAAATGTCCCTAGTCGGGTATCATTGTTGATAGAACACCAATGATGCCTTGAGACTAGTATGTTGATTGACTGATGACCAAAAAATCTCGTTGGTCATAAATATATGAGATATTAAGTCAATGCATAGGTATGTGTTAGAGAACGATGTACTGGACAGACCCACTATGAGAATTCTATGTGGATCATCGAAGTGTCATTAGCGATTCTCATAGTGACAATGATGTAATGGTCCTCCGACATGAAATCACTATATTATTACACAAGAATTTATGTACTTTGATATCATCAAAGGTCACCTTTAATAGGGTGGACTATAAAGGTGATTATTGGGTACATCATGAATCGTGTGAGAAATATGAGTGATTTAGATGGAATTTAACCCTCGTATTTATTAGGGGTGATATCCATAGGCCTCTTAATTGAGTAGGACTATGAAATGCATGACCATTCTCAAATAGTGATTTGTTTCATATAGTCTACTCATTGATCACGAAAACTCAGATTAAATTATGAAGAGTATGAAATATTCCATGACTCGAGTTTAATCTAGGATGTCAAGGTTAAAAGGATTAAATTACATTGAAACATTGGTCACGTAAAGGTTGTATCGAATCATCGATTTTATTATTACTTGGGTAGCAGTGATGCATTACTAGATGCCGCTCACTGTTTATATTTTTATAATATGATTTTAAAATTATTGTCAACGTAATAATAACCTATAGGGTCATACACAAAGAACCTAATTAAAAAGGGAATTAATTTAAATTGTAAAGATTTAAATATGTCAATATGATTGATAGTATTTAAAATACGAATTTAAATTAATAGGATAATTTATATATAGATATATTAATTAAGTAAGACTTAATTAAGATATATATATATATATATATATATATATATATATATATATATATATATATATATATAAATTCGGGTTTTAAAAGGGTTATGATTAATCCCTTTTAACCGCTATATATATATATATGATATTGGGCAGTCATTTTAGGGGAAAAACGAATCATAACCTAAAAACCCTAGCCGCTCTTAGAAAGAGACTAGAGAGAAATTTTGAAAATTCATTCATTTGGTGACTAGTACCGCAACACCCTTTTTTCTGCAGATCGTACGACGATTCGCATGGTGTTCATGTGGATATCGTAGAGATGCAGTTCGTTTGGATTGTGTTGGAGATTTGACCACATCAAAGCCTTTCATAATTGGTATAATCTCTTAAACACTGAATTAATGTTTGTTTTCACATGGGTCACCTAGCTCAATTTTATCGTGTAGTGAAGTCAAGTCTAGCTAGGATGGTGACGCCAAAGGATGTCCCAGACAAGTCAAAGTCGGTAGTTAAAGGAAGAGCATTTTTCGTGATGAGGATGTTATCATGGGTAAGCTAATCATAAACTCTTGCAAAGTCTATACCTTATTTGATACCGGTTCTACCCATTCTTTTATTTCTCCTATTTGCGCTCAACGTTTAAATTTAACTCCGGAAAAATTAGGCTTTGACTTATCAGTTGAAACTCTGTTGGTAGAAACCTTCATTACATCCACTATTTATAAATCTTGTTTGATTCAAATCGGCACCCTCACGTTACCTGTTGATCTTATCTCTTTGAAAATACTTGCATTTGATGTGATTTTAGGAATCGACTGGTTAACTATTCATCGTGCTAAAATTGATTATTTTTGTAAGGCTGTTTGTTTTCATATTCCTAACCAACCTATTATGCGAATTTAAGCAACCAAACCACTAAAGTCAATCACTGTCATATCAGGCCATAAGTAAAGAGCCCCAATCCTTTCGTTGGTGACTTCCTTGTGTGGGATGCACCGAAGCCAGACTTTCCGTAGGGGACGCCGTGAATAACGGTGGCAAGTTGATAAGTATCAATATGAGGTGCTATCCAAGTCTTGGATGAGAGTCACAGTTTTGAATGATATTTCTATTGTTAATAAATTTCCTGACGTATTCCCCGAAGAACTTCCTAGCCTACCCCAGAGCGTGAAATTGAATTTTATATCGACCTTGAACCCGGTACAAAACCCTCAAATATTTCTTCAACCAGAACGAACGTAACATGCGCCAAAGACGTTGGCTCCAACTATTGAGAGATTACGACCATACCCTTCAATACCATCTTGGAAAAACGAACGTAGTAGCTGACACGTTGAGTAGAAGATCATATGTGGTTACGAGTACGATGTCATTAACACAAAGACCCATTTCGTATGACTTACAAATGATGGAGATAGAATTAAAGATTCTAGGGACCCACGTGATGATAACAAATATACGACTAGAATTGACTTTAATCGATAAAGTTAAAGTTGCTCAAGTTACAGATTCAGAGCTGATGAATATGATAAAAAAGGTGCAAGAAGACGTCTGGGATGAGGTGGGTGAAGCAACGTTGTTGGGACCAGAATGAGTACATATGACAATCGATTATTTTGATGAGTTTTATGTTGATTATAAGTTGGATGATCTCGAATCTTAATTTCTAACTCAAAATTAAGGCTTTTCTTCAGTGCTTCCACCATGCCTACACCGTCGAAGGTTAATTAGGTTTTCAATTTGGTTTCATTAGTGGTTAATCTTAGATTTGGTCATTTTTCCTCTCTCGTAACAAAGGAAAGTTGAATTTGATTGCTTAGATTTACCAATTTTAACTTATAATTGGTTAAACAGGTAAATGAGGTGTAGTTTTCTGTGATTTTACTATAAAAAATGTTAATTTAAATTTTCTTCTCAGTCATTAATTTTCCCCTACCCTGCCATTCTATTAATTATTTTATTTCTACTTATGATTTCAATTTTCTTTTTATAGGTCTTATTGGTCTATAATTAGAGTTTCAATTGGTCTCCAGTTAATTTATGCCTTTCTATTATTTTACTTTGATGGATATGTCAAATTATGTTATTTCTGTTGTATTCATAAACATTGTGTAAAACTGGAGAAAGAAAAAGAATATTAAACCTCAATTTGGGATTTATGTTGTTTGGGAATTGAGATATTTAGTATATACAATAACATGAAATGAAATAGAAAATTGTAGTTCAACTATATAAAGGTAGATAATAATGGTGTATTTTCTAACTTTGTTTCTTATTAGTGAGTACCTATAATCAATCTTTACCTTTTAATTTGATTTGTAATTTTGATTTTATATCTTCTTTGTTGTTAATTGGGGGACTAAAGTTTGTGTTTTAAGATTGTTTCTTTTGTTATAAAATTGTAAACTTCAAAAGGTTTAATTCTAAAATAGTTCAGTGACCATGTAATTTTGTATGAGTGTCCTCATTTTCATTTCTAATTACTTAGGTTCTGAAGTTTGGTCCAATCTAGAAGAATCTTTTTTTTCTTAAATGGTTAACTATTAGTATATAGTTTGTCTTTAAGTCTCTATATGTTTTTATACCTTCTTATTTAATACTTTACCATTTCAACTTCTCAAAAGGGTTTATGTTATCAAGGCTAAGGTTTAAGGCCTAAGGCCTTTTGTCTTAACATCTCTGTGATGTTGCTGAGTAACCTGTCCATTTTTTGATACATGGACTAAAATCTCTGCATACCAAATGCTCTGAAAATAAAGCAACCTTCTTTAACAACATGATCTTCCTATGCATATATTCATTTTGTGGTTGTCTACTTTATATTGATTATTTACGAGAGAAAACTCAAATGGTATGGAGAATTTAGGAAGAAAATTGCATTCTATACAGAACAAACATCAAGGCTCTGAATCATCTATTCAGTAGTCCTTACGCGATGAATATTTGAAAGTAAGAAGTAGAGAAGTTCACCCTGAAGAAATAGAAGATTGAATGTGAAGTGCATAAGGGAAGTACATATCAGCTATTATTAATTGTAGTCAAGCCACATTTTTATTATGTTAATTCAAAAATTAACAAAATCCTTAAATGGAGGATGAGAACAGGGGACTAATTTGTTCAAAAATTGTAGCGTTGAGTTTCTCGACCCTTTGCCTTAGGATTAGTCCGTTATATTCCTCTTAATGTTTGCTATATTTTTCAAAATAGGTTGAAAAGCAAGGTAGTGAGAAATGGAAGTCATTGACCGATGAAGTAAGTGATAATCTGAAACAATTAACCACAAAACTTATTATCTTTTGATTTAGTTCTGATTAGGGGTGCTCATCGGTAAAAGACCGAACCGGTACCGATTCGAAATTACCGAAAAAATAAGAATCAAAACCGATACCGAATTACCGATTCTGTACAAAATCGGTAACGGTTTTTTCGATTTGGTTTTCGGTTATACCGCATGGTAATATATATAATTATTAATAATAATTAAATAATATTTTTATATATTAATAATTTTATTAAAAACTAAGAAATCATTAACTATTAATAATAATTAATATATAAAATAAAACTACAAAACATTATTAATATATATATAAAATTAATAAAACTACTATTATATAGAAATTATTAATTTATATAAAAAATTATTTAATATATAAAATTACAAAACATTAACTATTAATTATTAAATTATTAAATTTCGGTATTTTTGGTATTTCGGTTTTTACCGAATTCAAAAAATTCATTACCGCTATTGGTACCGAAAATTATTAAAATACCGAAAAACCGGTACCGAAAAAAACCGGTACCGAAAAACCGGTACTGCCGGTACTGGTAAAAAACCGAAAAAAACCGAAAATTTTGAGCAGCCCCTGTTCTAATTACTCGGACATATAAAATTTATGGACTTAGTGAATGATGCGTGTAGGTTCAACTTTGAATTTGTGTGTTATCTATTTAATTTTCATTAAAGTGAAAATCAGTTTACTTATATTTATTGTCTAGACTTAAGAAATTGCAGCAGCCTATTTGGTATTTTCACAACAATCAGGATATTTCTACAAATTTGGTAGCTGGGTTTAAGCAGAGGAAAACTACTTCCCTCCCCCACATCTCTTCATCTCCTCTCTTCTATTGTGTAATTGGGTTAGATTTATTGTTGAAATTGAAATGATTATACCTAAATGTTTTAGGGATTTGGTTTAATTTCTAGAATTTGTTCTTAATTATTGATTAATTTGAAGTTCTTATGCCTAATTGTTTAAGGTTTTTCTTCCATCTCTATACATTATTTTTGAAATTGAAATGGTTATGCCTAAATGTTTTAGGGATTTGGTTTAATCTCTGAAATTTTTTCTTAATTATTGATTAATTTGTAGTTCTTATGCCTAATTGTTTAAGGTTTTTCTTCCATCTCTATACATTATAAAAATTGAGACTGAAAACATGCAAAGATGAAAATTACTATTTGGAATTCAGAATGCTTGGAATGATATATGAATATATGCACACTGTGTGATTAATTGTGTGTTAAAAAATTTCAGATTTGTGCTTTAGTTGATATTTTAAGGAATTATTACTACCTTTCATATTTGGGAAAAGTGATTGCATTTTGATTTCTATGGTATCAATGATTGAGTATTATTGTACTTTGGAAAGGCTTGGCGAAGATAACATTTTTATTGGGAATTTTGGTTTAGTTCAGAAAGTCTGAATTTTTATTGATTATGATTGGTTGTTTGGTAAGTGGTAAAATTTAAATTTTACCATTTGGAACAATGTCGGCATCTATAACGATTGCAAACTTTCACCTGATTGATCATATGGTGATACTTATATTTATGGAATTTATCATATGAAGACTTTGTTACTGCCATATTAGCTTTGCAATATTTATTACATTCTACCAGTACTGAGTGTTGGCACCAGTATGAGTAAAGAGAGTGAACTCTCTCTCTCTCTCTCTCTCTCTCTCTCTCTCTCTCTCACACACACACACACATATATATATATATATATAATAAAATAGAAATGAGAGAGGGTAAAATGTCGCTTGGCTACTTGACACGTAAAGATATTAAAAAATCTTTCCATTATATTTCTGATATGAAACTCTTTCCATTAAAAGGCTTAAGCTGATTAGAACGCAAATCATTGGTTCGTTTATCTAATATTATACTTGATGCTTTGCGTGAGAATGAGGGTTCTGCTCTTTTTCGGTTTAAAAACATGCGTCTATTTGAGAGATGATTTTTGTGTCTAATGCCTTTGTTTTGGGGGCTTTATTAGGTGATTTTAAATAAATTGTGTATGGAGCTATTAAGTTGTTATACATTGCACATAAAATGAGAGTATTATCTTGATGATTTTCTTCGTTGTTGGTTTTTTATTTTAATTGATTTGTAATGGGAACTAAAAATTCCCTACTCAAATTAGGATTGCCTCACACCTTATTATATATTAATATAGGTTTCTTGATTTACTAATATTTGATTTTTTGTAATGTTTTGTATAGAATTTGTTTCACCACCACAATGTTCCTTCTTCGAATGGGGTGATCAGTCGAATAAGGGGGTGCGTATATCGAAAGAAAAGTGAATCTCTTAATTTTATGCTATAGTAATTAAACTAATTTACATGAATTGTGTATTTCGAGTTCTATTTTGACATGAATGTCAGACAAATTATTAAATTCATTATTTAAACTAGCCCGTGCATTGCATGGACTACCAACTAGTGTGACTCCCCCAAATCCAGGTACTCAAATTTCTCACAGATTTAGTGTTCACTCACTAAAATAAATAACATCTATCTACGCATAATAAATATAACAATAAAATTGCAATAGAAATCCTCCCAATAAAGGGTTACAACAATTTAACAAATCAATCGCATGTAATCTAACCTTAATACTTTAATACGGAAACATAACATATTTTAAATAAGTCTTAACATCAACATTCTCAAATAATAATCAAGTCTTCATCACTTGGTTGCTTTGCCTTTGCCTTTACTAGTAGATGACTCATTAACTCTTTCAACCTTAGCTGCAATGTTATTATGCAAGAGTGAGCAACAATTACCCACAAGTATAACAATAATAATAAAAATAATAATATGCGAATAAACAAGGAATACTGGATAATAGAATGCTTAACTGTAAGAACCGAAAATTTCATGAATAAATAATTATTTTGATATAATAAGAAAATGAATTGTTTATTTGAATATAAATATTGATGTGTTGGAAGATGAATAATTCAATTAGTGTAAATTGAATTTATATGAGGAATGAGAATTGTGAAATGTCTTGTGTGGCATATTGATGAATGAGGAAATTAACTAAAAGAGAAATAGTTTATTAAGAGGAAGACTAATTATGTATAGTTATATGATTCCATATAAGGAATGAATAAACTCTTTAACTAGTAATATAACCAATATGGAAGTTAATTCATGTCATGTAAAACTAGTATGGTGATAGAAGTTGGAACTGGCTTTGAGCTAAGCCATATTGGCACTGCCAAGGACCGGTGTAGCTGCGCCAGTGGCCAGTCTGGTAAAGGTTGGTTTTTATTGTAGAAATGAAATGGAACATTATTGTTATGTGTGACATGAATAAAATCATATGATAAGAATACATTCTAATGATATAAGATACCAAGTAGTACAATGATATCATATGCGACATTTTAATACAGAAATAATTAAGTAACTGTATACTCTAGAAAGTGGGAAAGGAATTAAATGGTTAAAATAAACATTTAATATTGAATAATGTTATTATAAGGTTATGTGAGTAGTAAAAATATCTATAGGAGATACCCGGACAATAATACCTAACTGCGTTATTTTATTATGTGTACCCAATGTACATTGATTATATGATGTGAGTACATAAATAATCCTTAATTTTCCTAATATAGTAACAATTGTACATTAAATTACATTTTTGGGAATTAAAGTAAATGAACTGAACAACTTAATCACATTGCTAAGAATTAAGCTCATCAGTTGCTCAAACAAGTACATGAACAGTAACCTATCACCTATTTACGTAACTCCCAAGCAGTGATCATTGGCTATGGAGATGTCTGATGGTGGGTAGTTAAACAACTTTTAATTAACCATTGTTTCCTTCTTATGCACCATGGGTTTCAATCTCAGTGTAAAATAAATGCCCAGTCCATCATTTCTCTATATAAAGCAACTACATTTTCATTTTTACGTTGCTGAAACTTGTCTGTGAAACTTTGTGAAATTGAGTCTGAGAGTTTGTGGTATAAAGAAGAGTCTGGCAATCTCATAAGGGAGAAACTAAGCATACTAAACGTCAAGAGGTATAAAAATCCCAACTTTTGTTCTTAGTTGGGTTTTGTCAAATTCTTAAAAATTACATGAATTCTTTGTCAATTGGTATGAGATAACATACTATCAAGTGTTTATGAAGTTTGTATACATGAATATAATCTCTAAGATTTAGTTTAAATGTGTTTGATGAAAAGGAATTGAAGTGAGAGTGATTATCTACAAAATAGAGTAATCTCACTGCTGTTGTCCCAGGAAGGGTGCAATTGCGCCCATTGTATACTAGGGTGCAGCGCAGCTGCGCTGGACTTTAGGGCCAGTTTCTGATTACTGTTGGGCTAAGATGTTGCTAACTTGAATTTATTACTTATATATATATACATGGATAAGAGGTATAACATGTTTTATAAAGCTTTCTTATGTGGTATGAAGTGATTAAAATGATTTAGTGAGAAGTTTATAACAAAAACTTAAAGTGTTAAAAATGAACTTTGATGGAATACATGTTCTACAAGTTCTGAACTTAGTAGTCTATACACATGACTGATTTCAAACATAAATGATTATGAGTTATGATTTATAGTTGTTGTATTCATGACCAACTTGTTAGGCTTTGTGTTAGAAAATATTTTAAAAGAAAAACTTGTTGTAACAAAGCTAATGTACATGAATGCTACATGATGTATGTTCTGATCTTGTGAAGATGTTAACATGACTTGACTATACATGATAAGAGCTTTAAAGATTGTCTTGTATGTGTTAAATTGCACCGTTCAAGCTTAAAATGATTTTAAAGGCAAACTTGAATATGTTTTCAAATCAAGTTGCATTAAATACGAGTATTTAGGTTCTAAAGATTTAAGATGTCATGTTTACGTTCATTACGTCTCTAAACATGATTCGTATGTGTTGATATAATGGAAGTAAACCAAACATGAGTTTGAAGCATGTTTCAAAGTACTAAACGATGATAGTTGTAAATAAATGATATGAACATTATGAGTATTGTATTAACAAATTATGTGATATCTCTATGTGGACATATGGCCAAAGTTATAAAGCATGGTGATTACATGACCTTTTATGCTTTAATTCCATGAAAATCATAAACTAAAACTTGTAAAAGTGAACTCAAGAATGGTCATATGCTTATGCGAAGACCTCTAGCATGTATGCATGTTAAGTGTAAGTGTATAGGTATGTTAAAGTTGGATTGAAATCGGGAGAGCAGAAGCTCAACTTTGGCCAGGCTAGAGGACAGTGCAGATGCGCCGTCCCTAAGCCTAGCCAGGGCACAGCTGCGCTATCCTGTAGTTAGTTATATATTTTGTTTGTGATCTGAAGTTCGACGCATGCTTATATGGTTACTTTAACTCGTATTATATGACTAGTATGCTATGTAATGTGTTAAGGAGCATGATAAGTGATAGAATTGAAAGTTTAAATATAAACTTTCAAAGTGATAAGTTTAAAAGATGTTTGCGAAATGAAAAACAATGATTAGAAACAATAATGTTTGACTTCATGGTGTCTTGTAAACTGATTCATGCTATAAATATACGATGAAGTATGCATAGAGTATAAGACTAAGTTAGAGGTTTATGTGTGCGTTTAAACTTACATATCATGAATGAGCATATGTAACTAATGAGTATCCTATACATACATATATATATATATATATATATATTATGTTAGGATTCGAAAGAGTGTTGATAAGCTATATTTTGGTGAACTACGCTTGAGGCAAGTATCCAAACTCTCTTTTATATTGAGCAAGTTTCCTAACTTACACAACTTTAAATTTTGTGTAAGTTCTCGAATTTCATTTGATTCGTATATTGAATGCAAGTACTCGAACCCTACTCTTTATTGAGCATTACTTGAACTTTTACTATTATTGATCGTACAAGTAGAACTTTGAAAGTATAATACTTCGTAATCTAGAAATAAAATTGATTACAAACCTTGATTTTGAACGATAATTGTTCATATATATACTGTGAAAGAAATTTGTCTAAGCCATTGCTTCGACTAGACTATTGATATTTGATCAAAATTTATCCAAACCAAATTAACTTGGTGCAGACTCTTATAACTGAGATGAATAACCCTCTTAGTAGGGGAATTATATATTGTTAAGAAACCGATGCGCACTTGAGAAAGATTAAATATAATGCATTGACATAGGGTACTTTATGCTAATTAAATGTAATGCTAATTATCAGTTTATTACTGTGAATTCTAGGAGAAGCTCCTAGTTCTTAGTGACTGTTCAGTATTCATTACTTTGAAATCTTGAATTGATTTATCATGGAATATTATTGATATTTTCTGTCCATAGCGACTATTGTTGATATTTATCGATACTTCTTGCTATCTCGAACTATCATTGTTGTTATACCCTTGAGATATTAAAGCTACATTGATTACCCTTTTTGCTATATTACTTGCTGGGCAAATTTGTTGCTCATTCTTGTTTTCCCTAAAAACATTTCAGTTAAGGCAGAGCAAGGCGGCCCCTCAAGCATTGATAAGGGCAAGGGCAAGGCTAATGAGTAGTTTATGTTTAGTGGAGACTATTATATTCATGTAATGACATAAGATGTGATATGTACTAGTTATATCTAAATTATGCTTAATTATGCTTAAGGAATGTAATAGATTTTTAAGTTACGAACCCTTGGGACGAGAATAATTATATTATGACAATGTAATTTATTCTAATATTCTGTTGTGTGAGATTTTGATTTATTAATAGAGTTAGTACGTGACAACCAAATTTGAGACAAGTTTTGTCTAAATTTTTGGGCATCACATTAACTTTTGAATCAAGATTAGATCAGGAATCAAAAGTATATCTGAGGGTCACAAGACCATGAACTATGTCCCATGTTATCAAGTATTTCTCTTTTAAACCTTTAACAGTCATAAGACTATATAGACCTTACTTCTTGTACTTAGAGGGATCATCCCTTAGTACCATGTATGTGCACAACATCTTAACACTATCGCATAATATAATCCCCCGTAACAGGGTTGTTCAACTCAGCTTTAACATTAGAGTCTACACCAAAGGAAGTTTGGTTTGGATTGACTTCATGGGTAATTTAGAGTTCAATAATCATCAACTAAGGATTAGTTGAATCAATAATAATTCACTATCTATTCAAGGTTTCAATGTGATAATGTAATCAATATTCAAATCAAAGATTGAATCTCAACTCTATACAATTGAATGAACATTGTATAACAAAAGTAATACTTCAAAAGAGTTAGAACATTTCATTTGGAATCATGAAATTGAATGATCAAGCTTTGAACAGTTCGAAACAAAGATACGAAGCTTGCTCGACAATAATAAGGCTTAAGAACTTGCTCACTAAAAGTTTAGAGTCATGAAACTTACATAATAGTAAACAAAATAGGGATGAAGAACTTGCTTAATGTAAAGAAATAAGGTTTAGGAACTTTCCTCGTGCATAAGCTATACAACTATAACACATATTCGTCAAAAACCTATATATATCATTAGCATCGCGATACCGATTAGTTAAATCAACATTAACCCTATATGTTTAATTCTCATTTAAATCCAACTTGTTAACATAATTCAATTTCTAACTTTTAAATTAACGTTACATCACCAATCTGAAACCATAAATCTAGCATATCAACACAATTCTTAAACCATATCTCAAGGCTTAAACTAATAGAAAGTTAAAGTTTTTCACAACTTATTAACATTTCACAATTTGAAATCATTATACACACGCTTATAATCTGTTATAAAACCTTATTACATGTTTAACAAATTATCAAGAACATTATACTAGGTTAAACCAACACATCGTGGGCTAAAACATAAAGAAAACAAAATGTTTCTGCTCAAGGGAGGGCACATCTACGCTACCCCAAGCCTTGGCACCAGTGTAGCTGCGCTGATGCTCAATCCCCAGAAAACTCAACAGGCACATCTGCACCATTTTTGCCTTTGATACCAGCGCAGCTGCGCCGGTACGCAGACAGAAACTTGCAGACTGTTTCCCTGCTTCACAGTTCAACCCAAAAAACCCATTTTTCTCCAACTAAACATACATTTAACATTTAAATAAATTACAAACTTAATAGTAATATCATCCAGCATGCATAACATGACTCTAACATCACAAACAACAAAAATAACCAAATTTAAAGGATTAAAATCATATTTTTGTTGTTTTACTCATTTTCAACACATTTAGCGTAATCAATCACCAAATCTTCATTTCTTAACCAAATTAAACTATATGAAATTGCATTCTTTTCGTAATTTAACATATGAACACAATCTAAAATAAATTTACAGATTATAACATGAATTGGACCTCAATTTTGGTTCTAAAATCATCATTTTGTACTTTTTATAACAAAACTAAAACTCCGTTTGTAAAACATGATTTCATGAATCAATTCGTTCCAAAAAATCATTTTCAACCCACATATAACATATTATATCCATCTAATATAATAAACAACCATTATTTTAATAAATCATCAACCAAATCTCTAATTTTGACTTCAAAATCATATATATGTCACTGTAAACTCAAAACTTCCTTTTTTTAAACAAAAATTTGATGGATTGATTCGCCCAAAAATTGTTTATAACATCACATATTAGATTATTCATGCATATTAACAATTTATAAATAACTTTTCAACAATTACTCATGAAAATTTAATTACAGAGAACTAAAATATCTTTTGATGGGAAAGTTCAAGAACATAATAAACATAGATTGAAAATTTAAATTCTCACCCTTTGATTCTTGTTTAGATGATGGGAAATCCTCTTATGATTCTCCAAATCTTCTTCCTCAAACTCTTTCTTTTTCTCAGGCTTAGGTCTTAGAAAATAAAATACGTGAAAATGAAATAAGACTGATGATATAGTGCATAGACTTGGAAACTGGCACAACATGGGTATCAGTTAAGCGCATCATGACTTTATCTGATCTCATGTTCTTAAGGCCATGTTTGCTTTTGGCTTTTAAGAACACCTTTTAGTTTATTTTAATTAATTTGTTTATTATATAGTTTATTTATCACACTTTAATTAATCAAATAATATTATTTAAATTTAATTAAATTAAAGGAAACATTACTCATTAAATCAAATTATGACATAGTTAAAATTCTCATTTATTAATTATGACAGTTCGTTAAACCTCTAATTAATTAGAATAACATTATAATTATTAACAACTCGATTAATTTAATACTTCTAAATAATTTATAACTTCAAACTATAAAATTATTTTTCATTAATTTAATTAATGTGACAAACTTAATTAAATTAATCTACAACAATAATCGACAACAATAATCTACAACAATGTCATTAAATATTTATTTAACTCAATAAATAAATAAAAAATATTTATTTAATTCAATAAATATTTTAAATTAATTACAAAAGTCTCATTTGTCACATATTTCTCTTCTTAAAAGGATTCTGTCCCCAGAATCACGATTTAATTAATTTGTCCCGTTACATTCTCCCCTTTACAAAGATTCTGTCCCCAGAATCGCTACACATATATTAAATAAATAAATGAGGGTAATTTTCATCATTTTTTCTTCGAGTTCCCACGTAGTTTGTTTAGCGTTGTGGTTCCTCCAGATTACCTTAACAGAAGGTATTACTTTATTTCTGAGCACTTCTTCTTTCATGTCGACTATCTGAACATTGACTTCTCCATAAAATAAATCTTTTTCAAATTGTAGGGGTTCTTATTTTATAACATGTTTGTAATCAGGCTTATATGGTCATAACATAGAAACATGAAAAACATTATGGATATGCCATAATGCTAGAGGTAAGGCTACCTCATAAGAAACTTCACCAATTCTCCTTAATACTTTAAAAGGTCCAATGAACCTTGGGCTTAATTTTTCCTTCTTGCCAAATCTGATTTTTCCTTTCCAGTGAGATGCTTTCAAGATAATGAAGCTACCAGATTGAAATTCTCGATTCTGTCAATGTTGATCGGCATATTTTTTCTGTCTGTCCTGAGAAGCTATCAATCTTTTCCTAATCATCTTGACAATCTCAACAGTCTGTTGTACCAATCCTGGTCCTAGCAATTGGCGTTCACCAACCTCATCCCAACATAATGGGGTTCTGCACTTTCTGCCATACAACACTTCATAAGGCGACATGTCGATACTTGCGTGGTAACTATTATTGTAAGAGAATTCCACCAACGGTAGATGATCATCCCAATTTCCTTTGAAGTCCATTATATATGCTCTTATCATATCCTCCAATGTCTTTTTTGTCTTCTCGCCTAGCCATCTGTTTGAGGATGGTATGTCATATTCATTCTCAATTGCATTCCCATGCATTCTTGTAGTCTCTTCCAGAAGTTTGATGTGAAATTGTGACGCGCCCAAATCCGGTTACTTTCAACCTACAGATATGGTGCTACAAGGTACTACTAACTATACATTCATTTCATTAAAATAACATAAAAATGATTGTATTTACTACATTTTTATTACAATAGTAATGAATCCTTTCCCAGGTTCTGCAACCAATATCATTCTTCATTTTGTCATAGTATAATTCATACAAATATTCTAGTCTATTACAGGATAAGCTACTTATCCATCTTAGATTTGCCTTTATCCTTATTGGAACCCTCAGTTCGCTTGATATTAGCTGTAATCATATATTTCAAGCAAGAAGTGAGAATAACTAGCTCAGCAAGTCTAGCAATATATAATACAAGTACCACGTCGAGAATTATATGATTATTCTTCACTAACTGAACAAATAGTTATGAAGTACTATGAAACATTGAAATAGCACTTTTAATTCTTATAATAATTCCAAAGTACATACAATAACTTAGGAATTCTGAGTAGGTCAAAAGACCATGAACATTCTCATTTGATTTTCATTCATAAAAAGGACAACCCTACACTAAGTCCGTATGTCCGATATATCTTACGAGCACTTCTAGGTGATTAACCTATAATACTCTATGTTGATCAACACTCATCCGTTAAACGTATCTACGTTTAAGTTTTGGCAACCTCACGTGTCCATCGAATAATCGATGTAAAACATTTTTGTTTATTCATACTCAGGCTTACCTTTGAATCCATACCAAAAAACTGGCATATGATATCGTTATCAATACTATATCGAAAGACTTGTAAACAAATCAATCCTACTCTTAAGATTTGTCTAGCCGAGTTAAAACTGACATTGGCTCTTTCGTAAAACAATTCATGTATAGTATATGAATGAGAATTTTGGGAATTTTGTAATTTATTATAAATATTTATTGAATTATATAAATATTTAAATTAGTTTATTTATTGAGATAAATAAATAATTGATGAAAATGTGGTGTAATAATTTAGTCAAGTGTGTATATTAACTAAATAAATTAATGAATGATAATTTTATTATTTGAAGATTTAATTTATGAAATAAATAAATTAAATGAATTATTTAATATTTAAGGAAATAATTAAATTAACTAAAATGATGTTTTGGTTTAATAATTAAATTAGATGTGTAATAATTTGTTGAGCATAAATATAATTATAGTGGAAATTATAATTGTAATTGTAAGTTATTAAAATTAATTAAATAATGGTGTGACAAGGAACTATATAATATAAGGATTATAAAAAAAAACTAAGGAAGGGAATATTAGTATAGCCAAACATGGCCTTGTGACCTTTGGCATAATATAACAGATGGCCTATTGGTTTTTTTACCTGATGTACGTGGGAAGCCTTCAGTTTATATCTTACGTGTATTATTTCCATCCTAAGGCTAAGCTAGAAACACAGTGTTAGAGAGGAACAGAGTAATCAACTGAGAGAGAGAGAGAGAGAGAGAGAGTTGGAGAGGAAATTGAGAAAGTGAAGAAGAATTGAAGTATCAAGGGAAAAGGGGGAAACATTATCAAGTAATCCTCTATCATTGTGTTTTCAGTAATCAAGGATTGAAGGTATAAAATCCTAAATTTATGTTCTTAATTTCTAATATAAAATTGTGTGAATTTGGATTATAATTGTTAATTAGTATATGTAATCAATTGGTTATCATCTATAAATGGTTTTTAGTAAGAGAGTTCATGAAAATCATGGTTGTGTTCTTGAGTTTTATTGGGAAAGAGGGAAAATTAGGTTGATGATTTGTTAGAGTAGTTGATATTTGTGTTAAAGATATATGGTTTATAATCTGTTATATGTTGCTTTCAAACGACTTTGGAGTATCAAATTCATGAAAATTGGGTTGTAAGAAGAAAATTAAAGTAACAGTGTATACATGTGTGAAAATGGCTTAATTGAGTCCAAAGGTTTATGTTTAATCCTTGTTATAATCTGTAAATTGGTTGTAGATTGTTTTAATACATTCAGAAATGAAAAAAACAAAATTAAAATGGTGTAATTTGGTTGAGAAACAAGGATTTGGCGATTGAATTCGCTAAATGTGTTGAAAATGGAGAAAACAACTAAAACTTGATTTTAATCCTTTAAATTTGGTTATATAAGTTGTTTTAGGTGTTAGAATGCTTGATTGTATATGTTATGAGGTTTTAGTTAAGTTTATAGTGTGTGGGTTAATCCATGTTACCGTGAAATTGGAATTTTTGGCTTAGAACAAAGTCTAAGTTTGTGTTATGCAAAACTGATTCTGGTGTTGAGCGTAGGCGAGCTGCCTCTAGGCGCGGGCGCGCCAAATTCAAAGGTAGACATAGCGCGGCCGCGCCAGTGGTCAGTTACACCCAGTAATGAACTGTTAATAGCATAACTTGGAGAATGTTAACTTAACATATTTTAATGATTGTAAAAGGATCTAAAACATGTTATAAGACGTAAAAACATATTGTAATCACAATGTTGAAACTAAAGATTATGAATTAGTAATTTGTGAAAGTTCGTAACATGATGTCATGAGAATTTGTGTTGATATGCAATCACCATGTCAAGTACTGTTATATAATTAGGAGTGCAGATTCATGGTACATGAATGATAAGAACAATCAAATCCTAAGCTAGAGATTATAGACTTGACTAAAGTAAGAAGTGAACCCATAAAGTTAATGTTAACATAAATAATTAGTATTGTGATCTTAACGGTATATGTAGGGTATTTGGTGAATATTTGTAATAATTGTGTAGCTTACACACGAGGCAAGTTTCCTAAACCCTAATTTTATATCGAGCAAGTTTCATATTTCTAATGTGATATTGTAATACAAGTTTCCTAAATCTTTTATTTACGTTGAACAAGTTTCTTGTTCCTAACTTGACATCGTTATGCATATTTCTAAAACTCTAATATTTTATTGAGCAAGTTCCTAATATTTGTTCTTGCCATTCAAAGCATAAACTGTTCAATTTCATTGTTTCAAATGAGATTTTCTAATTCTTCTGGATATAGCACTTTGTATATACAATGTTTATTCAATTGTATATTGTTGATATTCAATCTTCGACATAATTATTGTTGTTCAATCTTATATTATTGAGTTGAACCCTCGAATAACAAATAAACCTTTATTTGTTGGACTAATCTATATTTGATGAGTGTTCTAAAATTATAGAACCACTGATAAGCTAGTTCCAAACTAAACTTTCTTTCGTACGGAAAATCCTAAAGTCAAACTGAGATGAACAACCCTAATATAGGGAATTATGTACGTGTTAGCGTTTAGATGTTTGTGCATAATACATGGTATGAAGGGCTGATCCCCCTAAGTATGAAAGTAAAAGTCTGTATAGTCTAATGACTATTAAAGGTTGATGTAGAAATACTTAATAACCTTGGAACATAGTTCATGGTCTCAAAGACCCTCATATATAAACCTCAAAGTTGTTTACCAATCTTGACTCAAAGAAGAAGTTATTAATTATTCAGTATTCATTGCTTACTCTTACGTTACTGCTATTATCAGTCTTTATATCAATGAGCAATTGTTTGCTCACTCTTGTATTTAACATTGCAGCTAAAGTTGAGAAATTTGATGAGCCGTCTTCTAGCAAAGGAAAGAACAAGATGTCCAAGTGATGAAGAGTTATATGAATTGACTTACCGAATTTATGTTATAAGACTTATGTTATTATGTGATGTATTCCGCAAAATTATGTAATAATTAAAGGTTAGATTACATGGGAATGTTTTAAGTTGATGTAACCCTTTAATGGGGAAGATATTTATTTAAGTTATTTAAGTTATATCTTTATCCTTGTTTATGGGTAGTTAGATGTAAATATTTTTGAATGTGAGCACCAAATCCTGTGGGAATGAAGTACCCGGATTTGGGGGTGTCACAGTATAACATGAATCACAGAAACTTGGCTAACACGAAAGCTAGACAAGCATTAAGAAAACTTGCCTTTAAACGTCTTCAATTAAAATTCAACCGTTCTTAGTCTTTATAGTTTCTACATGATATATTCACATAGCATACTGGAATTAGCCACCAAACAATCTAATCATATTGTTTTTACCAACTTCTTTCTCTTCTATAACTTAACTGAATTTATTTCATTAATAATATTCGTTTCGAGTTACTTATACTTTATTACAACTTATTAATATTTATGTGTCATAAATCGACACTCAACATCCATCGGTTAAATACAATAGTAGTTGAAACCTTAATTGATACGTTAACTCATATGAATTCCTCTCAGATTACCGACATCGAACTTTGTATAGTACGTACATAGGTTTTACCTTAACTTCTTATCATTTACATATTATGCACATCTATTACATAATGTTTAATATTAGGACGCACGTTAAACTTGAATACGATTCACGATTTACGTGCTCGCACTTTACGTTATTCGTTTAATTACTTTTAATCAACGCTAAATTCCTAAGATCACCGCTATACATGTTATTTAGGAATTATCTTTTCATGTTTATTAAGTACATACATTCCCCATAGTTATCATGTAAACAGTTGGGTTCATAAATAACATAGTCATACTTTTTCTCTTACTGACGCTACGGCGCCCGTTTCATGTATACAAACGGCGCTGCAGCGCCGACCCTGAGCTTTTGAATTTTTTAAAGTTTTTCATTTCAATTCTTTCTGAGCTCGTAACTTGATCGTTATAATTTGGAATTGGCTCGTTCAAAAGCCAATATCTCACATATCTTGCATACTTCGAATTCATTTGGATAGAAGTAGTTTTTAAATCCGTTAACAATGAATTTACTATTTAAATTTTCTATTACGCGTTCGTTTAACGTTCGTGAATGTTCATAACTTGTTTCTTCGTTTTAAGTCAAAATTCGACCATTCTTTAGTCCACGACTCTTAATTATGTCATTCTACGATACAACATAAGAAACCAAGGTTTTTGAATTAAACAACGACTTTCAACGACCATTCCAGGAATTCTACGATTTCGACGATTATCGTCTAATTTCGTAAATTTTGCCATAACTTTGTTACTCGAGATTTATACACCAAACCAAATGGAATCAATCCATTGGTCAATTATCTATAACTGAACCAATCAATATGCATATAACTTAAGCTTGTTGGTTTTAAATTTGTCCATAAACAACCAATTCTACATTTTACTGGTTTTCTTTGATTAAAGCTCACTTAGACGCTTATGATTCTTACTTATACATGGCTTATTAATGTTTTAATTCATTAATAGCCATCCTTATTACTCCGAAAGAGACATGCTCCACCAATTCATACTTCTCTATGCAAAATATATAGAAAAGAACTGAAGACTAAAGTTTACGTATTGTTACCTTAGTGTTCTTCACGTTCTTGAGTTAAGCTTGAATACTTTGCTTTAATTCTTCTTGATTACCTGTTATTTCTCTTATCTCTATCTCAATATATTTTTCAATATTTATGAAACTCACAAATGAACCAACATAGCTTCTCTTATATAGAAAATCAAATGGAGGGCAAAATGGTCATAAGGCCACCTCCTTACTATTCATTTCTTTCCCACTAAGCTTCCTCTCTTTCTTGGCCACCAAGTAGCCGCCCCACATGCCCAGTGGAGTTCCCACACGGGTTGCCCCATGGGTTTTGCCCATCCGGCAATCCATCGATTCGACCCATAGTTTGGTTTCTTGGTTTGGGCTTAGAATTAATTCATATCGAGCTTATTTTGGGCTTGATTTAATTTAACGTTGGGCTTGACAAAGTCTAAGCCCAATTACTAAAGTCCATTAAAAATTAATCGTATTCTACTCGTATAATTCTCGTATTCTCTTCGTATATATCTCATACGATATTCGTATTATACGTCCTAAGAATCTTCATACTATACTCGTATAATAACTAGTATCATACTCGTATTTCTCATGTATAATAACTATACTTATTATACATAGTCATTTAATTCTCAAAACTTAATTTTCCCAACACTTAGGTTATAAGTCCACAGGCAAAAACTTTGTTTGTCATAACTCAAATATTATTATATATTCTATTTCATCTTAGAATTCTATCATTACACGTTTCTTAGAAATTCATAATTAATTCCCGAGCAGAAACAAATGAATAGTGTTTTTACGGAATTTCTCAAAAAACTTTTATTTTCATCCTGGAAATTCAAAATAATTAATCCTAGCACATAGCGAGAATCCTAACTACATCCTCACATTATAGGTCATAGAACGACCTTTACACAGTTTACTCACATAAATAAACAATTAAATTCATTTAATTCAAATAATCAAATAAAAATTTAATTCACATAAAATTTGATTTTGCTCAGGCATTACAAAAATGCGGATCTCGATAAAAAATAATAGACACTGGCACACCGTGCCTTAAAAAAATCTCCTTCACATACAGCTTTGCCAACTGATCTATGTTAAATCTGATCTTGATCGGTAAGAAATGTGCTGATTTCGTCAGTCGATCCATGATAACCCATACTGCATCAAAACCTTTCTGAGTCGTTGGAAGACCTACCGAAAAATCCATCTTGATATGTTCCCACTTCCATTCTGGGATTTCTAATGGTTGTAACAACCCACTTGGCCTTTGATGTTCTGCTTTAACTTTCTGACATGTCAAACATTTGGCCACACAATCGGCAACGTCCCTCTTCATATTCGGCCACCAAAAATGTTTTCGGAGATCCTGGTACGTCTTTGTATTCCCCAGGTGAATTTAATACCTTGAACTATGAGTCTTGTCCAAAATGTAATCTTTAACCTCTTGTACTGGCGCAATCCAAATTAGTCCCTTGAATCTCAACATCCCTTCGTTATCAATCTTGAATTTCCTTTCATTACATTTAGATATTATTTTCTTTATTTTCTCACATTCTTCATCTTTGAGTTGTGCTTCCTTAACCTTATCCACCAAGGTTGGACCGGCTCCCAATCGAAACAGTTTTTCATCTGACTCTTTAGGATATTTAACCTCCAACTCCAGTTTCTTCATTGATGAAATTAGCTCCTCCTGGGTAGTTAACATAGACAGTTTCTCTCGACCCTTTCTGCTTAAGGCGTCGACAATAACATTCGCTTTACCCGTATGGTATAAAATCTCACAGTCATAATCCTTTATTAACACCAACCATCTCCTCTAACACATGTTCAAATCCTTTTATGTAAAAATATATTTCAAACTCTTATGGTCTGTATATATTTCACACTTCTCCTCGTAGAGATAATGTCTCCAGATTTTCAATGCAAACAATACCGAGACTAATTCTAAATCATGGGTCGGATACCCCTTCTTGTAATCTTTCAGTTTTCGTGACGTATATGCAATGACCTTGCCTTTTTGCATAAGCACACAACCTAGTTCTTTATGCGATGCATCACTATACACCATGAAATTTCATGTGCTATCAGGGAGAGACAACACTGGTGCCGAACTTAACCTCTTATTTAGCTCTTATAAGATTTCTTTACACTTCTCCATCCAGATGAACTTCACTGATTTCCTAGTTAAATTCATCATCAGAGTCGCGATTTTGGAAAAATCTTGAATAAATCTTCTGTAATAACCTGACAGTCCTAGAAAGCTCCTTATTTCTGATGATGTCTTTGGCTAATCCCAATTCAACACAACTTCAACTTTCAATGGATCTACTGAAATCCCTTCCTTGTCAATCACATGCCCAAGAAATTGCACCTGCTCTATCCAGAATTTACATTTCGAACACTTGGCATTTACATTTCGAAAACTTGGCATACAACTTCTCTCTTATTAACGCCTTTAATGTCACCTTTAAATGTTCCACATGCTCTTCCTTAGTTTTAGAATATACCAGAATATCGTTGATAAACACTTCCGCGAATTTATCCAAAAATGGTTTAAACACCCTGTTCATTAGGTCTATAAATTTTGCAGGTGCATTTGTTAGACCAAATGACATCACTAGGAACTCGTAATGACCATAACGAGTCCTGAACGTCGTCTTCGGTAAATCCTCCTTCCTCACCTTCAATTGATGGTACCCACTTCTCAAGTTTATCTTCGAGAAATACCTAGCTCCTTTCAACTGGTCAAACATGTTGTTAATCCTTGGCAGTGGATACTTATTCTTAATTATGACCTTGTTTAATTCTTTGTTATCAATGCAAAGTCGCATCGACTCATATTTCTTCTTAACAAATAATATCGACGCTCCCCACAGTGATGCACTCGGTTGGATATACTTTTTGTCTAAAAGTTCTTACAGTTGCACTATCAACTCCTTCATCTCCACTGGAGCCATACGGTACGGGGCCTTCGATACTGGGACAGTTCCAGGTACTAAGTCGATCACGAATTCTAATTCCCTATCTGGCGGAAGTCCTGGCAAGTCATCTGGAAATATGTCTCCAAAGTCTCTAACGACAGGTATCTCTTCCAGTTTTGCACTTTCCTTTCGAGTATCGACTATGTAGGCTAAATATTCTACACAACATTGTCTCAATAACTTCCTGACATGCATCGTTGTTAGACAACTCGCTTGTCTGGGCGACTTGCCACCATAAAATACCACTTTTGACAGATTCGTAATGTTTACACACTTCCTTTGATAATTAATTATCGCTCCATAATTGAATAGTCAATCCATTCCTAAAATGACGTTAAATTTCCTAAGTTTAATCGAGATTAGATCTACCTTCATTTTGTGGCCCTTAATGTCCACCATACAGTTCTTGTGTACAAACCTAACATGAATTACTTTCCTATTCGCAATCTCTATGTTCAAAGGGTATTCTAATTCCTCTCTAGGCATTTAAATTCTTAGCAAAATCATCGGATATAAATGAACAAGTAGCACTCGAATCAAATAATACACATAAACATTAATATTATTGATCAGAATGATACTTGATACCACATCTCAGGATAGCAAAATATCTTACACGGTCATGTTGAAAGTTCTGACGGTGGTTCGGTTTGGCGGCGTCGGTCCAGTGATAGTCAGAGTACTACCACTGCTTTTCCCCTTATTTCCACTCGCTCATGCCCCTCCTGCTGCCTTATTGGGATAATCTCTAGCCAGATGATCCCTCGACCCGCAAGTAAAGCAAGCGCCCTTCTTAGGATTAGGGAAATTTGGAGCTATGTGGCCTTCCTTACCATAATTATAGCAAACCCTCTTCCCTTTCATGTATACCCCTAGGTGATTCTTCTCACAGGTAGTAAAGCCTCCACCACCTTCTTCCGACTTCCTTACTAATTCCTAGTAGACATATTATCATTCCATTTCCTCTTCTGACCAAGATCTCTACCACTATTGCTTCCAATAACTTTGTTGTTCTCACCTTCATTCTTCTTCTTCTTCTTCTTCTTCTTATATTCTTGATTATAGGTCAGAGCATCGCTTCCACCTTCTGCAATGATTTCCTTTTCCAAAACTCCCACAAAAGTGTTCAATTGGAACATTGACACCTTACTGTACAACCATGGCTTCAACCCTTGTTCAAACCTCCTAGTTTTTCTCTCATATGTGTTCACCTGATAAGTTGCGAACCAAGCCAACTCATTGAATTTTGCGGCATATTCTGGCATCGACATTTTACCTTGTTTCAACTCCCGAAATTGAACCTCCATCTAGTTTTGAGAACTCTTTGGAAAATACATTTCAAAGAACATCTCCTTGAACCTATCCAATGTGATCACACCCTATCCTCCTTTAACCTTGTTCTCCTGCCACTAGTAGCTGGCCTCTGACTTGAGCATAAACATTGTAAAGGTGGTCTTCTGATCATCGTTGAACCTTGCAACATAAAATACCTTCTCCATTTCCATAATATAGGTTTGAGCTTTGATCGGGTTCATGGATCCCCTAAATTCTGGCTGTCCTACCACTTTGAAATCCTTAAATGAGGTAGCTTGAGCTTGCAACTGATTTGTAAGTGCTCTAGATAATAGGTTTACCAACCACTGAACAGGATTAGCGTTGGCATTGTCGTTGTTGTTGTTGTTGTTGTTGTTGTTCGTGGTTCCTTCATGAGCTTGTTGACGTGCTGGGCGTCTTGTTGGTGACATTTTGTGTTTAAGATATACACTTATTAGATCATTACTCAATTCTTAAGTATTTAAGACTTAACTTAAATATTTTAATATTATCACTTAACACTTAACATCTTGAATAAACATTGATATTTTAGTCATTAATAACTTTCAATAGAAAGATAGCATCACTGCTATTTACATCAACTATCCCGATATAAAGAATCTTCAGGATTAAATCATCATATTCCACTGCTTATATTTGTGACGCCCCCAAATTCAGACCAATCATATCTCGAATTTGGTTCGTCACGTACTATAATTCTAATGACTAAAAACATCTCATGCAACGAAAATAATAGAATATATTACACTTATTTAATATAATCATTCACGTCCCAATGTCTCGCAACCGTTACTAATACATGACAACTTAAATTAAGCATAACTTAATATATCATAGTAAACAAGTTTTTCTACAACACAATAATAATAGTACATTCCTAATACTATGAAGTAACTACTCCAAAGCCTTCTCTTTACCCTTGTCCTTGCCAGAGGGTTCACTACGTTTTGCCTTAACTGAAAGTTTTAAGGAAAACAAGGATGACCAACAAATTTGCCCAGCAAGTAATATCGCAAAAATGAAAAATCATATATAGAGTGAAATCTTCAAGGGTATGACAGTGAATAACAACTCAAGAATTATCAACAATTCTCAATAAAGGTCACTATGGACTGAAAGATATCAACAAGATTCAACACTTAATTAATTCAAGATTTCAAAGTAATGAATACTGAGCAGTCACTAAGGACTATGAACTTCTACTACAATTAACAGTAATAAACTGATAATTCTACAAAACGAGTACAATAGGTGATCAGCCTAAAGTACCATATGTTATGCATAACATTTAATCAATCTCATATGCGCGCATCGGTTCTCCGGCAAATATATAATTCCCTTACCAAGAGGGTTGTTCATCTTAGTTATAAGAGTCTGCACCAAGTTAATTTGGTTTGGATAACTTTAGATCATATACCGATAGTCTAGCCGAATCAATGGCTTAGACAGCTTTCTTTTAAAATATGAACATAAGCAATTATCATCCGAAATCAAGGTTTGAAAATTATAAGCAATTTCATTTCAAAACTACGAAGTAGTAAGTTATGAGATATGAATCATAATTGCAAGAACTTACTTGTAAGAGCAATCATAGCACAAGCTCGGATGATATTCCATAACAATATGGTTAGGAACTCACGTCAATGAAATAAAGTTTAGATTTTTGCACAATATTCAAAGTTGTGTAAGTTAGAAAACTTGATCAATTTAAAATAGAGTTCAGATACTTTCCTTTTGCGTTGACTACCAATGTGACACCCCCAAATCCAGGTACTTCATTCCCTCAAGTTTGGTGTTCACTTAATAAAAACATTCATATCTAACTACCCAATTACAATAAAATTAGATAATAAGCCTTCCCATTAAATGATTATATTAATAAAAATCTCCCAGGTTATCTAGCCTTTAAATACAAACATTCATATGAGAAAAATTAAATAACTTCATTACAATAATTCAATTAAAGTCTGACAACCAAATGTCAACATGTTTACAAGTCTTCAATACTTGTTCATCTTTCCCTTTTCTTTACTGGTGCTAGGTACATCGACCTTCTCAACTTTAGCCGTAATAGTTATATAAGCAAGAGTGAGCAAAAAATGCCCACTTAAAATAATAATGAATAAAACGTTACAACAATTGCCAAATAAAAGGCTCAATATAACTGAACAATAGGTTCTATCAGCGATAATCAAAATCTGAATCATATATCTGAGGGTCACAAGACCACGAACTATGTCCATATTTATAAGTAATCTTCCAACTTAAACTTTAACAGTCATAAGACTCTAGGGACTCCTCGTACTTAGGGGGATCAGCCCTTCGTACAATGTATTGTGCACAAACATTTCAACACAATGCGTAAATTATCCCCTAATAATAGGGTTGTTCATCTTAGTATTTAGAATACAAGTCCGTCCCAAATTAAGTTACATTTCAAGGTAATTTGGAATTCAACGAACATCAACTAAGGATTAGTTGAATAAAAAAGGGTAATAATATTATGCTATAAAATAAATCGTAACTGAATCAACATTGTATGTTAAGGTCACGCTTTAGGAATAATGTATTGTGCAATGTATATTAGGGGGATCAGCCCTTCGTACAATTTATTGTGCACAAACATTTCAACGCTATGCGTAAATTATCCACTAATAATAGGGTTGTTCATCTCAGTATTTAGAATACAAGTTCGTCGCAAAGTAAGTTTGGTTTGGATACATTTCAAGGTAATTTGGAATTCAACGAACATCAACTAAGGATTAGTTGAATAAAAAAGGGTAATAATATTATGCTATAGAATAAATCGTAAGTGAATCAACATTGTATGTTAAGGTCATGCTTTAGGAATAATCTAATAGCATAAGTCTTGAATAACATAACATACCTTGCTTGAACAATATTAAGCTAAGGTTAGAAATCTTATTTAAAATTTAGTATGGAGCATGCATAATAAATAGTAATTGAACGATAAAACTTGTTCAACATTAGTCCATCAGAATTTAGAAACTTGCATGCTAAATAACAAGTTAAGGACTTGCGTTCAATACACGAATTGAAAGAAGTTAAGAAACTTGCATAATATTAATCGAACTAGAAACAATAAACTTACTCAATATAAGAATAAGGTCTAGGGAACTTGCACAATGTAACAATAGAACTAGCTTAACGAAAGTGTAGAGTTAGAAAACTTGCCTTGCGTGTAGGCTAAACCGTAATAATTTGATTCACAATATCCTAATTACATAGCATTAGGATAAAATTAGTCACTACAGATACTTGTATACAAATAAGTACTTAATTCATGTATGGCTTGATATTAAACCAATAATCAAGTTACATCAATAAAATAATAATAACACTCGTTAAGTATTAATAATATGCTCATTCATAGCACTGTAATACCACAATAATACAATTACATTTTTAACAATCATAGTATTGCATTACATCAACAATTATAGACTCTGTGTAAAAGAAAACTCCTTCCTGACCCTACAGCTAACCGGCGCTGCGGCGTTATAGTTTGTACTATGGGCGGCAATGCGGCGCGGCGTTAGTGCAGCGACGCGAATCACAAGCCACTGGTCGGTGCTGCGACGCGATGTTGACGCTGTGGCACCGACTTTGGCGCTGCGGTGCGAAGTCTTGGGCCGGGGCACTGATTTTGGCGCTAAGGCACCGAACATACAGAATCGAGCACGAAGAACATAACAAAGCTAACTTTGTTGCTGTATCTTACTTTCTAACACGAATTTATAATGTATAACTTACATAAATTACACATAAACATTACCAAGCATACATATACTAATTTAGCACAACTTAAATAACAATTTTAGAAAATTAAATCCTTAAAGCCATATTTTAAAACCAAAACTCTATGATTGACATTATCTGACAAAATTAACTGTAATTCCACAATTATACCCTAAATTGATTCCTTTGAAATACGTTCTTTTTATTTCCTAACAATTCAACATATTTCGGTTCAATTTCACAAATTTGTATACAATTTAACCACCAAATTTGTTACTGTCATAAGCCATGTATATGAACATACACTGAAAAATAGTTTCTCTTTCTTTTAAAAGTAATTAACATAATAATTCTTGTCTAAACACTAGTTCTAACATCACAAACCCATATAATCACCATAGTTCAGTTGTATAACAACAATTACAAAAATTTTGAATTCATAGCAAGTATTAAAACTCATGAACATGGAACATCATGTATATAATATTAAAGTGTTGGAAGAATACCTTTTCTTGCTTTAAAACTCCTTGCTAACAACTAAGAATCGCTTGAAAACTCATAACATTCTCTCAATCTCTCTCTAGTCTCTCTCAAATTCTCTTTGAAAACCTTCTTTCATTTTCTCTGTTATTTTCTTCTTAGGCTTACGCTTTAGACCAAATACAGTTTACGTAAATTAAACAAAACCAACGTACGATTTTCAAACGTCTAAAACCGACGCTACTAATGACCTTATTAAATCAGCGGTTACCAAAATTATTATATATTATTTATATTTTGTTTATTTATTTTATATTATTATAATTCAAAATTCAAAAATCCAAAAGCCATAAGGTTCTGTTTGGCAAAACTCTTTAAAAATTAAAGACTTAATATCTTTAAGCCTTGTTTGGAAAAACTAAATTAAACTCCTTTAATTTATTTTAATAACACATTTATATCATAGTTATTTGTCACACTTTTATTCCCAAATTAAATTAAAGTATTATAATAACCCATTTAATCCCTATCAACTATCTAATTTAATTATTAACTTAAATTAGAATATTATCTCATAATAATTAATTTTCTTAATTCATTAATTATTTATTTAACAAATAATTAACCAAATCAAATAAAATCAATTCAAACAAATATTTATTCGATCAATAAACATATCAATTAAAATATTTACCTAACTCAATAAATATTTTGAATTACAATTTAAAATTCTGGATTGTTACATCCAACTTAAAGCTTACTGGCACCCAACGAACTATATTACCCTATTCATGTATAAACACATCAGTTATACAAGTTTAATATGTACACCCTTCATCTTAGTGTGCTGTGATACACGAGTGTAATTAATCGATACTAAACATATATTGCTAATCTTCTCTTAGCCTCACGATCTCATACGCATATCATCACATAACATAAAAATCAGTTTCTAATACACTATGACATTAAAGAACATAGTTTGACATCACATTTTGGCTTTTAAGGTTATAAACACTTATTCATCTTATGATTCTTTCATTAACATACTTACTAACACATGAATACTATACTGGACATGTATCACAGGTTAAGGTAACAATATAGGTATAAACAAACCCTCAAATTATTTACAGAATATTGATCCTACTGTAGGGTGGCGCGGCCGCGCTGCTCCTGGTGCAAACCAAAACATGGCTACTCCTGCAGAAAGTGAGTGTACACCTGTAACGACCCCAAAATTCATACAATTTAATTCTCGACTTCGGTTGTTAATAATACATTCAACCTCTAATTTTACATCATTAAACGATACTACAACCATTGAAATTTGCAGAATAATTAAAATTTTCTATTACGAACTATTCTCGTTCCCAAAACTTTCAACCTTTACATCTAAATATTCCAGAATCATTTTAATACTACAAGAGTTTACATCGTAAAATGATATTAAAATACAACATTAATACATTTACCGAAATATTAGACATGGTTTACAAGAATAACAACTTGGCAAGGATATTAAATCTTCATGTATCACTTTTGATCCATATCAATCAAGTAGCATATAGCGTTACCTTCAATTCTTGAATATGCAGAAATGGTTATTTGCAAGAATGAGGTCGATCGCTCAGCAAAATTTAACAGTTTTCATGCATCAGGTATCACATAATAACATTTTCAACATACAAGAATAATCATAAAACTAACATAGCATACACGTTGTAGCTCACATAACAACTATAAAGATTGAGTTCCTTACTCAATCAACATTCATAGCTCAAGTATCATAGTCATAGATTGACTTTCATATTTCATACTTTTGACATATATAATACATAATACAATAAAATTTTAAAGCAGTTCATCATCAAGTTCACATAGCAAAAAGGAACTAAAAGACTTGCCTTTACCAGCGTTTTACCAACACGCTAATACTTCGCGTCCTTGTACAACCTACACTGTATGTGTATTGATAATAAACAAAATCAATACTCGATCTCATGATCAAATTTATTCTAAGACCTTACATTATCTTAATATCCTTTATAATATCTTTATAGACATCTAACTGTGTTTTATATACAACTTGATTTTATTTTCATTTTCATCACCACACATGTTAGACTATCGTACTTGTAGTTTAATGTGCGTATATCACACCATTTTATTATACCACTTTTGTAACAATCAAGAATTTTAAATTGTAATTCCAAATATTTATTAAATTATATAAATATTTTAATTGATGTGTTTATTGTTGAATAAATATTTGTGGAATTTGATTTGATGTGATTATCTATTTGTTAAATAAATAATTTATGAGTTAAGAAAATAAATTGTTATGAGATAATATTCTAATTTAATTTAATAGTTAAATTAGAGAGTTGATAGGGATTAAATGAATTATTACAAAGTTTTGATTTAAATTAATAATTAAAGTGATATGTTAATTTATTAAATAAAATTATAATAAGATTATAATTTTGTGGTAATTGGTTAAGTGGATAATTTATTTAATATGTTGTAATTAGTTTATTTAACTAAGGTTGGATATGGAAATCTGTGACGCCCCCAAAATAAGGTATACATCACCCATCTTGAGTCGCCAGATACATGGTACAGAATTCAAATACAACTGTCGTGTACAATACGACAAAACATAAACTGTGAGTTTGAATACAAATATTGTCTACTAGAGAGTATACAAACTCAAAAGGAGTCCTCATTACAATTATTATCACACTATTTCACAGAATAGTGAGGACTACTAATACACCATCTAGGACCATCACTCTGTTCTCCGACTAGTCCCAGCTACGTTCTCATTTCTTGAAGAGAACAGTGAAAGAAAGGGTGAGCTCAACTAGCCCAGTAAGAAATATTATGACTAAGATAATGCAGAATAATTTATCGTTAGCCTTCAACAATGTTAAACTGATAAAATATAATAAATATCAAGTTTAACTGCAACGGAACAAGCAATCCATTAAAAGAGTCAAGTAGAGAATGAAATCTACTATCTTTTATGATTTAAAAGGTTTTTCATCACTTTTATCGTTGGGACTCAGCTTAATAAATAATCCACATCATTGAATCACCCCTGCACTACAGCCAAGGATATTCTTTATTATCACGACCACAATTATCCATGCACTACGGGCCAAGAATATTTGTGTATTCATTAATGGTCATGATCATGGCAACAACTGTCCATCAATGCACTACGGGCCAATAAGGACTTTTACCATATCACTTGTAACATTACGGTAATGATTACACCGAATAATCCCTGGTCATAATCATACCAAGTCCATCTATGCACTACAGGCCACATATGACTTTTAACAAAATATAAACATGAGGATGATGACAATGATATAAAAATTCAATAAAACAAGTTCAAGAATTAATTTATCTAGGAATTGATAACGTCCAAATTGTCAACATGATACTGTTTTGTATAGAAAAAATTCAAGAATGCTCAGAAGAATATTTCCATGAAAAGATACTGGATGAAGCGCAAATATCAAGGATATTCCACAAATTTCATGGAGTATAGAAGTCAAAATTTTAACAAACTGAGTATAAAAAAGAATGGAATAACTAAAGAAATCACCATGCATGCGATAGACCGCATAGGCAGGTTATTCCAACAGAATAATAAATAACGGAACCAGGTTCGGCGTAAAACGCAAAGACAAGATATTCCAACAGAATAATAAAGGATGGAACCAGGTCCGGCGTAAACGCACAGACAGGATATTCCGATAGAATAATAAAGAACGGAATATTAGAAGAATTTCACCAAGTATAGGGTATTCCGCGTATACAGGTTAATCCAACAGAATAATAAAGAATAGAATAACAGAAGTTCTCTTCACGAACACAAAAGAAATAATAACCCTTACGGGTACAACAAATAATATTCCCTACCTTAGAAGAAACTGGATATTGGAAAAGTGAAGTAACAAAATACTTTTCTTCTTTCTCTCTATAGTTTCTCTCTGTAGAGTTTCAGTGAATTCATAAGAAATAATGAAGGAATGAGCTTCTATTTATATGAAAATGGAATGAATAGTAACTAATTCATGAACGGTCCAGATTGATTTACTATTAAACGGACGGTCCATATAGATTTACTATTAAAACATAAAACAACGATCCATACTGATTTACTATTAAAACTTTAAACTAGCGATCCATATTGATTTACTATTATAACTCCACCAGCGGTCCATATTGACTTACTATTATATCTTCAATCAACGGTCTGAAAAATTAGCACATCTCCTCATGGAATAATATTGTACCCAAATACCCGAATGCACAATACTAGAGTGAATCGTAACTGGGTGAATAATAACTCATGAATATTAACTCGTGAATAGTAACTCATGAATAATAACTCGTGAATAGTAACTCGTGAATAGTAACTCATGAATAGTAACTCCGACACGAAAAGTTTCCCGAATACGCAATTGAACAATATATCCTCCAGACATCAATTATACTAACACAAATAAGTCTAACACAATGGAACTATAAAATTCATCTTTAATCAACACAAATTTATTCATCATTAATATTATAATTCATAATATTTAACAACCAGGTTGTTCCCAGGAAAGAAGGGGCTTTCCGATAAGGATTTCTCTTTATTGGCAGGCAATTAGGTGACCAAACCTCTCCTTGACAGAACTTCTAGACATTATCAATATTGCAAATAATAATATGAATAACTTTGTCATCTCAATTATTGATTTAATAATATATCATATAATGCAATTGATACTGAATAATAATTGAATCAATAATATGAGAGATATGATGCAGCAATTACTGTAGCAATAATTGAGTATAACTGAGTGACTTCTCACGTAAGCACCAATAATCAATACCGTGTGCTACTGTACAACTACACGTATTACGGTACTTTTACTATCGGGTAGTTCAACAGTTTTAACGGTAACACCTCCGCCGTTATTTTCATAAAGTATTTTTGTTGTTTTCTCAATCCGACAATAATTCCGTTGTGGGGTCCACCAATGATTGTGTTGTTGTACGAATATTCCCTACTAAAATGAATATTCCTCGACCAATCGAATATTATATAACAACTTGTGTACTTTGCAAAATTTATAAATATTACCCACAACTATAACATTATATCAAATCAATACCATAATATTCAAAAATATAATTCAAAAAAATTATTTTTTATTCATAAAAGTTGGGGTCTTACAAAATCTAAATAAATAATATGGGACTATAAGCTATATTATAAATTGTTTATTAAAATAAATTATAGTAGTTTCAAATGGGTTTACCCAAACAAGGCTTAAAGATAATAAGTTTTTATTTTAAAAGTATTTTTGCCAAACAAAGCCCTATGACTTTTGAATTTGAATTATAATAAATAATATAAATAAAATAAATCAGAATAATAACTAAAATATATTTTATAATCGATGTATGTTTAAGTTTTTGTAACTGTTATTTGAAGTATGTGTATAATGGCCATCATTTTTTATTCTTATGCATAAGTCATAGTTGGTTTTACGTGAAAAGTAGTTGACTTATACTGATACTAAGAAGAAGAGAGAATTGAGAGAGTTTGAGAGAAAAGTTCTGTGATTCCAAAACATTTTCTGTGTTTTAGTAAGGATTGTTCAAGCAAGAGAAGGTATACTTCCATAACCTTAATATTATATATGTATGTTCTACGTCATGAATTTCAAGTCTCTGTAAATTCAATATTTGAAGTGTTGTTAATACAATTGAGTTATTATGTTTTTGTGTAATTGTGATGTTATAATTCACATTTAGACAAGAATTAGTGTGCTAATCATGTTAAAAAGAAAGAAAATTGTTTACAGTGCATGTTGATATATATGGCTTGTGAAAGTACCAAATTTGGTAGTTAAGTTGTAAACTAATCTGTAAATTAAGCCTTGAATATGTTAATTCAGTAAGAAACAAAGATGATGAAATTTGAATGAGTTAATTTGGTGTATTATTGTAACCTCAATGTTAGTTTTTGTCAAGGATGTCAAACATGGAGTTTTTGCATAAAACAGGGAATTCAAAGGTTTCAAATTTGATGTTTATGTGGTTTATATGGGTGAAAATATGTTAAAGACCTTAAGTTATCTTTCTGTGAAGTCTATGTAAATTATATGTGTTAAATTGGTTACTAGTAAGTAAGTTGTAGGCCTAATTAGCTTTGTTTGTGTTCTTCGCGCCCGAAACTTTAATTTGGCGCCGTAACGCAAACTCTCGCGCCGCAGCGCCAGGTCTCGCGTCGCAGCGCCAGGTCTCGCGTCACAACGCCTATCACAGGCCTGTGCCTCACGCCGCAGCGCCAGTGCCGCACCACAACGTCGTTCCCAGTGCAAACTGGGGTGCCGCAACCCCGGTTAGCAGTGTGGCCAGAAAGTGTGTTTTAATTATACAAATCTGTAATTGTCGATAAGGTGCAATGTTATGACTGTTAAAATGTGATTTTCATGTTGTGGTGTTATAGTACCAAGATTGAGAATATTATTAACAATTAATGAGTTATTGATTTAATTAATAGTGTGACTTGACTATATGATTAAAACTAAGCCATACATGAAATAATACTTAATTGTGTACGAAGTATATGTAGTAACTAATTATGTCATGATGCCATGTGTATAGGGTATTTTGAATCGAGTTATTACGATTTAGCTTACACGCAATGCAAGTTTTCTTATCTTTAACTTGTTTCTTAGTATGCACGTTTTTTTTATCTTTAACTTGTTTCTTAGAATACAAGATTTCTTTACCCTATCTTGTTTACAATTGGGCAGGTTTCCGAACTCGAACCTCTATTTTGAGTTTGTTCTATTTACCCTTATATTGAGCAAGTTTCTATTGTTCAACTTGCTATTGATTATGTATGTTCAATAATTCAATTCTATTACTAAACCAAAATTCTAGCCTTAACTTAATATTGTTCATGTAAGGTATGTTACGTTATTAATTGCTTATGCTTTTAGTTCATTTCTAAAGCATGACCTTAATATACAATGTTGATTCATTTATGACTTATTCCATAGCATATTGTTATTACATTTATGATTCAACTAATCCTTAGTTGATGTTCGTTAAACTCTAAATTACCTTGAAACTTATCCAAAACTAAACTTACTTTGGTGCAGACTTGTATATTAAAACTGAGATGAATAACCCTATTATAGGGGATTACTTACGCGTAAGAATTTAGATGTTTATGCATAATACATTGTACGATGGGCTGATCCCCCTAAGTACGAGAAATCCCTATAGTCTTATGACTATTTAGGTTTAAGTTGAAAGAATACTTATAACTTTGGACATAGTTCGTGGTCTTATGACCCTCAGATATATACTTCAATTTCTGTTTTTGATTATCATTGATAAAGAATATTATTCAATCCTTTTAGTTCTCGGAGGCACAATAGTTATCTAGAAGTGGGGTTAAATAGATATTTAAAATTCTTTTCGAAATACGAAATACTTTGTTAGTTTTGTTAACGATTTAAACACAGCGGAATTATGATTTGTTTAATCTCCCTTTTAGATATGGTGAGTTAATGAGAGTGAGGCAGTTATAACAGTTATAGCAGTTATAGCAATAATGTAAGAGACACAACAATTTTAAGTGGTTCAGAGCATTTAAAGCTCGTAGTCCACTCTTCTACTCCGCGAGTAGGAAATCCACTAAGGATATCTTTTACACTTTTTGAATCTCACAAATTCCTTCTAGACCAGTAGTCTAGGCACTTCTTAGTTCACTCTTGAACCCTTCAAGTCCAGTAGACTTGGTTCTTTACAGTTCACTTAGAACTCTTCTAGTCCTTCTGACTTGGAACTTCTTTCTTCACTTGATTGGTAGTTGATGGGTTCTTGATTGGTGCTACTCAGTTGCCGTTAAGCTCTTGTTCGAAAGAACTGAGTAGCTGAGCAAGCTTTCTCTTTTTCTCAGATTGTAGAGTTGAGCATTGAGTGTTCTTCAACATTTTTTTCAATGCTTGATTCTTTTGAATTATCTGCAGATGTTTTGCATATATGTGATCCTTGAAATCTATCCGTTGAAGCCATCCGTTAAAGCATTAAATGCATTTGACATTTCTGAACTTTAATGGAGACTTTTCTGTACAACTTCTGAATTGCATTCTGTCCCACTGACACAGCAGACTGCTTTATCACCTAACACCTGAAAATGTGTTTTCCTCTGACCCATAGTCATTTCCTTAGCTTCTCCAATACGTTTCTTTGTTGTATACTAAGGATATATTTTATGCCATTGGGACTGGTGAGTACTTCAACGTTTATAACTCTTTTCACATTTGTTGAGATTTATCTTTAAACAAATTGTCAAGGCTCAATGCTTTTGACACAAGTAGATGACACTCTATGATTCAGATCGTGATGTCTTGTCACCTTGGTGCTTAATCTGATGCTAGCAAACGAGAACACTACGATTTCTCTTAAGGATTGGCACACTAAGATCTTCACTTGCTTATCTTGCAGACTCTACGTTTCCGAGAACACACTACGATCTCTAAGTTGGTTGCGGCAAACGTCTAGGCCACTTTACGATTTCTGGAAAGGCCCTTTTAAGGCAGACATACTACGATCCTCGATGCTCTATGATTCTTTCCTGGCTTCTGCAAACTCTTGATCAGCTCAATAGACTACGATTTCATTGAAGCCTATCTATTACATTTCAAGACATAGATCAACATTGTGACGCCTCCAAAATTAGGTATACATCACCCATTCTGAGTCTCCATATACATGGTATAAAATTCAAATACAAATTCATTTATATAACTGTTGAACTATCGTATAGAATACGACCACAGTTAACTGTGAGTTTTAATACAAATGTTTGTAACTCTCATGGTGCCTCGACCACAACCTTACAATGGTACTTTACATAAAAGTATAGTCAAAAATTGTTTTAGAAATTAAAATCTTTGGGAAGTGCTCAAGGAAACCTTCGTACATGGGAGGCCATGCGTCTAGGTTATAATAGATATCATATGTCCACAGAATTATCCTTGGTTGACCCAATAGACCCCAAAGAAAAACAAGAAGATTACTATCATCTTCTTTCCAATGGCGAGTCTTCTCTTGACATATAACTATCTCCACTGTCTCCAAGTGAATATTATATTTCAAATAAACTCCAAGATCATATAGGTAGTGCCCGTAAATATACTCAGCAAGTGGATGCGCACAATCCTATCTTATGATAACACGATATTGTATGTCATTAGACATCTTGTATGATAGTGGCAAAACACCATTCCAAAGTTGGGTTCACCTCACCCTATTCAGTTCACCAAAATTAAATATCAAATGACGTATACAATACGACACACTTATCTAAAGTTCTCAATAAAATTATTTCCATACTATTTAGGAAGAACCTCCACAGCTATAGACCACAGTTCCATTCCCCTGTTATCCCCGCTCAACCCGGCAACACTTTTATTACCTGAAAGGAATTGTGAAGCAGAAAGGGTGAGCACAACTAGCCCAGTAAAGAATATCATGACTAAAGCTAATTTACATCATCAATAGCCTTCATCATTAATAAATCAGAGATTTAGAACATATGGTAGATGATAAAACTTTTTAACCATAGTTGCAACGGAATGATCAATCCATTAGAAGAGTCAAATAGACCACAAGGTCTATTATCTTCTCCATGTTAAAAGTCCACCAATAATATTTTATCCCTGTAAAATAAATCAACAGTTCCTGTCCACAATCATATGAATAACTCATAATCATAATTGTGGTTCTAAATTCCTCTTCGCAACCAAGACGAAGATAATTTTCATCACCTATCTTCACCTGAAACATCAAAAATCATGGTTATACCAACACAGAATTCCTGCTCATTATGATACTAATAAATTCATCTTTGCACTACGGCCAAAGATATTCATTAACAATTCATCTTTGCACTACATGCCAAAGACATACAACTGTATTTTAGAAGAGTCAAGTAGAGCATGATATCTACTATATTCTATGAATTAAAAGTGTATAATAAATATTTTATCGCTGAGACTCAGCTTAATAAATAATCCACATCATTTAATCACCCCTGCACTACGGCCAAGGATATTCGTTAATATCACATCCATGAATTTATATTTCATCGCTGAGACTCCGCTCGATAATCAATCCATATCACTGAATTATCCATGTATTACGGCTAAGGATATTCGTTAATATCACGACCACGAATTATCCATGCACTACGGGCTAAAGATAATCGTGTTTTCATCAACAGTCATGATCATGCCATAAAACAATTCATCTTTGCACCCTTGGCCGAAGAGAATCCATAGCCATAATCATACCAAAAGTTGTCCATCAATGCACTACGGGCCAATGAAGACTTTTTCCACATCATTTGTAACATTACGGTCATAATTATACTGAATAATCTCTGGTCATAATCATACCAAGTCCATCTATGCACTACAGCCAAATATGACTTTTAACACAATATGAGCATGAGGATGATGACAATGATATAAAAATCAATCAAATGAGATAAATGATAAATATTAAACATTTATAATACAATTTATCCAGCGTTCAATAATAACCAAATGTTATCAATCACTTAATAATCTCATAATCTAATATCATTAATATTATAACAATATTTTAATCATTTCTTAAACTTATAAACAATTTATTTCAATTATTTACACTTTATCAAATAATGCATTTAATCATTCAAAAATTCCATACTCATAAAATTTCATCATCAATGATCAATTCCCTCATCAAAAATCTGCATATACCCTATATAGGATTCCCAAGCCATAAAATCCTATTTTCCAATTTTATTACTTCACATAACATATTTAATTCATTTACTCATAACTAGTTCATTTTCATGAAAAATACCAAATCAGTCCCAAAAATATTTCTTTTTTGAGATTTAGCAGGATATAGTCCCATCTTAAACATATATCATTCTCATAATTTTTAAAATTCATTTACTATTTTTCATATGGCTAAAACTGCCGAATATTTAGACATTTATCATAAATTGTACTTTTGTCCAAAAATTCTGAAATTTACGAGGTATACTCCTGTTATATACATGTACTCCCAATAAAATTTTTATCAATTTTGGAGTTAACCACAAGGAGTTATAAGGATTTACTTTTAAAATAGTTCTTTCCCATAAAATCCATAACTCTTAATCTATACATCCAAAAATCGTCATTTTTAACATAATCTAGAAAACTCATCAAATTATCATTTCAAATTTTTCAAGAATTTTTTAGGGTCAGAAAAATTATGAAACTGCCCCTGGCAGAAATCCCTTTTTAATGAAAATACTATATGTATGAATACGAAGAATCATTTATCATGCATGCGGTAATCCACATAGACATGTTATTTCAACAGAATAATAAAGAATGGAACCAGGTCATGCGTAAACGCACAGACAGGATATTCCAACAGAATAATAAATAATAGAATAACAGAAGAATTCACCAGACATGCGATAGACCGCATAGACAGGTTATTCCAACAGAATAATAAATAATGGAATCAGGTCATGCGTAAACGCACAGATAGGATATTCTGACAGAATAATAAATAATGGAATAATAGAAGAATTTCACCATGTATGCAGTACTTCGCATAGACAGGTTATTCCAACATATTAATAAAGAATAGAATAAAAGAAGAATTTCACCATGTATACGGTAGTCCGCGTATACATGTTATAGAATAATGAAGAATGGAATAACAGAAGTTCTCCTCATGAATAAAAAAGAAGAATACCCCTTACGAGTACAACAAATAATATCCCCTACCTTAAAAAGAAAAGTATTCCGACTGGTAGGGCAGGAATATACTTGAAGAAAACTTGCACTATCTTCTACGCTCAAAGCTTTCTTAAACTCTAAAGAAATATGCTCGAGATTACAGAAGAAGAACTTTCTCTATAGTTTCTCTCTCTAGAGTTTCAGTGAATTCGTAAGAAATAATGAAGGAATGAGCTTCTATTTATAGAAGAATGGACTGAATAGTAGCTAATTCATGAACGATCCTGATTGATTTACTTTTAATCGGACGGTCCATATTGATTTAATAAAATATTCTAATAAAACAAAATCTTTTAAATAAAATATAATATATTCTATTTATAATCTAATAAAATGAATAACTTTATAAAAGTATTCTGTTTTATATAAAAAGATTTTACTATGCAAACACTATACAAACACTATGCATAATAGAATATTATATATTCTATTTATTGTCTAATAAAACAAATAATTTTATAAAAATATTCTGTTTTATATAAAAAGCTTTTCTGTTTTATTACATTAATAATACTAATAAAACAAAACTTATCATCATTATTATTATTCACACTATTAATCGACTAGGTCGTTCCCAGGAAAAAGGGGGCTTTTCAATAAGGATTTTTCCCTATTGGCGCAGAATTATGTGACCAAACCTCTCCTTGGCATAACTTCTAGACATCATTAATATTGCAAATAATAATCTTTATAACTTTGTAATCTCAATTATTGATATAATAATATATAAAATATCGACAATAATTGAATCAAATAATGTGAGATACTATGCAGCAATTACTGTAACAATAATTGAACAAAACTGACTGACTTTTCACGTAAGCATCAATAATCAATACCGTGTGCTACTATGCAACCACGCGTATTACTATACTTTTACTACCGAGTAGTTCAACAGTTTTAACGGTAAAACTTCTGCCGTTATTTTCATAAAAAAAATATTTTTATCGTTTTCTCAATCCGACAATAATTCCGTTATGGGGTCCACCTAATAAATTTGAATACTTTCATTTCATGTCGTACGGATATTCCCCGACAAAAAGAATATTCCCTGACTAATCGAATATTCCCCGACACAACGAATATTTTATATCAGCTTGCTTAGTTTGCAAAAATTTTCAAATATTGCCCTTAACTTTAAACTTTTATCAATTTAACCATTTACGAAATAAAATAATAATTATAAGAAAATTGAATACTTTTATTTCTTAAAATTCGGGGTCTTACAAACCTAACATCTTTGATCTCTTTATCTATACATTCATTTACAGAATGCTAAACATTAAAAGCTTAGATCAACCTAATAAATTTGATCTATCACTAAGTCCTTATACATATATTCCTTGAAGGACTTTACATATAATCATGAGTATTTACTTTAAACATCAAATCAAAATATGCATTCTTCCAACAATCTCCCCTATTTGATGTTGACATAACCAAGGAGATTTGTTGTCATGATTATCAATTTCTAGATGCAAATGCTGGAAAGTAAATATGACTTATCTCTGTTTCTTCGACCTTTTTCCTGGTGGAGGATTAGCATTTTCCTCAACTCTCCTTTTCCTGCTGGCTTCGTCTCTCCTGGCTAAATCTTCCAGCTCGCTTTGACTTAGTCTTAGATTGTGATCATGCCTATTCATAAATGCAGGATCTCTAATTGGCATTCTTAGACCTGTGGTGGTCACTTCTTGTGAGCTGGGAGTTAGCCCTTGATAATTTACTCCTGATCAGATCGTTGAGTTTGATGGCCAGATCATGGAGTCTGTTGGTGATACTGCCTTGGAGGAGGACTCCTTGATGATTGAGCTAAGAATGTACCTCTACCTCTGCCTTGATCTCCTTTCCCTTTATTCTCCCTTTTATGTCAGTATCAAGGGTTTAAATGTCATCTGAAAGGCGAGTCACTCCTTGGACAAGCTCGTTGAGTTGACTTTGGTTTTGAGCAATGTCCTCTCGATTCTCTTTGATTAGAGCATCAGATCGAGCTTCTCTTCGTTGGAGGATGTTTAGGACATTGTCAGTCTGCTTTCCTTGGCTTATGAAAAGTTCATGGAATTCTTTTACGGCAGTTTGCAGATTGATGATGCTGTCCAACATAAGTTTGTTCTGGGTCTCTTGAGTCATCTGTAAGACAAGATAAACATCCTTGTGTCTCTTAGCATCTTGAAAGTGGATCTAATCCCTGTCATTTATGTTTTAAAGCATTTCTTTTATGATCTCCCTAAGCTTCTTTGGGAGCTCAGAGCTTAGGGTGCTTGGGAAACTATTGGCAGCATTGATCATTTGAGTCAGTCTCATTTGAATGAGTTTAGTGTGAGCTTCAAGACTATCATCTGTGTCCTTGATCACTTTCTTCGACACGTCTGACAACTAAGTTTTGGTGGGCAGATCTGAAAGAAGTTCACTGAGTTGTGGAATGTGTGGAGGAGGAGGAGGTGATCTTGTGTATTGATGTTGCAAGGTGTAGAGAGCAAGATCAAGGTTGAAATATTCTTTTGAGAAGAGGAGGGAATATCTAATGGAGTGGCTTGTCTTTGGGCTTCATTAGTAGGTGGCTCTACGATTTGAGCGCATGACTCTATGATTGAGCTCGAGTCAGTAATTATAGAGATGAGAGGAGATGGGATCAAAATGAAGTTGGGCATATTTGGTTCATCAGCTACAGAATGTTGGGATTCTGCAATTGAGAATTGATTTAGTGGATTGAGGACAACTTCCAACCATCTCGAGAATTCATATAATTGGATGAAAAAAGATAGTGGATAGTGATTAACCCTCAAAAAGATTGGGATATATAGTACCTCATGCTCATTATTTGAAGAAGGGCCATTTGTGATTAGCTTTCTGGAAAAGTTGAAGTTGCCTAGAAATCCATGAGCTAGCATTGAGATTGCAGGATATGCTTTGAAGCTCCAGAACATGTGATCCCAAGAGTTTAGAATTTGAGCTCTATGGAAATGCATCATGGGTAGATAGGAGAACATCTGATTGTAGTTAGCTTTCCTATACCCATTATAGCGCACAACTATAATCTAGATCTAATCATATTCTTCTTCTTCTCTGTTTTCTTTCGAGGATTCCACTACATCAATGACCTATTTTTGACTTTCTTGCTCTGGTGGTCTCTCATTTTCTTCAGGATCAGCCTCTTCTGACATAAGGATATCATGAGGCTCCCCCTCAACATGTCTACCAGAAATTCGTACCTCTGAGGGAACTCTTTCTTCTTATACCCTTTGACAGTGGAGAACTTTTTGTGATGCATTCTCTTTAGTCCTTCATGGAAATCGATGACATCTATGAATGGAAACCCTTTTGATTTAAAACCTAGGGCTCAATTTATATCCGCAGCCTTAAGCTTGATTTCCACATCCCTGACCCTCGTAGTGATGACGTCATTATCGAACACACCATTCTTGTAGAATTCTTTTATTAGCTTCAGGTAGATCCATGTGCTCGTACCCAGAGCCTCTTCAAGACCAGCTTTCTTTATCAGAGATAAAGTTTTGAGGAATTTGGGGTCAGCTTTCTTGAACTCATCGAAGCAAAGTCTGTAACCAGAAATGACGTTTGAAGCTGCCATTGATTTCTTTGCACTGTGTATGATTGTTTGAGCTTTTATAAAAGTTAGGGTTTCTGCTTGTAGAGAGAGATGATCTTTTCTGAAAGTTAGGGTTTTTGCTTATAGAGAGATGATCTTTTTGAACTTCTGATTTTAAAAAGGTGTTTTCAAACTGTACTTGTAACTTTCTTCTCTCTATTTGCTTAGTGGGGCATGTGTCAACTTCTGCTTGGCTCTACGAATTTGACTGAAGAGGAATGTATTAATTTGCCCTTAGCTCCCTCTGAGATAATGTATCCATTGGGAAGACTACGATCGTTGAGGTAGTCTTTATGATCGTTGAGTCTGCTCTGCATTCGTCGTGTCTATTCTACAATCGTCGGGTCTGAACTGCGATCGTTGTGTCTGTTCTGCAATCATCGAGTCTGAACTACTATCATTGAGTTTGCCCAGGTCCTTGTGATGACTTTTTGACTTAGTATTCTTCTCGATTTAAGGTAGCTCAAGAAGGACTAACCTCATAGAGTGAATCAAGGGTTAGGTTTGTTCCTGAGGTGCTTGACAGAGAGATTGCTTTGATTTGTTGAACTTTGCCATCACAAGATGTTCCTTTGATTTGTTGATGGAGCTTTGCCATTGTTGAGTCTACACTATGATCATTGTCTTTCATTTCACTGCAGCTCTACGATCGTGGACTTCCTTTGATCATGTCTATGATTTCAAACATAGCCTTTATATCTGCATGGTTAGCACAAACTAGAGCATAGATTTCATGGTTGTAAATTAAGCATGCCTAGCTCACTTATTAATTTGTTAAATCTGGATTCATCTAGAAGCTTTGTAAAGACATAAACAAGTTGATTTTTAGTAGGGATTTATTATAAGGATATGGTTCCATTTTGCACATGATCCTTAATGAAATGATACCTTGTTTCTATATGCTTAGTCCTAGAATGCATGACAAGATTATGAGTTATTGCTATGGCACTTGTGCTATCACAGTGAACATGTATAGATTTGAATTCAAACCTATAGTCTGCTAGCTGATTTTTCATCAACAGGATCTTAGCACAGCAACTGCCAGCATTAATGTATTCAGCTTGTATAGTTGAAGTAGATACTGAGTTTTGCTTTTTGCTAAACTAGGACACAAGTTTATTTCTTAGCAACTGACAAGTGCCACTGGTACTTTTTTTGTCTATTTTGCAACCTGCAAAGTCCACATTTGTATATCCTATTAGTTCAAATGAGGACTCCTTGGGATACCAAAGCCCCAAGTGAGGTGTGCCCCTGAGGTGCCTCAAAATTCTTTTTACAGCAGTTAAGTGTGATTCCTTAGGATTAGCTTTAAATCTAGCACATATGCATATTGCAAACATTATGTCTGGTCTACTGGCAGTTAGATATAGAAGAGAGCCTATCATAACTCTGTATTGAGTTATATCAATATTTTTAGCTTTTTCATCTTTGTCAAGCTTGGTTGTATGAGCAATTGGGGTTTTCATGGGAGAGGCTGATTCTATGCCATACTTCTTAAGTAAGTCTTTAATATACTTGGCTTGGTTTATGAAGATTCCTTCCCCAGTCTGCTTTACTTGTAGTCCAAGAAAGAAGTTTAGCTCACCCATCATGCTCATTTCAAACTTGCTCTGCATAAGCTTGGAGAATCTCTTACATAACTTTTCATCAGTAGATCCAAAAATAATGTCATCAACATATATTTGAACTAATAAGACTTTTTCTTTATGCTTTCAAAGAAATAATGTGGTATTTACTCTACCTCTAGTGAACCCAATTTCAATAAAAAAGAAAGTTAATGTTTCATACCATGCTCTAGGTGCTTGTTTGAGACAATATAAGGCTTTGTCTAATCTATAGACATAATTAAAAAGAGATGTATTGATGAAACCTAGAGGTTACTCTACATATACTTCTTCTTGAAGTTCACTATTTAGGAATGCACTTTTGACATCCATCTGAAAGACTTTGAACTTCATATGAGCAGCAAAAGTTAGGAATATTCTGATGGCTTCTAGTCTGGAAACAGGTGCAAATGTCTCATCGTAGTCAATGCCTTCTTCCTGAGAGTAACCCTTGGCCACTAGTCTTGCCTTATTCCTGGTTATTACTCCATCTTCATCCATTTTGTTTCTGAAGATCCACTTAATTCCAATGAAATGATGACTCTTTGGTCCTGGTACCAATCTCCATACTTTGCTTCTTTCAAACTATTTAAGTTCTTCCTGCATGGCTTTTATTCAGCTGGAGTCTTCCATAATATCCTCTATCTTTTTAGGTTCCATTTGTGACAGGAAGCTTAGATAGAAACATTCATTTTGGGTGGCAGCTCTTGTTTTGACTCTTGCACTAGGATCTCCAATGATTAAGTCCTGAGTGTGATCTCTTGCCCATCTATTTCTTGTTGGGATATCTGTCCTTATGCCTTCTTATCTGATATCTTCAAGATCTATTTCTGCTTCTTGATGTGGAGGTCCGTTATCTTCCATAGGCCTCTCTACGAGCTCATTTCCTTGCTCAACGATTTCACTATCTGGAACTACGATCGTGGTGTTGAGCTCGACGACCTCGTTCGTAGTGTCTGAACTATTAGTCGTAATGTCTTGAGGCACTGTTTTGTCTTAGTCGGTCTCATCAAAGATGATGTGAATCGAGACTTCAACACTTAGTGTCTTCTTGTTGAACGCTCTGTAGGCCTTACTGTCCGTGGCATACCCAAGAAAGATTCCTTCATCTGACTTGGGTTGGAACTTTGTCAAATACTATTTTCCATTGTTGAGAATATAGCATGCATAGCTGAATACATAAAAGTAGCTGACACTTGGCTTTCTTCCTTTCCACGGTTCGTAGGGTGTATTCTTAATCGTAGAGTGTATCAGTGATCTATTCTGAGTGTAGCATGAAGTGTTGATAGCTTCTGCCCAGAAGTATTCAGGCAGATGGGCTGCTGCTAGTAGAGTTCCTCCAGCCTCTATCAACGTTCTGTTCTTTCTCTCAGCTACTCCATTTTGTTGAGGAGTTCATGGAGCTGAGAAGTTGTGACTGATGCCATTGTCTGTGCAGAACCGGTCCATTTCTGAGAAGTCAAATTCTCTACCATGATCACTCCTTATAGCCTTGATTTTCTCCCCTTTCTCGTTCATCAATAGTCTTAACATCTTAATTAGTTGGGAGCTTGTTTCATCTTTTGAGGTTAGAAAGAACACCCATGTGAATCTGGTGTAGTTGTCCATTACGACCAGTGAGTATCTCTTCCCTCCAAGGCTCGTTGTTGGAATTGGCCCAAATAGATCCATGTGGAGCAACTGCAGGGGCTTGTAAATTGAGTTGGCAGTTTTTTTTTGAATGAGCTTCTGGTCTGTTTTCCAAACTGACAGGCATTGCACGACCTTTCTTTGACGAAGCTGAACTTGGGTAAGCCAACAACTAGATCTTTCGAGGCCGGTTTGGACATGCTCTTGAAGTTGAGATGAGATAGTCTTCTATGCTATAGCCAGCTCATTTCTTCAGATTCTTTAGCCAAAAAGCATATTATCTCGTCTGAACTTAGTTGTCCAAGATTTACTGTGTATATATTTCCTTCTCTTGTTCTGGTTAGCTTTATATTAGATGTCTTCAAGTCACTAACTTAACATTGATTATTGAGGAATGTTACTTGATGACCCTTTTTGCAGAGTTGGCTAATGCTCAGAAGATTGTGTTATAGTCCTTGCACATAGGCCTCTTTACTGAAGGACACTGAACCATTTCCAGCTGAGCCATATCCTCTTGTCTTGCTAGAGCCATTATCTACAAAGATGACTGAGGGACCCTCCTTTTCTATGTAGTTAGACATAAGAGCTTTGTTCCCAGTCAAATTCCTTTAGAATCCACTGTCCAGATACCAGGTTATGATCGTGGAGCTCTATTCCTGTGGTAACATTAAACTTTTATTTTGGCACCCATACTTGCATGGGTCTTACTTTGTTAGTACCCTTGGGAACCACCATCTGCTTGATTTTGGGTCTCACACTCATAGGATTATAATAGCATATTGTAGCCTTGTGACCAACTTTATTGCAAACCAAACATCTAATATGATGCATGCTTGTGTGTGTGAGAGGATTCTTCCTCCATTTGGACTTTTGTGGATTTTAGTCATCCTTCTGTTAAACTGATTTCCTTCTTCCATGTGTCCTTGTGTTTCATGATTTGTGAGGAGTGTACCTTACCTCTACTGTTCCCTCTCAGTTGGTTCGTGGAGTTGGTCTTACTCGACTCTACGATCCTTCGAGGTTGGTGAGTAGTGGCTGAGTTACTCTTCTTTTTTCTGAAACCCAGGCTAGCATGAGATCCATTACTCCTTGGGATATGGATTGAATCAGTAGAGCACGGTTGGACTAGCTCATCCTTCTGTGAGGATTTCACAAATATAATGCCTCTACTAAAACTTGAAGCATTACTAGTGCTAGTTTCCTTTACCTTTCCCACACATGGATCTAAGGTGGATTCCCCAAAGCCTAAACATGTTCTGTCAGAGACACTTCTCTGGCTAGAGATCAAGGAGTCCATGGATGAAGAGGATTTATTCTATGTAGAGATTGTCTTTTCTAGTTCCTCAATTTTAGAGGTTAGACTTGACTCTCTTTGTGCATTGAGCTCATCGGTCAATTTTAAGAGCTTATCCTCAGCTTCAAACTTGGAGGGAGAGTCAGTACTTAGAAGGGCTATTTCCAGTTATTCTTGAATTTCTTTTTCTCCATTTGAAAAAGTGAATAGTCCTTAGACAGAACTCTAAATCATTTTATGTATTGATGCAGATCAGATGTTATACCATGCAGTACATTTCTTAAATCATCAATGTCTACATCAAGAGAGTTGAAGTCAAATACCTCATCTATACTTACTTTATGTATGTTGGAGTTCTATTTGTCCTTTGCATTCTTGGCCATCAGGCAAAGATTTGCCATTTGAGGATCTTCATCATCTCCAAATTCGGGAGTTGAGTCATTGTCTAAGTCACTCCACGATCCTCCAGCTACAAGGCCTTTGTCTCTCTTCTGAGGCCTTTTGTTGCCTTTGTATTCTTTCTTTGGATGTGATTTCTTCTTTAGTTCTTCTTTGAGAGGTTTGTTGCTGTTAGCAATGAAATGGCCAGGCTTCTTGCAATTGTAGCATAGATCATTTATCTGCTCCTGGCTGCTGTAGTTGTTGACTTTCTTTGGCTTACTGATTTTTCCTTGACACATGAACCTTCTGAGTCTTTTCACCAGTATTGCCAAGTCCTCATCATCATCTTCATCATAGTCAGATTCAATTTCAGTGTTGACTTTGGAGGTGTTTTCAGTTGCTTTGAGAGCAACACCCTTATCCTTCTTTCTTCCTTTAGATAGAGTTTCTGCTCGTTGAGTCAGCTCCAGTTCGTATGTAAGAAGGTTGTCATATAACTATTGAACAATCATCTCATGAAGATTTTTTGACACTCTAATAGTAGTGGTTTTGGCATCCCACTTTCTTGGTAAGGCTCTCATGAACTTTATGATTAGATCTTTGTTTGGATACATCTTTCAATAGGCTCATAGAGAGTTGAGCGGAACATTGAATCTCTCGTAGGTGGCAGTGACGTTTTCTCCTTGAACGTGTGCAAACATTTCTTATTGTTGTGTCAAGAGAGATTATTTATTTTCTCTGAACTCTTCTGTTCCTTCATGCATGATAAGCAATGCTTCCCAAACCTCCTTTCCTATTTTGCTGTTGACCACATTTTCGAATAGATCATCTTCTAAGGATTGGAACAAAATGTTCTTGGCCTTTTTGTCGATTGAACAACTCTTTTCTTGTTGTCTATCCAGTCTCTTTTGACCATGATTTGTATTCTGTTTGGGTCGTCTGTAGTTGGTGCAAGCTTTGTAGGAACGTAGGATCCATTCTGAACAATTTCAAATAGATCTTCATCTATTGAATCCATGTATGCTTGCATCCGAACTTTCCAGTTGGCGAATTTATCTTTGTTGCACATAGGTGACTTGATGCCTCCTCCAGTCTTTGATTCGCTTGGTAAATGTGCCATTGAATCTACTTAAGCTTTGTAGGCTATATAATAGAACCTGCTCTGATGCCAATTATTAGTTCCCAGAGGCGCAATAGTTATCTAGAAGGGGGGTTGAATAGATATATAAAATTCATTTCGAAATAATTTGTTAGTTTTGTTAACGATTTAAACACAGCGAAATTATGATTTGTTTAATCTCCCTTTTAGATATGGTGAGTTAATGAGAGTGAGGCAGTATAATAGTTATAGCAGTTATAGCAATAATGTAAGAGACACAAAACTCCAGGTGGGACGAATATATATATATATATATATATATATATATATATATATATATATATATATATATATATATATATATATATAAAAGTAATAAACGCATCAGATATAAAATCCAGGCTCATCGAACAGAGTTCGACAACAGTTCATATATATATATATATGTATAATATATATATATATATATATATATATATATATATATATATATATATATATATATATATATATATATATATATATATATATATACATATATATATATAGAAGCAAGTAAACGCTCCGGATGTAAATTCCAGGCTCATCGAACAAAGTCTGACACACAGTTAATATATATAAGTATATATATATATATATATATTAAAGAAGTAAACGCTCCAGACCGAAGTCTAGGCTCATCGAACAAAGTCTGACACATAGTTCATATATATATATAAATATATATTTATATACAAACTGAAATAAACCACGGACCGAAGTACAGGCAAACATACGCAACACGACTCTCAACGTGAAGAAGGGTGTGTGCAAAGATGAAGACAAATGCTTTAAAGTGTGTCAGAAGGCTTACAGTGAGCTGCCAAAGAAGACTTCTATATCTTTAAAGGGATGAATAATCGGCTCTCGGTAAAAAAGTAGTTATATGTACGCTCACTTGTGTTTAAAATGAGAAAGCACTCAGTATAGAGAGAGTATGGAGCAAATTTGACAGAGCTTCCTCGCCTATTTTTTCTTACAAATGGCCACCCAAGCCCTCTATTTATAGAAGGGGGAGCCGCAGGTGTACCTGTGGCTAGCCACAGGTGTACCTGAGGCTCCCTGGGTTTCCCCGGGTTTCGCGGGTCACGTCGTCTCGCAGTACGTGCACGTAGGCACTGCAATGTCCGTTTGAACTTTTAGAATTACAATCCGGGCATCCGACTGAGGTATGTAGGACCTATTTCGAACCGCCGTTATCGAGAGTTACATAATGGCATTGGATTAGAGGTTCTACGAAGTCAGGAAGATGGGACGGTGCCCTCCGGTCTTCAAGCTTCAAATTCTATCCGTTACCCTGCATAATAGTCACTCGGGATTTGTTTTCCTTTATTCTTGTGGGACATTGTTGTGTAGAAATATATGTATGTATCGGAGATACAGGTTTTCCGATTTGGGATCTAGTAGTTGACTCCCACTCTTGAGGACTATACACGGTTGACGATGTTTCAACTGGACAGACCTTGTGTGCATATGGCTTTGGGGGACTTGAGTCGACGGTTCATGGCCCTCACTAGATTGAGGCGTAGGGTGGTGCAAGATGAGCTTACATCTGGCCATGTTATATCCCAACATTTTCTGTTTGACAGATTTGGCTCTGAGGATAGTTATACACAACATTTCCGGGATATCACCACACCGGAGGATCATTGGCTTATAGCCAGGGTGGATGTACTGCTATTGTACGTACTGTCATATATATATATATATATGCCACGGTATATGGATGAGTTGGACATAGGAGTTATCGTGGCAGTGAGAGTTCTCAGGGAGAGTCATACCATCATACCGATGATTATAACAGAGACTCTGAGGTCAGCTACATACTGCTGCACTTATCCGACATGAGTGTTTACGGGTAGCTCGGTCATGCTGTACGTGTGGTTTGTGTCACACTTGAGACCTATCGGCACTTTTAAACGACATATATATTGTTTCACCCATGATATAGCCCTGTCATACTCCTTTCAGCCATCAGAATGTACAAATGCCAAATCTTGGTCTATGTTCTTGGCGGATATCAGAGATCCATTTGGCGTACTGCAGTGCACGGGGCTTAGCTCACCCTACAGCTTCATTACTCATGCTTTAGGCATGAACTACCTCCCTCTAGCTGGTTTGAGGGGCATAACTATATATCACTCGATGGCCGTGATGTCGTAGTTTGATCAGTTTCAGGATTCTCATCCTTTTGAGGGGGCCCTGGGCCAGCGTTTAGCTTCTCGCTATCTTTCAGCAGAGGATCAGTCCCGTGTTTATGCTTGTTGGGATTAACATGAGATAACTGCCTTTTATGTTAGCCATTTGGGATGTTCGCCAGAGTATTCTGCGTGGATGGAGACAAAGATTTTATCGGCTGCGGTAGTATCCACAGTACCAGATAGTGATTCAGATGACGTAGAGCCCGTGGAAAACGGTTATTCCCATCTCTAGGAGGAGTTAGTTACTGTCTCCTTTTGATTCTCCCAGTACTAACACTATTGTGATCCAGCATTCAACACAGTACTTCGAGCGAAGTCTTCATCTGATGACCTTCGAGAGAGACCATGCTATAGCCTTGATGTTGACCGCCATTGATGGGAGAGATACAGGTCTGTCAGAGAAAGACGATGCCAGGCCAGATCAGCCAGAGATGTAGTGATAATTGAGCTGGATATTGCCATATCTGCCCGGGATGTAGCCGTTACAGATAATATTGCAGTGAGGTCCCTTACCACTAGCATGATTACAGAGATGAGTACATACATTGATGAGCATATGGTCACCATGCAGATGACTACAGATCTATTGGGTCATGTGGATACCCCCGTACAGGAGACCACAACCTCGCCTCCTTCTTTTGAGAGGGATTCCATGTTGGGCTTGTTAGCTCGCATATACCATGACTTGTAGATGGGGTTGCATCTTCCTGCACAGACTAGCATAGCCATTTTTTCCTGTACAGTTTTACATTTTCTATATCAAACAACATTATATATAACAGGGAAATATATTTTTGATCACTTCCCTTTTAGATATATCTGTGGCTTGCTTGATATTTGCCTGCTTCTTCAGGATTTGTGATCTTGATGTATTCTGAATTCCTCCTCGACGTATGGACATTGAGTTGTCACTGGATAACTAAAAATGGATCGTTGAAACATATGGTACCCTACCATCTTTGGTGTCTTAGGACTGGTTTCTATATGGAAATATGGAAAAGAGTGTGGCTTTCCTCTCTGAGATTGACCGCACCATAGGTGGTCGCCAGTACTTCTATTTGGGAGAAGCCTAGTTAATTCCATCTCTTATGGATTGGTGTTGCTCTTTGAGGCACAACCGCATCTTAGATGGTCGCCAAATCTCCTATTTAGGAGGAGTTCCGGTAATTCCATCCCTTTGGTCTAAAGTCGAATGAAATATAGTGGATTGAAAGATGATCCCAGTACCAGTTGACAAGTGTTTGTGTTTTGGTAGGGGGTGAGGCCGAACCATAAATGGCTTCCTATGCACTCCTATTGAAGAGGAGATCAGGTCTGCGTAGTTCAAACCTGGTGTAAGAGGTTCAACGCTGTATGTGGCAGGAATGGTGTAGGAATTTTTTGTTGTTTGTGTTTTTGTAAGGGAAAGGGGGTAGAAATGTTTTTGTTGTTTTTGTTTTATTGCGACCGAGCCATATGAAATGGTTGCCTACGTACTCCTATTGAAGAGGAGATCAGGTCGGTGTAGTTCGCCCCTCAGGACGAGTCGAAAAGCGTGATCCCATGTGCAGGTCAGACTGCGGAAAAGATAAAGTTTGATCTTAGGTTGAGAATTAACTGTAGGTGTGAAAAGTTTGATCCCATGTTTGGGGTAACAAACTGTAAGCGCGAAGGGTTCAATCCCTAGTGGGATGACCGAAGTCATAGGAACGCAATGAAGACATGCTGCTAGCTTGAAAAGTATGTTTCCCTGAGGGGCAAAGTGTGGAAAAGAGTTGTATGTGGTAAAGGGTTTAAGAAGTGGAATGACTGGTGATCTCATGATCCAACACCAGGATGTTTGCTTGATGGTCGCTTCAGAAATAGTATCGTTTCACTGTGTCCGAATTGATGAGTTAAGGAAATTCATTGCCGTCCATTTATTGTAACCTGAGAGCGCCTCCTGCCAATACTTCATTGACAATAAACGGGCCTTCCCAGTTAGGAAATTTTCCTTTAGAACTATCTTGGTTGTCAATGATCTTCTTCAAAACCAAGTCGTGTTGTTTAAACTGTTGTAGCCGGACTTTTCTATTGTAGGATCTGGCAATCCTTTGTTGATATAGCTGACTATGAAAGATAGCCCCGACTCGCCTTTCGTCTATTAAAGATAATTGGTGATACATGTCTTGTACCCATTGGTCTTCATCCAGCTGAGCGTCTATCAACACTCTGAGGGATTCCATTTCTACCTCTATGGGGAGCACTGCTTCCATCCCATAGGTTAATGCGTAGGGGGTTGCCCCAGTGGAAGTGCGCATTGAGGTTCTGTACGCTAACAGAGTAAGAGGCAATACGTCAAGCCACTCTTTGTGGTTGGCAGATATCTTTTGCATGATCTTCTTGATTTTTTTGTTAGTCGCTTCAATAACACCATTCATCTTTGGATGGTAGATGACATTAGGATGTTTGATGTGGAATCTACTGCATAACTCCTCCATCATTTTGTTGTTGAGGTTCTTAGCATTGTCTGACACAATTACCTCTGGTTGTCCATATCAATAAATGACATTATTTTTTATGAAAGAAATGATGACTTCTTTGGTAACCCTAGGGAAGGAGGCTGTTTCTACCCACTTGGTGAAGTAGTCGATCATAGTGAAGATAAAGTGATGTCCATTACTGGCTTTAGGCTCAATGGGCCCAATAACGTCCATTCCCCACAGTGAGAAGGGCCAAGGCGAACTTATATTATGGAGTTCCCGTGGAGGGGCGTGAATATCATTTCTATGAATTTGGCACTGCTAACATCTCTTGACATGGTCACAGCAGTCAGCTTTGAGAGAAATCCAGTAATGTCCTATCTTGAGGATCTTCTTAACAAGGAGGAAGCCACTCATGTGGGGGCCATAGACTCCACCATGGATCTCATCCATAAGCCTTTAAGCTTGGTATTTGTCTAAACATCTGAGGAGGCCTTGTCATGCATCTCTTTTATAGAGGGCATCTCCACTCAGGTTGAATTTCATAGCAAATTGGTGGATCCACGTTTTCTCAGTCGGGCACGTCTCAGCGGGTGTAGATCCATCTCGTAGGTATTCCTTGATATGCTGATAGCAAGGATGTTGGATGGGAGGTAGCTCATCCGATACTTCTCCAACGTAGTTCCCATAGACTGGGGCCTTGTGCAGGGATATTGTGACGCTTGGCAAGTGTCCCTTGTCAGGTATGTGAATCAAGGAGGCCAAAGTTGCTAATGCATCTATAAAGTCATTCTTATTACGAGGAATGCGACGAAAGGAGATTTCTTCGAACTCCAAAACCATCTGTTACACTTGCCGATGGTAAGGCAGCAAATGTAGCTCTTTAGTTTGATAGATTCCCGTGGATTGTCTGATTACCAACTCTGAATCTCCAAAGATAGTTAACCGCCTAATGCCCATTGAATGGGAAAGTTTTAGCCCCATGAGACAGCCTTCATACTCAGCTGTGTTGTTGGTGCTGACAAACTGCAATTTGACGGCGACGGGATACTGCTCCCCCGTACCGAATACTAGAACTGCTACAGCTCCAGAACCTTCCATATTAACAGCTCCATCAAAATACATCTTCCATGTTTGGCGTGTACCGTACTGATGGTGTTGTTGAATTGTCATTATCCCTTCATCGGGGAAGCATGTCTCCAAGGGTTTGAAATCCCTTGAAGGTGAGGCGGCCAGTTGGTCCGCAATTCCTTGACCTTTGATGGACTTCTGAGTCACGTAGACGATGTCAAATTATTGTAGGATCAACTACCATCTGGAAAGCAAGCAAATCAACATGGGTTTGTTAAACACGTACTTGAGAGGATCCACGCGGGATATGAGATGGGTTATGTGACCATGGAGGTATTGTTGTAACCTCATGGAAGCCCATGCTAAAGCACAATAAGTCTTCTCAATCAGAATGTACTTGTGTTCACTGCTACTGAATCTTTTGTTGAGGTAATATATAGCTTGTTCTTGGCCTTTATCGTCTTTCTATCACAGCATGCAGCCCATGGCATTGTCACTTATGGACAGGTACATGAACAGGGGAACATCATCCATGGGTGGTACCAAAATGGGAGCTTTAACTAGCTGCTCTTTGATCGTAAGGAAGGCCTTCTGGCAATCATTATTCCATTTCATGGAAGAGTTCTTCCTTAGCAGCTTAAAGATGGGCTCACAGGTTGCGGTGAGTTGAGAAATGAACCTGCTAATAAAGTTGATTCTTCCCAAAAATTCCCGTATTTCATTCTTTGTCTGAGGAATGGGCATTTCCGTGATGGCCTGGATTTTGGTAGGATCTAGCTCAATCCCTTTGTGGCTGACTAGAAATCCTAATAACTTGCCTGATTTAACACCAAAGGCGCACTTGGCTGGATTTAACTTCAAGTTATACTTATGCAACCTGTTGAATAGCTTTTTGAGATGGTCTAAGTGGTCTTCCTCCTTCTGGGACTTGACAATGATGTCATCCACGTAGATCTCGATCTCTTTATTCATTAAATCGTGAAAAATAGCCATCATAGCTCGCTGATAGGTAGCTCCGGTATTGATGAGGCCGAATGACAACCGTCTATAGCAAAAGGTTCCTCAAGACGTGATGAAAGCACTTCTATCACGATCTTCCTCAGCAACCATGATCTGATGGTACCCCGCAAAGCAATCATCAAAGGAGTACATGCAGTATTGAGCAGTATTGTCAATGAGAATGTGGATAAATGGCACGGGAAAGCTATCCTTAAGGCAAGCTTTATTCAAGTCCCGATAATCCATGCAAACGCACACCTTTCCTCCAGGTTTAGGAATGAGAACGATGTTAGATATCCACTCAGGATATGTGGACACCATGATGATGCCAACTTGAAACTATTTCAAAATTTCTTTTTTCACCTTTAAACTCCACTCAGGTTTCAATCGCATGAGTTTCTGCTTGACTGGCTTGAATCCCTCTTTAATGGGAAGGCGATGAAGGATAATATCAGTGGACGAACCCACCATGTCTTGATGAGACCATGCAAACACATCCTGAAATTGGGTTAGTTGCATAACCATGTCATTCCTTTGGTTTGGGGTAAGGTCTGAACCAATCTGGATTAACTTAGGGCTTTCTAAGGTTCCTAGATTGAAGGAAGTGGTTTGATCAAGGTTGTGTTTAGGTTTGTCTTTGACCCATTCTTGAATTTCTTGAGGCACCTCAATGTCCACATGTATTTCCATCAAGGCTGAATTCATCTCTACATCAAAGTTACAATCTTTGTGGAGAAGAGGCACCATATCAGCAAGTACATGCACATCTAAATTTAGGGTCCTTGAACAAAATATGCTTTCACTTAGTATATATTAAAAGGTTTGATCATACAAAGTGTTAGCATGAACTAGCAAAACGACTGCTAATACTGGATAGAAAAGTAAGCAGTTATGATATCTACAGGGCAGAAAGAGTTCTTTCCCATTTTACCCTTGATGATCAATGCACGGAGTGCAGCTCTAATTGACAAGGGCAAAGTCCGGGTGGACTGCAGTGATGGAGGGGCTGTCATCGTCTTCCTTCTCCCGAATGATGGCCATTATGTCTGGGCAATCATCTTCTGGGGTATATCTATTTGTATGCTCATTATGGATAATGATATATATGCCTGAAATCATCTGGATGGCATCTTGTTTGATTCTTTGTTTCTCTTCCTCTACTCTTGGGTCTGGAACAAAGACTTCTTTCGCCTTCACCGGTACCAGCTTGGGAAATAACATAGCCATTACATGGGCTGGCACCTTTACCGGAGGTTGTGCGGATTCGGCAGTTGAAAATGTAGACAAACGTCGTGTAGCTGAAGCTGGAGGAATTTGAGGATGTTTATGTGGATTCATGTTACTGGAATTGGCAGAATAGCCTAGCCCAGTTGTCCGAATTTTACCGATAACTTAGATGGGGTACCTAATACCCTGATGATCTTTACCCAGCCCTTGTCCTAGCTGATGACCCAAGGATATCATTTCTTGAGTAGCCGACATTACTTCGGCAGAAATCTTGGGTGTGAGGAGTGGAGTCCCAATAGCATGGTACTGAGTATTGCTCATCTCCAAGGCATGAAAACTGACTGGTTCAACATATGAATTGATGTTGATATATGGTATGTCGCTATGTTGAGGACATTTCGGTTCAGCATTGACCGTTACTAGGTTGTTGTTGATAATGTATTTCAATTATTGATGAAGGGTGGAGGGGACTGCCTGGCCATATGAATCCACGGTCTTCCCAAGAGTAGGTTGTATCCCGAGTCTATCTTGAGTATATGAAAAGACACGCAGATTGTGTGGGGACCAATTTCGATTGTCAGCTCAATTACTCCGACCGACTTCCGCCGGGCTCCATCAAAAGCTTTGATGACCGTATGGCTGCTCCGGATTTGGTTGAGATTGACATTCATCTTCAACAATGTAGCGTATGGACAGATATTTAGAGATGAACCTCCATCTATCAAGACTCTAGCTAGCACGTATCCGAAGGACAAAACCACAATGTGTAATAGCTTGCAATGACCGGTTCCTTCAGGCGGTATGTCGCCATCAGTGAAGGATATCACATTGTTGTTAAAAATGTGATCAACCAAATGTTGAAATATTTCCACATCCACTGATGTCGGGAAGTAGGTTTCTTCCAAAACCTTTATCAATATTCTCTTATGATCCTCAAAAGTTAAAACCAAGTCTAGGATTGAAATTTGGTGTGGAGCTTCTCTTAAGCTTAAAACCACCTTGGCTTCGTTATGACCCATAGTACGGAGGAATTTTTCAATATTCTCCATGGGTATTTTCCCCTTTGATTTTATGGTAGACTTCATCACCCATTGGGGAAGATACAATGGATTTTCCTTTGACACTGTAGCAGTTGTATGTGAGGTGGATCCTTCAGCTTCTCCATAATTCAATGGAACTTTGTGTATGCTGACAATAGGATATTGTGCTCTGCATGGTAAGTTGATTGGCTCTGGAGCGGCCACTTTCAAAGGATTGTTGCTTCCTCTAAGTTGAATTGATGATATTGTGAGTGATTTGATAGTCCCATCAGTCTCAGTGGATATAACTGCCACCAATCCCTTCCACTTAGTAGGACATGTATTATCACTCTCACGTAACACAGTATCATCGTCTGCTAGTTGCAGGACACCACTGTCAATTAGATTCTGGATAAGGTGGTGGAGTGCCCAACATTCTTCTGTGCTAAGACCGTGAGAATGGGAGTGATATTGACATACTTCATCAGAATTGTACCGTCCTGAACAGGGATTAATTGGAGGAAGCAGGGAAGTGATTCTTCATTCATTGATTAGCATCTACAGGATTTCATCCATAGGTTGGCCCAGGTATGTGAATTCCCTTCTATTGGAAAAATCCTGACGAACTTTGGCATTTGCTCTCTTTGTCACTTTGTCCTCTAACGTTTCATTTTCTGAAGATGACGAGGGAATATTCATGACAAGAAGAAAGAGACTAGCATACTCCTGGATGACTAACTGGTGTGTCACTTGATGTTGATAGGTCGCTAGTTCTGCTAATTGTTCAATTTGTTTGCATAAAGATTTCATCTTACGTTAAATTGCAAATTGGAACTTGGCATAATCCCATCTGTCAACACCGTCCTTGATGGTCTGGGAGGACTCGCCGTTGAGATTGGAACTCTTTCCATTACTCCAATTTATCATGATGACCTTTTCTTCTTTGTGTTGAGGAAGAGGATTGTCTTGTACATGAGGTTGATCGGGTTTGGTGACCACGATCTCACCATTGTCTATCAGGTCTTGGATCTTGTGTTTCAAGACCCAACAATCCTGAGTATCATTTCCAGGCGCCCTGACATGATAAGCACATTTCCGAGTAGCATTGAAACCCCGTCCATTAGGGCTGGCTGGGGGAAGAAGATGCGTGATTTTCTTCTGCGTTGTCAAAAGAGTGAGAATATTTTCGAGTGAGTCCCTTAAGGGTGTGAACACTCGAGGGCATTTGACTTCTCCACCTTTTGGCATTGGAGGATTTGAAGACTATGCTTGAAAGGGAGTGTAATTTCTCCTCCGGATAGGCATGTTCTGATTGCCTTTTGACCCTATAGTATCAGGGAAACATCTTCATCTTTCTTTTTATGGACCCTCCGGGGGTTGTTTCCATAATATCCGGATTGGATGTGCTCAACAACATCTTTAAGGGCAGCTAGGTCTTGAATCTTTCCTGACTTCAATCACATCTCAGCCATCTCCCCGTGTTTGATCATTTTAAAAAATGGTTTGCCGATGCCGGCTAAGTCTATTTCATAGAAAGGAGCTTCTTATATATCTATGAAGGTCATGACCATTTCTGACTCTGTCATGGAAGGAATAACTTGAGCAGCCAGACGCCTCCACCTTTGAGCATACTCTTTGAATGACTTATTAGACTATTTCTTGACCTTGGTAATCTGATACCGGTCAGGAGCTATCTGATGGAAACTGTATTGAGTGAGGAAGGTGTGTCCTAGCACTTCCCAGCTATGGATCTTTGAGTTGTCTAATCTTGTATACCACGAACTGGCTTCTCCTGTCAAACTCTTCTGGAACAGCTGCATTCTGAGCTTCTCATCCTCTGCATAAGATCCAAGTTCTCCAATAAACACCTTCAAATGTGTGTAAGGATATCCTAACCCATCATATTTTTCGAAATCAGGAGTCTTAAACTTTTCTGGATAATGAACACCAGGGAATATACACAGGTCAACATATGAAACACTCCTGTGTGTTCCAATTCCTTTGATAGCACGAAGGGTTTCTCCCATTTGAAGGACTTTCTTTCTAATATCACCGGTGTCTGGATCTCTTGTGAGATGGGTAGCACCATGAATTTTGTTGGTCGTATCCAACTACAGTTCAGGTATTGTAATGGCTTGAGTTCCTCCTTGTGTAGAGGATTCAGCATGTATGGGTATCTTTGGACGCTGAGTAGACTGGTGTAGTTCTTTAAGCAGAACAACCAAATCTGTAATTTATTTGCTTAATCCATCGAATTCTCTGTGAGAAACTGGATTAAGGTCAGTCTGGTCAGATGACGACATGATTGACTGTAGGCTCGCGGCCTTTTTGGATTTTGATCTGGTAGTAGGACCGATTGTTTAACCTCACGAAAGACTTGCATAGTTTAGTTTTTAGGGAATGTGTAAATAATAACATGCTATATGACTGTGTCCGTTTTAGGAATTTTATCCTACAAAACCAATGTAAGACCCCAAATTATTAATAAATAAAATTTAATTTCCTCTATTTATCATTTTGAAATAGTAAGGGTTGATTTGATTAACGTGGTTAGTTATGGGTAAAATGTGAAAATATTTCAAATAAACAAGTAGTTATAAAATACTCATTGTTGTCGGAGAATATTCGTTTGGTCGTGGAATATTCTTGCTGTCGGGGAATATTTGTACGACGGCGCAGCCTTGTGTGGGCCCCATAACGGAAAGTATTTGGATGAAAAAAATGACAAGTATAAGTTGTTTATAAATAACGGCATAGTTGTTACCGATAACACTGTTAGAATACCCGATGGTTAAAACACAGTAATACGTGTTGTTGCACAGTAGCACACGGTATTACACCAATTATTAATTCTTACGTACGAAGGCACTACTCAATAATTGTTACAGTAATTACAATTCAATATTTTATTTTTGATTCAATAATTGCTGCGTTGATATTTTATATTATTGTTGTTTTAATAATTATCACTGCACGGTATTTTCTATTATCAAATCAATAATTCATATTATTTGAATAATATTATTAGATAACATTATTGGCAATGTCTAGAAAATTCTGTCTAAGGAGAGATTTGGTCACCTAATTACGCGCCAGTAAGGAGAAATTCTTATTGGAAAGCCTTCTCTTTCCTGGGAACGGCCTGGTTGCCAGTACTATGATTCGGTAATATTATTTGTGAATAATTAATTATTGATTTATATGATGAGGAAAATATTGATTTTATGTGGATATAGACGGAGAAAATTTTTAAATGTGACAATTGTTGAAAATTAATATTTTATCTTTTTCTGATAAAATAATTCATTTGAATATATTATTTTAATAATATATTAATGGTGATATTTTTATAATAAATGTGGGATATATGAGTATATGAGGAGGAAGAGTATTTTTGTTGCATTAAATGATTAACACGTGTTTTGTGTGTCGATGGACCCCATTTCTTGACTGAAATTTGATTATAGCCTGTAAAATCGCCCGTTTATGGATTTCGGTCAATTTCTGTTTGGAATTTGGAAAAACTTTCTTCTGCAAAGTTGTAGAGAATTGAATTTCCTATAAAAAATTGTGAGATTCAAATTTTCTGATAAAAGGGCTATTTATTATGAATTATTGAAGTTCTGAAGTTCTGAAATAATTGATTTTTGGAAGTTTTATTTTTTTTATTAATAAAAACGTTTTTTATATGTTGTGGGCGTCTTTAACATGTGCATGGTGGCTGAATTCAGATTCAAGATGTGGGCGTATTAATTTTGTTTATAAATAATATTATTATATTAAATTTTCTGCTTTGGTGTTCTAAGCATTTTCCTATAAATAGGGTGCTTAGGTTAGAATTAAAAATCACACCAGAAACTAAAGATTTCTCCCTCTTTCTCTCTCTATAATATCGAGCGTATTTATGAGTATTTTAGTACTTTGAGTATTGCTATACGGTACAAGTTCTTTCAGCACTATATCCAGTTTTCCAGTCAGAAGTACTATTCTTTTTTAGGTAAGGGATGTTATTTTATTCGAAAATGATATTATTTCTTCAATATCATTATGCTGAAATATTGGTTGGAAATTTTTATCAAATTTGGAACTTTTTCTTGTCAGGGTTACTATTCATGAGTTACTATTCACGAGTATTATTCACGAAGCGTGATGATATTTTTTTTGTGAAATTTCTATTTTTTGAGGTCGGAGTTACTATTCACGTATACGGCACTATTCATGTATACGACACTATTCACAAAAAAATTAATTTTTTCTTTTCTGTGTCCAAGATTGTCTGTTATGATTCCTATCTTTGATTGGATCTATGTTTTGATCTTCATTCTTGAATTTTACTTCAATCTGGTTATTTATGAAATATTTTTGAACTTGAATTATTTAAAGTACGAATCCTTAATACTTGTTCTTTTGTTTCACTGGATTCGTTTTCTTTAAAATATTTTTCATCATCCTCAGTCCTAAATGATGATATAACTAAATATCTTTGGCCCGTAGTGCAAAGATGAATGATTTCTTGATGAATATCTTTGGCCCGTAGTGCAAAGATGAACATGTGTTTAAATGAACATGACCAACTGATGAATATCTTTGGCCTGTAGTGCAAAGATGAATATTTGATTCCAGATATATATTGATTGATGTTACAGGGATAAAATATCGACGATGAACTTTTAAATTCATATATAGAAGATAGTAGTTTGCATTCTCTACTTAACTCTTCTAATGAATTATTATTTCCACTGCGAAGATCGATTTAAAAATGGTTGTCTATTGTATTCTATTAGATTTTTCCCTGTTGAGGACTAACGATAATTTGTTCTGTATTATTTTAGTCATAATGTTATTTACTGGGCTAGTTGAGCTCACCCTTTTCCTTGTTGTTCCATTTTTCTTCTCAGGAGGCGAGAATGTAGCGAGTACTAGTCGGGGTGTGGAATGGTGGTTCTAGAAGTTGTTCTAGTAGTCTTCACTATTCTGTAAAATAATGTATTAAAAATTGTAATGAGGACTTATTTGAGTGTGGATATTGTCTAGATGACAATATTTGTATTTAAACTCACAGTTTTTATGTTGTATTAATTAAGTTGTAGTTATTTCTGTACCATGTATAAGGTTGGTAGCTGGTACTCCCAGTGTTGGGACTTAGATTGGATACCTCGGGGTTATTTCCGAGATTAATCGGTATTCTCCGGTGGAATTTCCGGTATTGGAACTGCATGCCTCGGGGTTATCTTCGAGGTTGGAACTGTTACTCCCGGTGTGTGCTCCGGGGTTGAGACTGAACTTCCGGTAGTATCCGGACTTGATGTGAGCTGTCTTCCAAGGTTATCTTTGAAAAATGAATCTGCACTCCTGCAAAGTCAGTGACAGGTGTGCAGAAAATTTCGAGTGTCTACAATGACCATTTACACATAGCATATACACTTATACCCTTAACACTACAAACCTTCACCAAAAGTTTTTAAATTCACAAAATTCCTTCCCAAAAGTGTCAAATCCATACATTTATTTTCTGTCTAGGTCTATTATTTAACATCTATTCAATCTTTTAAGAATTTATTAAATTGTTTAAATTCTTGGGTTGTCACAAGGAGTCTATCATGTCAGTGTTTGATTACTGGACTCGTATGGAGAGTAATTCCAACGAGGCTCGGAAAAGGCACCACTCAAATTCGCTCCAGTTGAAAGACCATATTAACTTCCCGTCGAGTAAATTGCGATGATTTGGGAACCTTCATGCCAAAAAGCCGTGAGAGTAGCCTAAGATAGGTCAGCCTCTAATAAACCAAACGCGGAGGAAAGTCTCTTCATACTTTCCCATTTCAAATTACTCGTAATTTCAATTACTTGTAATTTGATTCCATATTGATCTCCATGTAATGAGAAATATGAAGAAATATGTGTACACACATATTTACAAAATATTAACATGCTATCCTGTATTACAAACAACTAACATCCGTGTTGCAGGATAATACTCCTAAAATGGATACATCATATAGCATGTAAACATTTATACATTCCTTGAAACTAAACTACGTCAGTTTTTCGCAGGGAAACAATCAGACCTATTACCCGTTCAAAGTTTAAAAAGGCCACGAGCCTACAGCCAATTATGTCTTTATCTTACCAGACTAATCTTAATCCTGTCTCCTGCGAAGAATTCGACGGATTAAGTAAACAAATCATAGATTTGGTTGTTTTCGTTAAAGAACTACACCAATCTACTCAGGGTACAAGGATACCCATACATATTGAATCCTCTGCACATGGAGGAACACAAGGTAGAGACAAAAAAGCTACCGTATCTGATTCTCAGTTGGATAAAGCTGACAAAATCCATGATGCCGCCCATCTCAAAGAAGATCTAGACACCGGTTATATCAGAAAGAAAGTCCTTTAAATAGAAGAGACCATCCGTTCTATCAAAGGGATTGGAGCACATGGAAGTGTTTCATATACAGACCTTTGTATATTCCCTGGTGTGAATTATCTAGAGAAGTTCAAGACTCCTGACTTTGAAAAGTATGTTGGGTTCAGAGACCCTTACACACATTTGAAGTTATTCATCGGAGAACTCAGATTTTATGCCAAGGACGAGAATCTCAGGATGCAACTGTTCCAGAAAAGTCTGACTGGAGAAGCTCGATCGTGGTATACCAGATTAGACAATTCCAAGATCCATAGCTGGGAAGAGCTAGTTCATGCCTTCCTCAGTCAGTACAGCTTCCAGTCTTAGATGGCCCCTGACCGGTACCAAATTACTAAAGTTAAGAAACAAACCAATTAATCTTTCAGAGAGTATGCTCAAAGGTGGAGGAGCCTTTCTGCTCAAGTTGTTCCTTCTATGAATGAGTCTGAAATGGTTATGACCTTCATAGACATACAAGAACCTCCTTTCTATGAGAGGGTTTTAGCTGGTATAGGCAAACCATTCTCTAAAATAATTAAACATGGGGAGATGGCTGAGATGGGATTGAAGTCAGGAAAGATTCAAGACCTAGCTTCCCTCAAAGCTATTGCTGAGCACATCCAGTCCGGAAATTATGGAAACAACCCCCGGATGGTCCATAAAAAGAAAGAGGAGGATGGTTCCTTGATACTATAAGGTCAGAAAGGCATTCAGAATATGCCTATACATAGGAGAAATTACTCTCCATTCCAAGCACAACCTTCGAACCCTTCATTGCCAAAGGGTGGAGAAGTCAGATGCATTCGAGTGTTCACACCCCTAGGCGACTCACTCGAGAACATTCTCAATCTTCTGACCACTCAGAAGAAAATTACTCATCTTCTTCCACCAACAAACCCAAATGGGAAGGGTTTCAATGCTAGTCGAAAATGTGCTTATCATGCTGAAACTCTAGGGCATGATACTCAAGATTGTTGGGCCTTGAAACAAGAGATCCGGGATTTGATTGATAATGGTGAGATCATGGTAACTAAACCCGACCAACCCTATGTACAAGATAACCCTCTTCCTCAACACAAATAAGAAGAGGTTAATATGATTAATTGGAGTAGTGGACAAAGTTCCAAAAATCATGGTTGTGTCACCCCCAAAATAGGTATACATCATCTATTCTGAGTCGTCAAATACATGGTACAAAATACAAATACAACTTTAAATATACAACATGAGCTGTGAGTTTTTATACAAATATTGTCTTCTAGATAGTATTCAAACTCAAAATAAGTCCTCAATACATTTATTATCACACTATTTCATAGAATAGTGAGGACTACTAATGCTATCATATGGACTGTCACTCCGTTCCCCGACTAGTCCCTGCTACGTTCTCATTTCCTAAAGAGAACAATGAAAGGAAAAGGGTGAGCTCAACTAGCCCAGTAAGAAATATTATGACTAAGATAATGCAGAATAAATTATCATTAGCCTTCAACGGTGTTAAACTGATAAAATATAATAAACATCAAGTTTTACTGCAGCAGAACAAACAATCCATTAGAAGAGTCAAGTAGAATAAAATATACTGTCTTCTATAATTTAAAAGGTTTTTCATCACTTTTATAGCTGAGACTCAGCTTAATAAATAATCTACATTATCAAATCATCCCTGCACTATAGGCCAAGGATATTCTTTAGTATCACGACCACGAATTATTCATGCACTACAGGCCAAAGATAATCGTGTTTTCATCAACGGTCCTGATCATGCCATAAAATAATTCATCTTTGCACCCTTGGCCGAAGAGAATCCATAGCCATAATCATAACAAATACTGTCCATCAATGCACTATGGGCCAATAAGGATTTTGTTACCATCATTTGTAACATTACGGTCATGATTACACCAAATAATCCCTGGTCATAATCATACAAAGTACATCTATGCACTACAGGCCACAGATGACTTTCAACATAATATAAACATGAGGATAATGACAATGATATAAGAATTCAATAAAACAAGTTCAAGAATTAATTTATCCAGGAACTAATAACGTCTAAATTGTCAAATATGATACTTCATTGTGGAGTTAAATTCAAGAATGCTCAGAATAATATTTCCATGAAAAGATACTAGATGAAGCGCAAATATTAAGGATATTCCACAAATTTCATGGAGTATAGAAGCCAAAACTTTAACCAAAAGAGTATCATAGAATATATGAAACTGCAATGGATTTTCACCGCCATACGGTAATCCACTTAGACAGATCATTTCCACAATTTAATAAGGAATGAAAACAAAGGATCATTCACCATGCATGTGATAATCCACATAGACAGGTTATTCCAACAGAATAATAAAGAATAGAATAATAGAAGAAATCAATATGCATGCGATAGACCGCACAGACAAGTTATTCCAATAGAATAATAAAGAATGGAACCAGGTCATGCGTAAATGCACAGACATGATATTCCAACAGAATAATAAATAACAGAACCAGGTCATGCGTAAAGCATAGATAGGATGTTCCAACAGAATGATAAATAATGGAATAACAACAGAAATCACCATGCATGCGATAGACCGCATAGACAGGTTATTCCAACAGAATAATAAATAATGGAACCAGGTCATGCGTGAAGCAAATACATGATGTTCCAACAGAATAATAAAGAATGGAATAACAGAAGAATTTTACCATGTTTGCAGTACTTTGCATAGACAGGTTATTCTACCATAATAATAAAGAATGGAATAACAGAAGAATTTCACCAAGTATAGGGTATCCCGCATATACAGATTATTCCAACAGAATAATAAATAATGGAATAATAGAAGTTCTCTTCATGAATAAGAAAGAAAGAATACCCCTTACGAGTACAACAAATAATATCTCTTATCGTAAAAGAAGAGTATTCCTACTGGTAGGGCGAGGATATACTCGAAGAAAACTTGAACTATGCTCAAAGCTTTCTTAAACTCTATAAAAAGACGCTCAAGATTATAGAAGAAGAATTCTCTCTATAGTTTCTCTCTCTAGAGTTTTAGTGAATTTATAAGAAATAATGAAAGAATGAGCTTTTATTTATAGGAGAATGGACTGCATAGTAACTAATTTACGAATGGTCCAGATTGATTTACTTTTAATCGGACGATCCATATTTAAAGAATTGTTTTTAAATAAAATATAATATATTCTATTTATAATCTAATAAAACGAATAACTTTATAAAAGTATTCTGTTTTATATAAAAAGATTTTACTATACAAAATACTATGCAGGCACTATGCAACACTATGCATAATAAAATATAATATATTCTATTTATAGAATAACTTTATAAAAGTATTCTATTTTATATAAAAAGATTTTACTATGCAAAACACTATACATAATAGAATATAATATATTCTATTTATAGAATAACTTTATAAAAGTATTATATTTTTTATAAAAAGCTATTCTATTTTATTACATTAATAATACCAATAAAATAAAACTGAGTGACTTATCACGTAAGCATCAATAATCAATACCGTCGGCTACTATGCAACCATGCTTATTACTGTACTTTTACTACCGAGTAGTTCAACAGTATTAACAGTAAAACTTCTGCCGTTATTTTCATAAAATATTTTTGTCGTTTTCTCAATCCGACAATAATTCCGTTGTGGGGTCCACCAATGATTGTACCGTCATACGGATATTCTCCGACAAAAAGAATATTCCCCGACCAATCAAATACTATACAACAACTTGCATACTTTTCGAAATTTATAAATATTACCCACAACTTTAATATTATTTCAAATCCACACCATAATTTAAAAAAAAAAATATTTCAAGAAGATTAAATCTTTATTCGTAAAATTTGGGATTTTACAATCTCCCCTCCTTATGAAATTTCGCCCTCAAAATTTACGTACGTACCTGGTATGCCGAACAAATGAGGAAACTTTTCCAGATTCTAACTCTTGAGGTATAACCTTTGAGTGTTGAATACGATTCTTCTTATCCAAGATTTTAACACGTATCTCCTCAAACGTTAAGTATTCCACTATCTCGTCCAGTTCTAAATTAATAATGTGGTTCGGGTCATCCAAATATTTACGTAACATTGATGTGTTAAAAACATTATGAACACGCGACATACTTGGCGGTAAAACGACTCTATAAGCCACAGTTCCTACTCGATCGAGGATTTCAAATGGGTCAATTAAATCGAGGGTTGAGATTTCCTCTCTTCATCGACGTCACATTCATCAACTCTGGCTGTGTAGCTTGAGCGACTTTAACTTTATCGATTAAAGTCGATTTTACTCGTATATTCGTTATCCTTACGTGGGTTCGTATATTCGCACTTGTAACCGCATACGATCTTCTACTCAACACGTTAGCTACCATGTTCGCTTTTCCTACGATGGTATTGAATGGTACGATCGTAATCTTCAACAGCTCGAGTCAACGTCTTTGGCGCATGTAACGTTCATTTTTGTTGATGAAATATTTGAGGGTTTAAGAAATGAGTTTTGTACCGGGGTCAATACAAAATTTGATTTCACGCTCTAGGGGTAGGCTAGGAAGTCTTCAAGAATACGTCAGGAAATTAACAATAGAAATATCATTCAAAATTGTGACTCTCATCCAAGACTTAGATAGCACGTCACATTGATACCTATCAACTTGCCACCGTTATTCACAACGTCTCCTACGAAAAGTATGGCTTTGGTGCATTCCACACAAGGAAGTCACCGAATAAAGGCTCGGGGCTCTTTACTTATGGCTTGATATAATAGTGATTGACTTTAGTGGTTTGGTTGCTTAAATTCGTATAACAGGTTGGTTAGGAATATAAAAGCTAACCACCTTACAAAAATAATCAATTTTAGCATGATGAGTAGTTAACTAGTCAATTTCTAAAATCACGTCAAAGGCAAGTATTTTCAAAGAGATAAGATCGACAGGTAACGTGAAAGTGTCGATTTGAATCAACAAGATTTATAAACACTAGATGTAACAAAGGTTTCTCCAAACGGAGTTTCAACAGATAAGTCAAAATCTAATTTCTCCTGAATCAAATTTAAACATTAAGCACAAATAGGAGAAATAAAAGAGTGGGTAGAATCGGTATCTAATAAGGTATAGACTTCGCAAGAATTTATAATTAACTAACCCGTGCTAACTTTGTTCGGGTTACTCCCTTTTTGAGAAGACACGAAAAATGCTCTCCCTGAAACCACCGAATTTGTTTTGTCCGTATCCGCCTTTGGTGCCATCGTTCCAGCTAGACTTGACTTCATTATACGACAAAATTGAGCTAAATGTCCTTCTCTTCTTGAAATTTCCACTTCTATTATCTTGGCCATGATTACCACTGAAGTGGTTACAATTCTTGGCTTGATAATTTCCCCCACGATGGTTATCATTGTTCCGATGACCGTTGCCACCGGTATGATTATTATAGTGTTGTTGATCATTACCTTTTCATTGAGCTAACTCATTATCGCGCTCCAATAACTGAGCCATATTCACAATATCTGAATATAAACAAAGTTTGTGAGAAATGAGGTATTGACGTATTTCGGGTTTCAAACCTTGCAGAAACATTTGCGTCCTTCTCTCCTCATTATCGACCAAATGGGATGCAAACCGGGATAACTCCGCAAAATTAGCCTCGTAATGCGACACGTTCATATTGTTTTGCTCCATTGCACATCTCAAAAATTTTAGATGTCATTTTCAAATACTGTCACAAAACAAGTATTAATTAAACAAATTAACATATCATATATTATCCATATACTCTGACTGACCAATTAAATACCAAATAAACTTAGGTAGGTCATACTACCGAAGGAATTCTCCGTCTCTCCCCTCCTAGTTCTTGTCTCACATTTTAGCCAGGGATCATATCCCAAAGCTTTGATACCAACTGTGACACCCCCAAAATAGGTATACATCACCTATTCTGAGTCGTCAAATACATGGTACAGAATACAAATACAACTTTAAATATACAACATGAGCTGTGAGTTTTTTTACAAATATTGTCTTCTAGACAGTATTCAAACTCAAAATAAGTCCTCAATACATTTATTATCACACTATTGCATAGAATATCGAGGACTACTAATGCTATCATCTGGACTGTCACTCCATTCCCCGACTAGTCCCTGCTACGTTCTCATTTCTGAAGAGAACAATGAAAGAAAAAGCGTGAGCTCAACTAGCCCAGTAAGAAATATTATGACTAAGATAATGCAGAATAAATTATCATTAGCCTTCAACGGTGTTAAACTGATAAAATATAATAAATATCAAGTTCAACTATAGCGTGACAAACAATCCATTAGAAGAGTCAAGTAGAGAATAAAATCTACTATCTTCTATGATTTAAAAGGTTTTTCATCACTTTTATAGCTGAGACCCAGCTTAATAAATAATCCACATCATCAAATCATCCCTGCACTACAGGCCAAGGATATTCTTTAGTATCACGACCACGAATTATTCAATGCTACAGGCCAAAGATAATCGTGTTTTCATCAACGGTCCTGATCATGCCATAAAATAATTCATCTTTGTACCCTTGGCCGAAGAGAATCCATATCCATAATCGTAACAAAAACTGTCCATCAATGCACTACGGGCCAATGAGGATTTTTTTACCATCATTTGTAACATTACGGCCATGATTATACCGAATAATCCTTGGTCATAATCATACCAAGTCCATCTATGCACTACAGGCCACATATGACTTTCAACATAATATAAACATGAGGATGATAACAATGATATAAGAATTCAATAAAACAAGTTCAAGAATTAATTTATCCAGGAACTAATAACGTCTAAATTATCAAACATGATACTTCTTTGTGGAGTAAAATTCAAGAATGCTCAGAAAAATATTTCCATGAAAAGATATTGGATGAAGCACAAATATTAAGGATATTCCACTAATTTCATGTAGTATAGAAGCCAAAACTTTAACCAAAAGAATATCATAGAATATATGAAAATGCAATGGATTTTCACCGCCATACGGTAATCCACTTAGACAGATCATTTCCACAATTTAATAAGGAATGAATACAAAGGATCATTCACCATGCATATGATAATCCACATAGACAGGTTATTCCAACAGAATAATAAAGAATGGAATAACAGAAGAAATTACAATGCATGTGATAGACCGCACAGACAGGTTATTCCAACATAATAATAGAGAATGAAACCAGGTCATGCGTAAATGCACAAACAGGATATTCCAACAGAATAATAAATAACGGAACCAGGTCATGCGTAAAGCACAGACATGATGTTCCAACAAAATGATAAATAATGGAATAACAACAAAAATCACCATGCATGCGATAGACCGCACAGACAGGTTATTCCAACAGAATAATAAATAATGGAACCAGGTCATGCGTAAAGCACTAACAGGATGTTCCAACAGAATAATAAAAAATAGAATAACAGAAGAATTTCACTGTGTATGCAGTACTTTGCATAGACAGGTTATTCCAACATAATAATAAAGAATGGAATAACAAAAGAATTTCACCAAGTATAGGGTATCCCGCGTATACAGGTTATTCCAACAAAATAATAAATAATGGAATAACAAAAGTTCTCTTCACGAATAAAAAAGAAAGAATACCCCTTACGAGTACAACAAATATTATCCTTTACCGTAAAAGAAGAGTATTCCTACTGGTAGGGCGAGGATATACTCGAAGAAAACTTGTACTATGCTCAAAACTTTCTTAAACTCTAAAGAAATACACTCAAGATTATAGAAGAACTCTCTCTATAGTTTCTCTCTCCAGAGTTTCAGTGAATTCATAAGAAATAATGAAAGAATGAGCTTCTATTTATAGGAGAATGGACTGCATAGTAACTAATTCATGAACGGTCCAGATTGATTTACTTTTAATCGGACGGTCCATATTTAAAGCAAAATCTTTTAAATAAAATATAATATATTATATTTATAATCTAATAAAATGAATAACTTTATAAAAGTATTCTATTTTATATAAAAAGATTTTACTATGCAAAATACTATGCAGATACTATGCAACACTATGCATAATAAAATATAATATATTCTATTTATAGAATAACTTTATATAAGTATTCTGTTTTATATAAAAAGATTTTACTATGCAAAACACTATACATAATAGAATATAATATATTCTATTTATAGAATAACTTTATAAAAGTATTCCGTTTTATATAAAATACTTTTCTATTTTATTACATTAATAATACCAATAAAACAAAACTGAGTGACTTATCACGTAAGCATCAATAATCAATACCGTGTGCTACTATGCAACCACGCGTATTACTGTACTTTTACTACCGAGTAGTTCAACAGTATTAACAGTAAAAATTTTGCCGTTATTTTCATAAAATATTTTTGTCGTTTTCTCAATCCGACAATAATTCCGTTGTGGGGTCCAGCAATGATTGTACCGTCATACGGATATTCTCCGACAAAAAGAATATTCTCCGACCAATCGAATACTATTCAACAACTTGCATACTTTTCAAAATTTATAAATATTACCCACAACTATAACATTATCTCAAATCCACACCATACTTTTAGAAAAAAATATTTCAAGAAAATTTAATCTTTATTCGTAAAATTTGTGATTTTACAATGGTTGTGGATCATCCTAGACCAGCAAGGATGGTGCTGATAAATGGGATTTTACTCAGTTCCAGTATACGATGGAATGAAAAATGATAACTCTCTATGAGCAAGTTAACCAATTGGCAGAACTGGTGGTCCATCAGCACCAAGTCACCTGCAAATTATTTAGTCAGGAACATGCCAGTCTCCTTCCTCTTATTACAAACAATCCACCGCATATTCTAGAAAATGAAACACTTGAGGATAAAATTGCAAAAAGAGCAAATGCTAAAGCCCGTCGGGATTTTGCCAACAAAAGGGAATTTACGTACCTAGGCCAACCGATGGAAGAAATACTGTATATGCTGATAATTGAAGGAAGAATCACAACTCTGTTACCTCCAATCAGCCCGCATTCTACATCAAATTTCCATTCTAGACTTGGTTTTCTCTTTTGAAGATCACATGAAGGTATTTCTCAGGGTTTTGGAAGAAACCCGACTGCCTTAGTCAATAGATGTTGAGAAATTCCAGCATTTGGTTTATCACATTTTTAACAACAATGTGATATCTTTCACTGACGATGGTATACCTCCCGAAGGGACCGGTCATTGTAAGTCATTGCACATAATGGTTTTATCTTTCAGATACATGATAGGAGCAATTTTGATAGACGGAGGGTCATATTTAAATATATGTCCTTATGCCACATTGGTGAAGATGAATATCAATCTCAAAAGAATCTGAAGAAGCCATACAATCATTAAAGCTTTCGACGGATCCCGATGAAACGTTGTCGAAGAGATTGAACTGCCAGTGGAGATAGGTCCACATAAATTCTGCATATCTTTTCACGTGCTCAAAATAGATATAGGATACAACCTGATCTTGGGAAGACCGTGGATTCATATGGTCGGGGTCGTCCCATCCACCCTTCATCAACAACTTAAATATAATATAAATAATAGCATAGTCACTGTCGTTGATGAGCCAGAATGTCCTGAACAAGGTGACATACCACTCATCAGCTTCAATTCAAAAGTTAAGCCGATCAGTTTTCATACCCTGGAGGTGAGAAACAATCACTACCATCCTGTTGGGGCGCCACCTCTTATACCCCATATTTCTGCTAAAGTAATATCGGTCAATCAAGAAATGATGTCATTGGGTTATCAACCTGGAAAAGTGTTGGGCAAAGGTCATCATGGAATTAAGCGCACAATTCAAGTTCCCAAACAAACAAGGAAAGCCGGACTAGGCTATACTGCTAGTTCCATACGCAGGAATACTCATAAACACAAACAGATTCCTTCAGCTTTAGCCATACGGCTATTATCTCCACCTACAGTTCCTGAGCCTGTACGATCTCCTGTAAATGTGCCTGCCCATATAATGGCTATGTTATTTCCTAAATCGATACCGGTAAAGGGGAAAGAAGTCCTGGTTCCAGATCCCAAAGTGGAAGAAGAGGAACAGAGACATAAACAAGACATCATCAGGATGATGTCAAACATACGCATCATTGTCCATGATGATCACACAAATAGATACACCCCAGACGATGATTGTCCAGACGTAATGGTCATTATTCGGGAGAAGGAGGACGATGACAGCCCCTCCATCATTGCAGTTCATCAAGACTCCACCCTTGACAATTGGAGCAGCACTCCTTTCATTGGTCGACAAGGGTAAAATGGGCAACAACTCCTTCTGCCCTGTAGATAATAATAACTGCTTACTTTTCTTTACAATATTAGCAGTTGTTTTGTCAGTACATGCTAACACTTTGTATGATTGAACAATTTCATATATTAAGTGAAATCATATTTTGTTTCAGGACTCTAATTTTAGATATGCCTATACTTGCTAATAAGGTGCCTTTTCTCCACAAGGATTGTAACTTTGATGGAAAATTGCTCTCAGACTTGATAGAAATACAAGAGAACATTGAGATACCTCAGGAGATCAAAGAATGGGTTGAAGACAAACCCAAACAAAACCTTGAACAAACCACTTCGTTCAATCTTGGAACCTTAGAAAGCCCTAAACTAATCCAGATTGATACAGACCTCACTCTAAACCAAAAGAATGACATTATTACACTATTAACCCAATTTCAGGATGTGTTTGCATGGTCTCATAAGGATATGGTCGTTTTTGTAGCAGTCCCGAACCCGGCGGATCCGGTATACTGATTCTTTCACTAATTGCGAAAGATATAAACACAAATTGTTTATACAATATATTACACACTATTTTACCCAAGTTCGAGCAACCTTAACTTAAACACCATTCATATAATATCTATTATACAACAATATTTATCAAATACGTTATTTACAAACTAGCCGCACATTTAACCCAAGTAGAACTTGACTTTAACCTTTTCCTGTATCCGAACGCATTCGCTTTATCTGCAATGATTATCATGATATAGCAAAGGTGAGCATGAAAGTTGCCCAACAAGTTTTAAATACAATAACATAACAATATATAATGATTGAAGAGTATGAATAATAAGCTGGCTATAATTCATCAATATAATTGAGAACTAGCACGAACAAACTTTAGACTGAACAAGTTTTATACATGAACAAACATTTCTGAACCAACTGGTAATGAAGGTGATCAGCCTTTCATACCTGACTTATGTATGCAAGATGTACAGAGTACAATTTTCATGGCAATCAACAACGATTAACCATCAGCTTGAATAAAACACTCTTATTAGAGTTAAGTATAAGAAAACTTGCCTGAACCGTGATTACCACAACGCAATTTTTAACGCTTTACCCGAAGACCTAATATTAATAATATAGATCTCCAATATTAGAATAATATCATCACAGTATAATACTGTTATATTTATATCCTCAGAATAACCTAAACACATAACACATAAGCCTACCATTCTATAACACACATAAGACTAGGTATCAAATCAAACTATTGCAGTTTGAGTTGAACCCGACATAATTCTATCATCCCAACGGTCTAGTCGGACAATACTCGAGTTTAAGTTCAATTAAACTCTTACTTAAACGCTTAACAATTATCCCAGATAATTATTAATCAGACAAAACATTTTTCCTAGGCTCGTAATAATTTTTAGATAATTATTACCATTTATCAACATTTTTCAATCCTTAATTTTAAATGAATTAAATACCACATAATTCCTTAATCATTAATATTTATTTAATATAAAATATTAATGAAAATCATTACATAATATTATAATATAATTATAATATCACAAAGTATTTTTAATACTTTAAAATCATAATTATATGATTTTCCAACATTTTAATCCATTATCCGATAATTAATATTAATATTAAAATATTAATATTTTCTTGACTAAATATCAAAAATTATATTTTATAACTTAAAATATTTTTATAACACTTAAATCATTTTTATATGATTTATAAAGCATTAATTCTATTTTTCTTAATTTATTTAATATATCAATTAAATAAACTAATTATCATTAATATTTATTAATTAATGAAATTCATCCCAAAATATTAAAAGTCATCAAAAATAACTTAAATATTTTCTTATACCATAAAATAATTTTTCATGAATTAAAAATTATTTTTAAATAATTTATTTAATATCATAATTAAATAAATAAATACCATTTATATTCCAAAAATATTAAATATTTTCGCAATATACTCAAAATAGTTAAAAACTATTTTTCAGACTTTAAAATAATTTTTCATAATTTATTTTGTATTTTTAATAATTAAAAACTATTTTTTTCTAATTTTTAATCATTTTTTCTGTAATTTCTGAACTTAAGTGTCGCTAAAGGGCCCTATAGCGACGCTTTCTGTCGCTATAGGTGTTCTTGGTGTTCTTGAGACCTTCATGTCAGATTATAGGATTGGTGGTTTGACTGGATTTATTTCAGTGTTCTAAATGATTTATGGGTTTGTTAAGATGTTAGCCTTGTAGTATTTATGTAGTACTACAATTATATATCACCATATAAGTCATTAAGAAACATAATCGCGAGATCCAAGTCTGCAAAATCAATGTCAGAGGCCTACAAGGATTTCTGGGTTTCCCAGATTTCTAGACAGGTTCGAGTGGCCATCTTATGGCTCGATTAAATCTATGTTCCAGTCATTTTATATGCAATATTATGGTTCAAATGTGTAGTTACTATATCGAGGAACAATTTCTAAACACGATCTGAGTTCAACAACAACAGATTAACAAGATTCAATCATGTCAAAGTAATGTCAGGAGCTGTTCTTCACGATTTCTGGGTTTTCCAGATTTCGTCAAGAACAGTTGGTCAACGTGATTTTGACCGAGATTTTCTACGATTCAGATACAGATCTGGGAGATCTAAAGGTTTTAATATGTACACTTCATGTCATACTACAAGTATCTAACAACAACATAGCTTAAATCATTACAACAAGAGAAATCAGAGGCCATCAAAAAGGTTGTCAGACACTTCTGAGTAATCTGGGTTACCCTGATTCGCATTTTCGTGGTCGGTCAACTAGTTTTGACCGTTCATAACTTTTGATCTAGACAAGATCTGGACTTCATTCAAGTTCCAGAGTAAAGACCACATGACATACTATAGATTCATAACATAAAACACCAAAATATATTAACATGGACAGATCTAGGAGACCTGACATTTGCTTGTCAGTCAACATTTTCCAACTTTTCCAGATTTTCTAAATTGCTAGATTCGAGCATCTAGGTGTTATGGATCCAAGATCCAACAACCCAGATTTCTAATTGACACCTTAATACACATGTTTAACCAACAACTAACATCAAACAACATCAAATCACAGATTTCGAAATATTAGGGTTTTATACCTTTTATGCTTGAATTTTGAATCTGGTCCTTATGATCTGATCTTGGAATGTTAAGACATGATATTAGCTTCAGTTCTCACTCTTTCTCACTCTAAAATTTCGGATTTAGAGAGAAAGAGAGTTGGCATGAATGAGAAGTAAATGACATTTTCTCTCTCTTTTAATCTAATATATATTAATTAGATACATTGAATGATCTGATCTTGCTGCTGATCTAGGCTGAGTTGCTGGATATAAGTCACATGCTATGTCTTAGGGTTAGGGCTAGGGTTGTTCACCAACCCAAGATCATGGGAAGATTTGCAAGCTATCCATTTTAAAGAAAAATGTGACATAATGGTATTTTTGACATTTCCCTTAATTTTTAGATTTTGCATTTTATGAAACCCTTAGGGTTTAGGGTTTGGACATTTTAGGGTTTAGGTTTTAACCCTTAACTTTGCAAAAATTTAATTTCTACAATTTCCAATTTAGATTATAAAAATAGAAAATTAACATTTCTAACTTATAATTAGAATTTTCTAATTATATAAAAATTTCTTAATCATAAATTCATTCTTGCTAATTAGGATTAACATTTCCTAACTACAATTGCTAATAAAGCAATTAGGGTCAAAATCATGGATTACGGTTTATAACCTAATAATTAGGGTTTCTAATAGAAAATTTAATTTTCTAATTTAGAAATTAAATATTCGTAATTAGATAAGAGTTTTCTAATTACTCATAAATTGAAATAATTAGGATTAGGGTTTCCTAATTAACATTGCAACTTTTAGCAATTAAATCCACCACTGAACAATTAGAGTTTCTGACGGAACAATTAGGGTTCCATAAATTGAAAATTAGGGTTTGTTAATTAATTAACCTTTACCCTAATTAATACTTAATTAATAGCACTAAAGCATTAAAATTCTCCGTTATATTCCCAGATTAGGGTTTTGTTTTATCAGAATATGAAATTAGGGTTTTCAGATCTGGTATTAGGGTTTTCAAATAATCAATTAAGATTTTAGATAATTCATTAGGGTTTTCCCTAATTAATTTAAAATTATTGGCGTTTAACCTTGTACATAACATTGCATTCCTAATCTAGGGTTCCATTCACCGAATTAGGGTTTTGGATTCTCGGAAACTGAGATTATGGTTTCCAGAACCAGTTTCTAGGGTTTTCTTATTAGACGTTAGGGTTTTCCATTCGAACGCTGTCGTTCTTAATATATTCTTAGGGTTTATCACAGATGTAATTTATCTGGTCAACCCTTGACCCTTAACCACATTTTGAACACATCATTAAACATATACACAGAACATAATCACATAAATCCTTAATCCTGAATAATTCACCTATATCCTTCACCGAATTTTGAAATCCTCAAAATTCAATCCCAATAACATTAAACGCATACACTCATTTTCTGTCTAGGTCTATTATTTAACCTTAAATCAATCATTTAAGATTTTAATAAATTGTCTAAATTCTCGGGTTGTCACATTCACCCCTCCTTAAAAGAATTTCGTCCCCGAAATTCACCTTACACCTTACACCTTACACCGTGCACCTTACACCATTCACACATGTCACATGCTACCCAATTCATTACTCACAAGAGTAAAAGGTTTAAAATTTTGCTGAGGAGTCATATAGACTATTTGTCTGTCATTTTCGCAAAGGTTTTATGGAAATTCATCCGCAAACCGTCATTACTTAAGGACACAAAGGGTGATTAGCCCGATATGCCCTGTACTGGCCAAGTACTGCTTTTATTTGTTTTCCCGTCACTGCCGAAGGCACAAAAATTCTACCTCAGTCTTATTGGATTCCGCACCAAAATAATTTGGTTCGGGAAATTCTTTCAATGAACACTTAGAGTTTTTCAAAAACTTTAGTCTAGCTGATTCAAATAGCATAGACCCATATCAATAATTCAGTTCAATCGAATTATTTAGGTGTAGCCAAACCCCGTTGGCAAATTTAACTTTTGAAAATATTTTCGAGAATGACGTCATGATGCCGTACTATATTAACAGTGTGTTTGAGGATGCCGTAATTGTATGACTTTGTCATAACACATCATACATTAGTGGAATTGCGACTTCAGGTCAAATTCACACTAAGTATTCCTGTATTTACAACTCCATCACATTTTTATCATCTATGCACCAGGTTACATGGTACATGAGTGATAAATAAAAACAATTTTTGATATTTCAAAACATTTGCGTCTAGCCGAAATAAGTAGCATAGACTGTACTTTAAACCGTTTCAAAAATGGTTACGAGTCTACATTTTTTTTAAAAGGCACAAAGTGCGTATTTAGCTTGATGTCAAAAATTTCGAAGTTTAGCATAGCTAGGAGTTTAGGAAAACCTAAGTCTCCACTAATGATCGTTTGCTTAACAATCTATCTATTCCTATAATCCTTAGCACTCCATTCACACACAACTATACCCAATTCATAAAACCACACTTTAGAGTTCATAACCTGACCACAATTATATAAGTTTACAAACTGACCCTAGTCTGACCTTTGGCATCCGTTCGCTGAGGGGCTCATAAACATTTCATATAACTATGCGTCAAGAATGTCACATAAGTATGAGTTCTAAGAACTTGTACTTAATCCTATATTCTCTACCTATGACCTATTTATTTATATATAATAACTAGCGTGACACAACATTTCAATTATTACCAATGCCACCAACTAAGTAGTTTTTACACCAAGTACAATTCCCCGCCCATACAAGGAATCATACAACTCAGTTGCTGACACGAGTCCTCATTGAAATCCCCACCTAATCTTAACCCCCTTTTTCAATAAGAATTCAATTCTTATTCATAATCCATAACTCTTTTATGAGTTTTCATTGTACAACTTTGACACAGCATCTTGCTATAAACTTTTTAATCAGTAGATTGATTCATTTCCCATATCATAACCTTTATCAGATCACGAGGTGATCTTATCGTATATATTACGATTTATTTCTACGCCTATGATCGTTTTGTGTTACGATCTCCTATTTCTGCACTTTCAGTCTTTTAGACTTTATCTATTAACCACTACTGTTCAACTTTATTATCAGAGTTAGGGAACTCTGTGTCTTTACACTCGCCGAGATTCATCTTTGAATCTTACCGACCAACTAACTCTATTTGAGTTAGCACTTATCCTAATCACTGCGGTTATTGGTCTCAGGTATTCCTACCTAAGCTTCATAACCAACAACTCTGATACCAACTGTAGCAGCCCCGAACCCGACGGATCCGGTACACTGATTCTTTCACTAATTGCGGAAGATATAAACACAAATTGTTTATACAATATATTACACACTATTTTACCCAAGTTCGAGTAACCTTAACTTAAACACCATTCATATAATATCTATTATACAGCAATATTTATCAAATACGCTATTTACAAACTAGCCGCACATTTAACCCAAGTAGAACTTGACTTTAACCTTTTCCTGTATCCGAATGCATTCGCTTTATCTGAAATGTTTATCATGATATAGCAAGGGTGAGCATGAAAGTTGCCCAACAAGTTTTAAATACAATAACATAACAATATATAATGATTGAAGAGTATGAATAATAAGCTGGCTATAATTCATCAATATAATTGAGAACTAGCACGAACAAACTTTAGACTGAACAAGTTTTATACATGAACAAACATTTCTGAACCAACTGGTAATGAAGGTGATCAGCCTTTCATACCTGACTTATGTATGCAAGATGTACAGAGTACAATTTTCATGGCAATCAACAACGATTAACCATCAGCTTGAATAAAACACTCTTATTAGAGTTAAGTATAAGAAAACTTGCCTGAACCGTTGATTACCACAACGCAATTTTTAACGCTTTACCCGAAGACCTAATATTAATAATATAGATCTCCAATATTAGAATAATATCATCACAGTATAATACTGTTATATTTATATCCACAGAATAACCTAAACACATAACACATAAGCCTACCATTCTATAACACACATAAGACTAGGTATCAAGTCAAACTATTGCAGTTTGAGTTGAACCCGAGATAATTCTATCATCCCGACGGTCTAGTCGGACAATACTCGAGTTTAAGTTCAATTAAACTCTTACTTAAACGCTTAACAATTATCCCAGATAATTATTAATCAGACAAAATATTTTTCCTAGGCTCGTAATAATTTTCGGATAATTATTAACATTTATCAACATTTTTCAATCCTTAAAACCGAATTTAAATGAATTAAATACCACATAATTCCTTAATCATTAATATTTATTTAATATAAAATATTAATGAAAATCATTACATAATATTATAATATAATTATAATATCACAAAGTATTTTTAATACTTTAAAATCATAATTATATGATTTTCCAACATTTTAATCCATTATCTGATAATTAATATTAATATTAAAATATTAATATTTTCTTGACTAAATATCAAAAATTATATTTTATAACTTAAAATATTTTTATAACACTTAAATCATTTTTATATGATTTATAAAGCATTAATTCCATTTTCCTTAATTTATTTAATATATCAATTAAATAAACTAATTATCATTAATATTTATTAATTAATGAAATTCATCCCAAAATATTAAAAGTCGTCAAAAATAACTTAAAATATTTTCTTATACCATAAAATAATTTTTTATGATTTTTCACGAATTAAAAATTATTTTTAAATAATTTATTTAATATCATAAATAAATAAATAAATACCATTTATATTCCAAAAACATTAAATATTTTTGAAATATACTCAAAATAGTTTAAAACTATTTTTCAGACTTTAAAATAATTTTTCATAATTTATTTTGTATTTTTAATAATTAAAAACCATTTTTTTCTAATTTTTAATCATTTTTCTGTAATTTCCGAAATTAAGTGTCGCTAAAGGGCCTTATAGCGACGCTTTCTGTCGCTATAGGTGTTCTTGGTGTTCTTGAGACCTTCATGTCAGATTATAGGATTGGTGGTTTGACCGGATTTATTTCAGTGTTCTAAATGATTTATGGGTTTGTTAAGATGTTAGCCTTGTAGTATTTATGTAGTACTACAATTATATATCACCATATAAGTCATTAAGAAACATAATCGCGAGATCCAAGTCTGCAAAATAAATGTCAGAGGCCTACAAGGATTTCTGGGTTTCCCAGATTTTTAGACAGGTTCGAGTGGCCATCTTATGGCTCGATTAAATCTAGTTTCCAGTCATTTTATATGTAATATTATGGTTCAAATGTGTAGTTACTATGTCAAGGAACAATTACTTAATACGATCTGAGTTCAACAACAACAGATCAACAAGATTCAATCCTGTCAAAGTAATGTCATGAGCTGTTCTTCACGATTTCTGGGTTTTCCAGATTTCGTCAAGAACAGTTGGTCAACGTGATTTTGACCGAGATTTTCTACGATTCAGATACAGATCTGGGAGATCTAAAGGTTTAAATATGTACACTTCAAGTCATACTACAAGTATCTAACAACAACATAGCTTAAATCATTACAACAAGAGAAATCAGAGGCCATGAAAAAGGTTGTCAGACACTTCTGAGAAATCTGGGTTACCCAGATTCGCATTTTCGTGGTCGGTAAACAAGTTTTGACCGTTCATAACTTTTGATCTAGACAAGATCTGGACTTCATTCAAGTTCCAGAGTAAAGACCACATGACATACTATAGATTCATAACATAAAACACCAAAATATATTAACATAGACAGATCTAGGAGACCTGACATTTGCTTGTCAGTCAACATTTTCCAACTTTTCCAGATTTTCTAAATTGCTAGATTCGAGCATCTAGGTGTTATGGATCCATGATCCAACAACCCAGATCTCTAATTGACACCTTAATACACATGTTTAACCAACAACTAACATCAAACAACATCAAATCACAGATTTCGAAATATTAGGGTTTTATACCTTTTATGCTTGAATTTTGAATCTGGTCCTTATGATCTGATCTTGGAATGTTAAGACATGATATTAGCTTCAGTTCTCACTCTTTCTCACTCTAAAATTTCGGATTTAGAGAGAAAGAGAGTTGGCATGAATGAGAAGTAAAGTGACATTTTCTCTCTCTTTTAATCTAATATATATTAATTAGATACATTGAATGATCTGATCTTGCTGCTGATCTAGGCTGAGTTGCTGGATATAAGTCACATGCTATGTCTTAGGGTTAGGGCTAGGGTTGTTCACCAACCCAAGATCATGGGAAGATTTGCAAGCTATCCATTTTAAAGAAAAATGTGACATAAGGGTATTTTTGACATTTCCCTTAATTTTTAGATTTTGCATTTGATGAAACCCTTAGGGTTTAGGGTTTGGACATTTTAGGGTTTAGGTTTTAACCCTTAACTTTGTAAAAATTTAATTTCTACAATTTCCAATTTAGATTATAAAAATAGAAAATTAACATTTCTAACTTATAATTAGAATTTTCTAATTATATAAAAATTTCTTAATCATAAATTCATTCTTGCTAATTAGGATTAGCATTTCCTAACTACAATTGCTAATAAAGCAATTAGGGTCAAAATCACGGATTAGGGTTTATAACCCAATAATTAGGGTTTCTAATAGAAAATTTAATTTTCTAATTTAGAAATTAAATATTCGTAATTAGATTAGAGTTTTCTAATTACTCATAAATTGAAATAATTAGGATTAGAGTTTCCTAATTAACATTGCAACTTTTAGCAATTAAATCCACCACTAAACAATTAGAGTTTCTGACGGAACAATTAGGGTTCCATAAATTGAAAATTAGGGTTTGTTAATTAATTAACCTTTACCCTAATTAATACTTAATTAATAGCACTAAAGCATTAAAATTCTCCGTTATATTCCCAGATTAGGGTTTCGTTTTATCAGAATCTGAAATTAGGGTTTTCAGATCTGGTATTAGGGTTTTCAAATAATCAATTAAGATTTTAGATAATTCATTAGGGTTTTCCCTAATTAATTTAAAATTATTGGCGTTTAACCTTGTACATAACATTGCATTCCCAATCTAGGGTTCCATTCACCGAATTAGGGTTTGGGATTCTCAGAAACTGAAATTAGGGTTTCCAGAACCAGTTCTAGGGTTTTCTTATTAGACGTTAGGGTTTTCTATTCGAACGCTGTCGTTCTTAATATATACTTAGGGTTTATCACAGATGTAATTTATCTGGTCAACCCTTGACCCTTAACCACATTCTGAACACATCATTAACCATATACACAGAACATAATCACATAAATCATTAATCCTGAATAATTCACCTATATCCTTCACCGAATTTTGAAATCCTCAAAATTCAATCCCAATAACATTAAACGCATACACTCATTTTCTGTCTAGGTCTATTATTTAACCTTAAATCAATCATTTAAGATTTTAATAAATTGTCTAAATTCTCGGGTTGTCACAGTTTTGTCTATTGACATTGTCATCCATTGCCTCCCTATCAAAGAAGGATTTAAGCTAGTCAGGCAGAAGCTCAGGCGATTAAAACCTGAGTGGAGTTTAAAGGTTAAAGAAGAAATTATGAAACAATTTCAAGCAGGCATCATCATGTTGTCTACATACACTAAATGGCTATCAAACATAGTCCCCGTGCCTAAACCAGGAGGGAAGGTGAGAGTTTGCGTGGATTACCGGGATTAGAATAAAGCTTGCCTTAAATATAGATTTCCCGTGCCATTTATCCACATTCTCATTGACAATACTGCTCAATACAACATGTACTCCTTTGTTGATTGCTTCGCGGGGTATCATCAGATTATGGTTGCTAAAGAGGATCGTGAAAAACAGCATTCATCACTCCTTGGGGAACCTTTTGCTATAGACGGTTGTTTTTCAGCCTAATCAATGTCGAAGCTACCTACCAGCGAGCCATGCTGACTATTTTCCAAGATTTAATGTATAAGGAGATAGAGATCTATGTGGATGACATCATTGTCAAGTCCTGAAGGGAGGAAGACCACTTAGATCATCTCAAAAATCGCTTCAATATGTTGTGTAAGTACAACTTGAAGTTGAATCCAACCAAATGCGCCTTTGGCGTTGAATCTGGCAAGTTGCAAGGATTCCTAGTCAGCCACAAGGGTATTAAGCTGGATCACACAAAAATCCAGGCCATCACAGAAATGCCCATTCCTCAAATATAGAAGTAAATACGGGGATTTTTAGGAATAATTAACTTCATTAGCAGGTTCATTTACCAACACAGCAACCTGTGAGCCTATTTTCAAGTTGTTAAGGAAGAACTCCTCCATAAAGTGGAATGCTGAGTGCTAGAAAGCATTCCTTACAATTAAAGAGGTGTTAATCAAAACTCCTATTTTGTTACCTCCCAGGGATGATGTACCCCTGTTCATGTATTTATCCATTAATGTCAATGCCATAGGATGCATGCTAGGACAGAAAGACGATAGAGGCTATGAGTGAGCTATCTACTACCTCAGTAAAAGATTCAGCAACAGTGAACAAAAGTACACTCTGATTGAAAAGACGTGTTGTGCTTTAGCATGGGCTTCCATAAGATTACAACATTACCTCCATGGTCACACAACCCATCTCATATCCCGCGTGGATCCTCTCAAGTACGTGTTCAGTAAACCCATGTTGAATTGTCAACTGTCCAGATGGCAATTGATCCTACAGCAGTTTGACATCGTCTACATGACGCAAAAGTCCATTCAAGGTCAAGGAATTGCGGATCAACTGGCCACCGCACCTTCAGGAGATTTCAAACCATTGGAAACATACTTCCCCGATGAAGGGGTAATGGCAATTCAGTAACACCATCAGTACGATGCACACCAAATATGGAAAATTTATTTAGATGGAACATTAAATATGGAAGGTTCTGGGGCTGGAGAAGTTCTAGTATCCATTAAGGGGGAGCAGCATCCCGTCACTGTCAAATTACAGTTTGCCAACACCAACAACACAGCTGAGTATGAAGGCTATATCATGAGGCTAAAACTTGCCCAATCAATGGGCATCAGACGGTTAACTATCTTTGGAGATTCCGAGTTGGTAATTAGACAAACCACAAGAATCTATCACACCAAAGGTCTACACTTGCTGCCTTACCATCTGCAGATTCTACAGATGGCTTTGGAGTTTGAAGAAATACCCTTCCTCCACATTCCTCGGAATAGGAATGATTTTGTGGATGAGCTAGCAACCCTGGCCTCCTTGATCAACATACATGACAAGGAAGACATGCCAACCCTCACATTTGCCCAACAAAAGGCTCCAGCATATGGCAATTACATTGGAGAAGTATCGGATGAGCTACCTCCCATCCAACACCCTTGGTATCATCATATCAAGGAGTACTTACAAGATGGATCTACACCCGCTGAGGCGTGCCCGACTAAAAGAAGGCGGATCCATCGACTGGCTATGAAATTCTACCTGAGCGGAGATGCACTCTAAAAAAGAGATTCATGATTAGGTCTTCTCAAATGTATGAACAAGGACCAAGCTCAGAGGCTCATGGATGAGATCAATGGTGGAGTATGTGGCCCACACATGAGTGGCCCTCTACTTGTTAAGAAAATCCTCAAAATAAGGCATTACTGGCTCTCTCTTATGGCTGACTGTGAGGATCACGTCAGGAGATGTTATCAGTACCAAATTCATGGGAATGTTATCCATGCCCCTCTGAGGGAGATCCATGATATTAGTTCGCCTTGGCCCTTCTCAATGTGGGGAATGGACGTGATCGGGCCTATCGAGCCCAAAGCCAGTAATGGGCATCGTTTATCTTCACCATGATCGACTACTTCACCAAATGGGTAGAAGCAGCCTCCTTCCCTAGGGTTACCAAAGAAGTTATCATTTCTTTCGTAAAAAATAATGTCATTTGTCGATATGGACAACCAGAGGTAATTGTATTAGACAATGCTAAAACCTCAACAACAAAATGATGGTGGAGTTGTGCAGAAAATTCCGCATCAAACATCTCAACTCCGTTATCTACCATTAAAAGATGAATGGTGCTGTTGAAGCGGCTAAAAAACATCAAGAAGGTCATGCAAAAGATGTCTGCCAACCACAAAGGATGGCCTGACTTATTGCCTCTGACTCTGTTAGCCTACAGAACATCAGTGCACACTTCCACTAGGGCAACCCCCTACACATTAACCTATGGGATGTAAGCAGTGCTTCCCATAGAAGTGGAAATGGAATCCCTTAAAGTGTTAATAGACGCTCAGTTAGATGAAGACCAATGGGTACAAGATAGGTATCACCAATTGTCTCTAATAGACGAAAGGCATGCCCTTGCTATCTTCCACGGTCAGTTATATCAACAAAGGATCGCTAGGTCTTACAACAGAAAAGTCCGCCTACGGCAGTTCAAACAACACAACTTGGATTTGAAGAAGATCATTGACAACCAAGATCAGTTTAAAGGGAAAATTCGTCTCTAACTGGGAAGTCCCGTTTATTATCAAGGAGGTATTAACAGGAGGTGCTCTCAGATTACATGAAATGGATAGCGATGAATTTCCACAACTTATCAATGTGGACACCATGAAACGGTACTATGTCTGAGGTCACCATGAAGCAAACATCCTGGTTCTGGATCATCAGATCCCCCCAGTCATTTCAGGTTTTCTAACCCTGCACTACATACAACTTCTCTTCATGCTCATCTGACCCATTAGGGATAAACACACTTTTCTAACCAGCGTCCTGGTTTCGGATTGTTAGATCCTTTTCTCTCCATTTGGTTTTGAACCCTTATTCAACTTCAGTTATCCCACCAGGGATTAAACCTTTCACACCCGCAATTTTACCCCACTAGGGATAAGACTTTTCACACCTGCAGTTGGTCCTGTACATGGGATTAAACTTTCTCACCCGCAGTTTTTCCTGAAAATGGGATCAAACTTTTCATTGGCTGCAAATCATCCTGAACATGGGGCGAACTATGCCAACTTGATCTCCTTGATACACGGGAGTACGTAGGCAGCCATATTTTTTAAGGTCTGGTCGTAATAAAATAAAAACAACAAAAATATTTTTACACCCTTCTCACTACAAAAACAAAAACAAACACATCTCTACACCCCTTTGCCACCATACAACGTTGAACCTTCACACCAAGTTCGAGCTATGCATAACTGATCTCCTCTTCACCAAAAGTATGTAGGCAACCATTCATTGTTCGGTCTCACTCCCTACTAAAACACAAACACTTGTCAACGGTACTGGGATCATCCTTCAATCCATCACATTTCATCGGCTTCAGACTAAAAGGATGGAACTACCTTACCTCCCCGTGTAAACGGGAGATTCGGGGACCATCTAAGCTTCGGTTTACTCCTCAAAGAGAAACACCAATCCATAAGAGATAGAACTAACTGGTCTCCCCCATATAAAGGAGTATTGGTGACCTTCTGTTGTGCGGTCAACCTCAGAGAGGAAACCCACACTCCTCTCAACATCTACATTCAGAAACAAGTCCCAAGACACCAAAGATGGTAGGAATACACACAGATCAATGATCCATTCTGAAATATCCTTAGACAACTCTATGTCTATCCATCAAGGAGGAATTCAGAATACATCAAGATCACAAACCCTGAAAAAACGGGAAAATATCAAGCAAGCAACAAGGCATAACTAAAACGGAAGTGATCAAAAATATATTTCCCTGCTATATATAATGATGTTTGATATATACAATATGAACTGTACATGACAAAATGGCTAAGCTAGTCTATGCAAGAAAATACAAGCCCATCTACAAATCAGTGTATATGTGAGCTATCAAGCCCAACATGGCATCTCTCTCAGAAGAAGGAGGTAACGTTGTGGTCTCTTACACAAGGGTATCCACACGAGCTAATAAATCTACAGCCATCTGCATGGTGACACTGTGCTCATCAATATATGTGCTCATCTTTGCAATCATGCTAGTAGTAAGGGACCTCACTGTGGTATTATCTATAATGGCTACATCCCGGACAGATATAGCACCATCCCGCTTAACTATCCTGACATCTCTGGTTGATCTGGCCTCATCTCGCTCCTCAATAGAGGTATCTCTATATGATAATGCCTCGTCTCTCTTTAATAGAGCAGCATCTCTCCCATCAAGAGTTGTCAACATCAAGGCTCTAGCCTGATCTCTCTCAAAGGTCATCAGATGGAGACTCTACTCGAAATACTGTGATGAATACTAGATCACGACAGTAGTAGTACTAGGAGAATCTATAAGAGCTGTTGACAACCCAGTGAATAGATCCTCCTCGGTGTGAGAAACAATGACCTCTATAGGCTCCCCGTCGTCAGAATCAATACCTGGCATTGTGGATATTGCCACAGCCGATGAAGTCTCTGTCTCCATCCATGTATAATACTCTGGTGAATAGCCCAGGTGGCTAACAGAAAAAGTAGCTATCTCACGCTGATCCCAACAAGTATACACCCGAGATCGGTCCTCTGCTGATAAATGGCGAGAAGCCACACATTGACCTAACGCCCCCTCAAAAGGATAGAAATACTAGAACTGGTCAAACTGTGATATCACAGCCAATGGGTGGTAGGTAGTCATACCCCTCAAACCAGCCAGAGGGAGATAATCCATGCCAGGAGCATGAGTAATGAAGCTGTAGGGTGAGCTGAGCCCTGAACACGGCAGGATGCCAAACGAATCTCCGATCCCTGCCAAGAATACCGACCAAGACATAGCATCTGTTCACTCCGATGGCTGAAAGGAGTAAGACATAGCTATATCATGGGTAAAGAAGTATCTATGTCGGCGGAAAGAACTAATCGGTCTCAAGTGTGACATAAACCACACGTATAACATGACCAAACTGCCTATAAATACCCCTGCAGGGTAGGTACTGCAGAACGTGGCTGACCTCAACGTCTCAGTCATGATCATCGGGATGATGGTATGACCCTCCCTAAGAGCTCTCACTGCCATGATGACACCTATGTCCTTCTCGTCCATATCTTGTGGCATGTACACATACGCCACTATGTACATCACGAGAACATCCACTCTAGCCACATGCCACTGATCCTCTGGTGTGGTAAAATCCCCATAGTGCCGCGCATAGCTTTCCACTAAGCCAAATCTCTCTATCAGAAAATGATAGGATAATACATGGCTGGATGTAATCTCATCCTCTACTACTCTACGCCGTAACCCGGTGAAGGTCATGAACTTCCGGCGCATATCTCCGACAGCCATACAAGCGCAAGGTCTATCTAAGGGAAAAGTCATCAACCACTCATTCTCCTCCAATATAGGAGTCAAATCCTGGGTACCAAACCGAAAAACTCGTTTCTCCGGTATCCAATGCTTCAGCATACCCTCTACAAAGCCTGCAGGAACCTAAAACATCAAGAGTGTCATATAATGTTGTAATAGTAGATCTACAGTCACCCTATCTGTAGGTGACATACTATCATACCACAACCTCAGACGAACGGCTATCAACACTGGTGGGGTGTGATCTATGCGGCTAACTGTCGAAGAAGACATCTGTGTAGGCCATATCATAAGACCATCCAGGGGTCAATACCGAATATCTCTGGACATACATACATATGCATAACATGATATATGCATGACAAATAATAGATGGAAATATGATGTATGGAATGGAAAATAGTACATACTTCCTAAGTACATCATCATCTATATACATCATCTCTATACTTCTAAAAATAAAGGGAAATGGGGCACAGGCGCCCTATTACTAACAGTGGCCAATCAAAATATATAGCGAGAATGGGGCAGAACCACCCAATATCTAACAGATGCCTATCAAAAGAGATAATGAGAATACACATCAGAAGAAGACAATTATGTTAATATCTACATCATCAATCCTGTCCACCTGATTTAACTCTTACTGAGTCACTGGATCTCTATCAACAGGGATATCAGGCCTATAGAAGGGAGGATCTGCACCGATAAATCCATATGGGTCACCTGAGGGGCAAGCACCTGAGCTGGAAGGATCAAAAGGATCTACCTCTGAAGGATCTCTACCCAAGTGCCTGATGAAAAAATGTGCCCGGTCCAACTACCGGGTTAAACGATCAATCTGTGTCGAATGAGTCAGATCTCGGACACAGGTCAACCAATCCATCATCATCACGGATCCAGGAACCATATCCCCCATAAACTGAGTGGTGCGGGTCTAGGCTTCAATGGTACGAGGGGACCACTTGTGATGGAACGTATCCTGAGTATGTGAATCCTCTGACAAAGTGTATCCGTCAATACCCATCAATAGGATGTCATCGATGGGTGACTGCAACACAGGCCAATAACGCCTTGCATGAGGCAAGATCGGCACACTAATCTCTCATGTGGTGCTCTTAAAAACACGTTATCCTAAATATAGCTCCCATCCTCCATCCGTGAAGAGAGGAATTCTACGGGTGGATATCACGTGCTCGACACCAGTCAGGAATCCATCCTCAAATCCAATGGTCAAATGTTCCACAGAGTAGGGAACCCAAGTGATGACATCAGCTGTCAACACCTCTAACTGTAAGTGTCAGTGGGTGAAACCCTCCGCTATAGGAACCTCCGCCAAAATGGAGTGATGACATCGTCGTCCTCGTGTATATGTATCTAAACCTAACACACTCATAGGACGTGAACATGGAAGCCTCTCATAGGCCCAAAACTACTAACACAAAGGCAAAACATCTGCTGTCAGTGAACACTCTTAACTTGTAACGATCGAGAAATTTATAATTTAATTTAAATATTTATTGAATTAAATAAATATTTTAAATAATTTATTTATTGAAGAAAATAAATAATTGATGAATTGTAGTGAATTAATTTAGTAACTGAACTGATTAATGTTAATTAAATTGAATAATGTTAATTTTATCTGAATGATTTAATTTAAGGAAATAATTAAATTAAATCAATTGCTTAATATTTAAGAAATACTTAAATTAAATGAATTGTTTAGTTTAAAGGAAATAAATAATTAAATAAAGTGATGTTTCTAATTTATTAATTAAATTAGATATATAATTATTTATTAATTATAAGTATAATGATAATAAGATTATTATTATTATTATTATAAGTTATTTAAATTAACTAAACTAAAGTTATTTAAATTAATCAAATTAAAGTGTGACATGTAGTAACTATATAATATAAATATTATTAAAATAATCTAGTTGGGAGTTTAATTGGTAGCTAAACAAGGCCTTGTGGCCTTTGGCTTATTTAACTGACGTCTGTTTGGATTTTATAACTGAAGCATACGTGAGTTAGTGGAAGCCAGTTTATTTTTCTACGCATTCTTTTCTTCCTAAGGCTATAGTCAAAGAGTTTGGAAGAGAAAAACAAAGTGAAACACAGAGAGTTCGGAGAGAGAGCAAGAGAGGAATCACTGTGATTGGAGGGGAATCGCTAAACCTAATCATCATCTTGTGCTAGCATATAATCAAGAAGATTAAGGTATAATTCATTCGTAAATTTTCAAGTTTTAGTTTTTATTTACGTTCTTTGTAAATTGATTTTGTGGATTTGTTATTCAAATGTTGATTATAGGATGTGGGTTATGTTGTAGAATCTGTTAATTATCATATATGAGTGTTGTTTAAAGTATCAAATTCGTGTAAATTGATTGTAGGAATAAAAGGAAAATTACAGTGTTTACATGAAAATTAGCTTTAGAAAGTCCAAATATTGATGTTTTATATTTGTTATAATCTATAATTTGTTATTGGATTATGTTAATATGTTAAGAAATGAAAGTGGCGTAGTTTGAATCATGTCAATTGATTAAGAAACGAATTCGTGGTGACCTAATTCGTTAAAAGTGTAAAAATAAAGAAATTTGGAAAAACTATTGTTTTGATTCCTCAAAACGATGTATATGTAATGGTTTTTTATATAGAATGGTGTATAATATGCTTAACTATGATATTACAAAGTTTTAGATGTTGAAGTTTTGTGAATTTCTATGGAATTGGGATTTTTGGCCTATAGTAGAGTCTAGTTTCGTGTTCTGTAAAAAACTGGAACTGGTGTGTCGCGCGGGCGTGCAGCCTGTTGGCGCGGGCACGCAGTAACCAAAGGTAATACTGGCGCGGCCGCGCCAGTAGTCAGTCATATACAGTGAAGTCTGCTACTTCTGCAGACTTTGGACATTCATTATAACTTGGCTTAATGATTATGTTAATGTGTTAAATGTGTAATAACAAGGTTAAAATAGAAACGTATCATGTGGTTAATAACCCTAAAATGTAAAGTTAGTAAGTTGCGAAAATGATATGTATGATTTAAGAAACTTATTGATCAATGAATAAGTGTTATGGAATGTACACTTGTGATTCTGAAATATGTATGGTAATGTAAGATTTGTACTAAATTAACAAGTTTAACTAGAAATGGGTGTATTTTGTAAGTGGATATTAACATGTCTAATAGATGTTATGATTCCACTAAATTGTGTAGGTGAACGTGAGTTTTAATATTATAGCTTACGCTTGAGGCAAATTTTCTAACTTCATTCTTTTCATTTTGAATGCAAGTTTCTATTCTTAAATTATCATTGCACAAGTTCCTAGATTCAATATAAAGTTGAGAAAGCCTAATCTATCTTGCGTATGTTTGTACAAGCTCTTGTAACCTTATTCGTTACCTTGAGCGAGTTTTACTTTTCTACATCTTGATATTATTATTCAAAGTATGTATTATTCTAGTACATCAATTCAAATGAGATTGTTCTAACTGTTTTGGATATAGAACTTTGCATGTACACCATATTTATTCAATTATACATTGTTGATTATTCAATCTTTGACTTTGATAACCTTGTTCAATTCTATATTGATTATAAGTTAGTTCCTAGCTAAACTCTCTTTAGTGCAAAAATTCTAAATTCAAACTGAGACGAACAACCCTAACATAGGGGATTTTGTACGTGTAACGTTTAGATGTTTGTGCACAATACATGGTACAAAGGACTGATCCCCCTAAGTAAGTTAAGAAGGATCTGTATAGTCTAATTGACTGTTAAGATTGGGGTAGTAATACCTAATCACCATGGACATAGTTTGTGGTCTTAAGACCCTCAGATATTAAAGTTCGAACTTGTTTTCTATTACTTATTCATAAAACAAGTTCATTATTGTTCAGCATTCGTTGTTCATTCTCATGTTGTTATTATTACTATTCTTTATATCGGTGATCAATTATTTGCTCACTCTTGCAATTAACACTGCAGCTAAAGCTGAAAGAGTCGATGAGCCATCTATAAGTAAAGGAAAGAGCAAGATGTCTAAGTGTTGAAGAGTTATTTAGAATTTATCTAAATGCATGATGTTATAAGACTTGTTTTCTTTTATGATGTTTTCCGCAAACTTATGTAATAAACTAAGGTTAGATTACCTGGGATTGTTTATTAGATGATGTAACCCTTTAATGGGAGAGATTATTGTTTAAATTAATTAATGTTTTATCCTTTATTATGGTTAGCTAGATGTAATTATTTTGATAGTGAGCACCAAATTCTAGGGGAATGAAGTACCTGGATTTGGGGGTGTCATAGGCTGGTATCAAAGCTTTAGGTTATGAACCTTAGGTGGGAGAAACCTTAGGAAGTAGCCTTTAAGAAGTCAGAAAACATAGAAGTGTTTAACTCTTATCAGGTTTTATGGAATGGATTAAGGCATCCATCGAAACTAAACAATAAAAGACATTATGTGCTATGTGTTAATAACTTATGTGCTCGCGAGTATCGATAATGTTAAGTAAAACTTAAAATATTTTGTTGTCAGTATGTCTAACGAAGGAGGATCCAGTCCAGCTAGGGAGGTGATACCTCAGGTACCTAGAGATGACGAACCCCGGGATATTCACGTTGTGCG